>NC_069432.1:12965242-13050242 GCF_026875155.1 Cherax quadricarinatus | reverse complement strand
TTCTGTGGTTACTTCATGAAATCACTGTTTCCCTTTCATCGACATTTAACAGTTCTTCAAAATATTCCCTCCATCTTTCCAATATCTCTCCCTCTCCATCTATTAACTCCTTTTCTGTTTTTAACTGTTAGATACACTCGTTTCCTACGCTTGTGCAGCTTATTAATCTTACTTCAAATCTTTTTCTTATTGACAGAACTTTACCCACTCTTTCATTAGCTCTCCTTTTACACCCTCTCACCACTCTTAGCCTTTCTTTTACTCTCCATATACCCCACCCACCCTACATCCCTTCTGTTTTGTAAAAGCGTTTCATATGCTATCCTCTTCTCAAAGAAAAGGTTAGCATATGAGACGCTATTACAAAGGAGAATAGTACGAGAGAATATTTTTCTCATACTACTTTCTTTACCTCATCATTCTACCAGTCGCCTCTCTTCCCTCCTGCATCCACCCTCCTATATCCACAACTTCTGCTGCACAGTTTTATACTGCATTCTTAAATCTACCCCAAACCTCTTGAACCTCCTCCTTTCTACCTTCTTTAATTTACAAACTTTTACTTCTTGATCAGTGATGTCATTCTCCTGGTGCCTCATCTACTCTTACTACTGCTGCAACTAAATAATGATCCGGTATATGTGTTGCACCAGAAGTCTATCCATCAAAATATAATCAAAATGTTTTTATGTGACACACAAAATATATGTACAGTGGACGATGATAATTCGATCAACACTGCGTTAATAACGTTTTCCGCGACTTATAGACTGAAAAATTTAGGGGGAAAAACAGGACTAGTTTTTTTTTTTAAACCTCCGAGAGAGATACAACCAAATTTTTATGTCGATAATGATGATCTTTGAAAGACCTGATCTCTAGTAAGTTCAAACTAGGTAAAGAAAGTATATTAGCTAAAGATAATAGTTACTTTAATACAGTTCATCATTTGTTACTTACCTTTAAGTTGAGTTCAAGTCTGGAGAGGGTGGACCGGAGAGGGTGGACCGGAGAGGGTGGACCGGAGAGGTTGGACCGGAGAGGGTGGACCGGAGAGGGTGGACAGGAGAGGGTGGACCGGAGAGGGTGGACTAGAGAGGGTAGCAGTTGAGAGGGTGGCTGTGGACCTATTCCTCATTTTATTTTCACTGTCACTAAGAATTACAGCACAAACCCTTATCTTCGCCTCATGTCTCAAACGGAAAGAATCGTTGATTTTTCTTTCACCAAACTCAGGCCGTCTCCACGATGCATGCAACACCCTTCACCAACCCAATTACCTCCAGTTTTCTCCTACAACAGCCATAATCTACTTCCTTGCTTCACCAGTCTCACCTGCACTTCGTACGGAAGCCACAATGAATATACAAAGACGATAAAATGAAGGAAAAAAACTGCGCGTGGGAGGCTGGTTTGTTTACATATCAGCCCTCCCAAGCACCCCCCTCCCCCACAGTGCTAAGACAGTGGAGTTGCATGATGCGTGATGCGCAGGTTCGAGGCCTAGCCTGCCGCCCCGCTCCTTATTCATAATGCGTACATCCAATCTAAATGAATTCAACTCTCACACGCATTAATGGTAATAAATTCCACTCATACACGCATTAATGGTAATGAATTCCACTTCTATACCCCTTAATAGTAATGAATTTCAACCCCACACCCCTTAATGGAAATGAATTTAAATTGTTTCTTGTTAATGGTCACAGTCGGACCGAAACGTTGTTATCAGTTTCTTCTGTGTCCGGGTTATTTGTGAATTGTTCCAGTCACGGTATTGTGTGTATTGTTGCAGTCACGGTATTGTGTGTATTGTTGCAGTCACGGTATTGTGTGCATTGTTGCAGTCACGGTATTGTGTGTATTGTTGCAGTCACGGTATTGTGTGCATTGTTGCAGTCACGGTATTGTGTGTATTGTTGCAGTTACGTTATTGTGGGTATTGTTGCAGTCACGGTGTGTATATTGTTCCAGTCACGGTATTGTGTATATTGTTCCAGTCACGGTATTGTGTGTATTGATACAGTCACTGTATTGTGTGCATTGTTGCAGTCACGGTATTGTGTGCATTGTTGCAGTCACGGTATTGTGCCGTCTTGCTCTAAGTTTACCAATTTCCCGCCAACGATGTATGTTGAGGGCGGGAAAGTTTTGTTTTCTTTTCAAGTGCAGTTTGTGTCCACCATCAACAGAAGACTCACTCAGACTATCCTACCTTATTGACTGAACTAACGCAAGATTAACAGTAATAAAAATAGTAATGATTTCTTCCCCTGAGCGGAATTAATACCGCAGTAAAACATGTCAGGCATAACTAACCTAAACCTAAAAACACAGAATAGTTCAAGAAAACAATCACACTATCACTTCCTGTTTACAATGTGCGCTCCTGTTACCTACTGGGAGTGTCAGAGACGTCATTTCACATTTATTATTTTCTCATAGCTCTCTCTCTCTCTCTCTCTCTCTCTCTCTCTCTCTCTCTCTCTCTCTCTCTCGTTGTCAGTCTTTTATGACATGGTACACAGAGCTTTATCAAGTTCCTGTAGAGCCCCAGCTAGAGTGTTGCCGGACACAGTTGGAAAATTTATGTGATTCTAAACACTGGGTGAACAACCATGGGAAACTTCAGTGCAGCCTGAGATAGTAATCCAAACCGCTTGACGAGAGCCATTCTATGATACTGAAGCTACAGTAATGAAAACGGTTTAGAGTTCTTTGTATAATTAATCAATATTATATATATATATATATATATATATATATATATATATATATAATATATATATATATATATATATATATATATATATATATATATATATATATATATAAAGCACCTTTGACCATCCCACATGACAACAGGAGAATGCAACTCCCTTCCTGTAACTTCTTTCACCCAGAAATGTGTTACTCGTCACTCCATGAAAGAAAATGCTACAAAATATACTGTCAGGCACATCTAAAGGGTATAAGAAGACACAGACCAGGCGGACTATGGGAAACAAAAAAAGGGAGCCATAACCTCTCCAGAGGAGGTTATGGCTCCCCTTTTATGCTAGAAAGGTAAAAAGACTGGCAAGAAATGGCAGAAATCTTACACCAACTGAAAACACTTCTGGAGCAGAGGCACAGTCATTGGTTTCCACTCCAGAACAGAACAACAGATATTAGAGGCAGCAAATAAAAAAAAATCCATCAATATAACGACATTTGCCTTTGCAAACATGCAGTGTCTAAAGCCGTTAGCAAACAACAAAATTAATTACATCAACGGACTGCTGACGGAGTTAAATGCAATGTTTGCAGCTTCGGATGCAACTTCCCAGCAATTCGAGGAACAACTTTTGAAAACTGATCACTGTCTGGAAAATCTCCCAACTCCTGCCTCCTGAGTTCCCCAGGAGGCAACTCAGATAAAAATTCACACACTCACGAGCTATTAAATCTCTGCACCAAATTCACCTTAAACCAGCAAATATTAGAGCCTTCAAGACTAGAAAACACGCTGGACCTCATCTTCACTAACAACGACGATCTGATACGTAATATAACTGTATCAAAAAAATTCACTCAGATCACAACATAACAGAGGTACAGACATATATGCACAGGGCTCCTGACCAGCAAAATGTGATCAATCATGAAGGTGTCTTAACAAAATTCAACTTCAGTAACAAAAACATACAATGGGAACAAGTCAACCATGTCCTAAATAAAACAAGCTGGGAAGATATCCTAAACAACACGGATCCGAACCTTTACCTAGGAAAATTAACTCTGTGGTTCTTGAGATCTGTTCAAGGCACATTGAAGAGGTAAGTGTAAAATGGTCAGTCTTTCAGCCTTGAAGAGGTAAATGTGAGGTGGTCAGTCCTTCAGCCTTGAAGAGGTAAGTGTTCCGCTCTATGGCTTCTTGGTTTAACCAGGATTCCTGACCCTTCGGGTTTACTAATAAGAATAAAGACTTTTCTGCTCTCCCAAACCATCTACGAGCAGGTCTAGTCATAACAACCTGACTGATCTGGAACTTCCTGTACGAAAACAGATACACAGAGACAGACAGACACAGACAGACAGACAGACAGACACACACACACACACACACACACACACACATACACACACACACACACACACACACACACACACACACACACACACACACACACACACACACACACACAGTAGCAAGGATCTACAACTCGTCCATCAAGACTAAGCACTTGCTTGTAGAAGAGTAATAATGGATGACTGATGCTGGAAGCTGATACTGCCGTCACTCACCTGATAAACAACCACCAATCATTACTTAGTGGCCTCTTGTAAGTGGACCATCACAGTCTAGTGTAAGTGGACCATCACTGTCTAGTGTAAGTGGACCATCACTGTCTAGTGTAAGTGGACCATCACTGTCTAATGTAAGTGGACAATCACTGTCTAGTGTAAGTGAACCATCACTGTCTAATGTAAGAGGACCATCACAGTCTAGTGTAAGCGGACCATCACTGTCTAATGTAAGTGGACCATCACAGTCTAGTGTAAGTGGACCATCACAGTCTAGTGTAAGTGGACCATCACAGTCTAGTGTAAGTGGACCATCACTGTCCAGTGTAAGTGAACCATCACTGTCTAGTGTAAGTGGACCATCACTGTCTAGTGTAAGTGGACCATCACTGTCCAGTGTAAGTGAACCATCACTGTCTAGTGTAAGTGGACCATCACTGTCTAGTGTAAGTGGACCATCACTGTCCAGTGTAAGTGAACCATCACTGTCTAGTGTAAGTGGACCATCACTGTCTAGTGTAAGTGAACCATCACTGTCTAATGTAAGAGGACCATCACTGTCCAGTGTAAGTGAACCATCACTGTCTAGTGTAAGTGTACCATCACAGTCTAGTGTAAGTGGACCATCACTGTCTAATGTAAGTGGACCATCACTGTCTAGTGTAAGTGAACCATCACTGTCTAATGTAAGAGGACCATCACAGTCTAGTGTAAGCGGACCATCACTGTCTAATGTAAGTGGACCATCACAGTCTAGTGTAAGTGGACCATCACTGTCTAATGTAAGTGGACCATCACTGTCTAATGTAAGTGGACCATCACTGTCTAGTGTAAGTGGACCATCACTGTCTAGTGTAAGTGGATCATCACAGTCTAGTGTAAGTGGACCATCACTGTCTAGTGTAAGTGGACCATCACAGTCTAGTGTAAGCGGACCATCACTGTCTAGTGTAAGTGGACCATCACTGTCTAGTGTAAGTGAACCATCACTGTCTAGTGTAAGTGGACCATCACAGTCTAGTGTAAGTGGACCATCATTGTCTAGTGTAAGTGGACCATCACTGTCTAGTGTAAGTGGACCATCGCAGTCTAGTGTAAGTGGACCATCACTGTCTAATGTAAGTGGGTCATCACAGTCTAGGAGACCATCACTGTCTAGTGGACCATCACTGTCTAGTGTAAGTGGACCATCACAGTCTAGTGTAAGTGGACCATCACTGTCTAATGTAAGTGGGTCATCACAGTCTAGGAGACCATCACTGTCTAGTGGACCATCACTGTCCAGTGGACCATCACTGTCTAGTGGACCATCACTGTCTAGTGGACCATCACAGTCTAGTGGACCATCACTGTCTAGTGAACCATCACCGTCTAGTGGACCATCACAGTCTAGGAGACCATCACAGTCTAGTGGACCATAACTGTCTAGTGGACCATCACAGTCTAGTGGACCATCACTGTCTAGTGGACCATCACCGTCTAGTGGACCATCACAGTCTAGGAGACCATCACAGTCTAGTGGACCATCACTGTCTAGTGGACCATCACAGTCTAGTAGACCATCACTGTCTAGTACAGGCTCGGGGACACAGAGGCTGCAAGTCACCCTGATACAGAAGGATCTCGGGGTGAGCATAGCTCCAAACATGTCCCCTGAGATGCACATCAACTGAATAACCGCCGCAGCAAAGGCACAGTTGACAAATTTAAAGAAAACTTTCATGAACCTCAACAAGGAAGCATTCACGACCCAATACAACGGCTCAGCGTTGAGTATGCAGCGCCAGCAAGTAACCCGCTTCTGATAAAGCAAGTAAATAATTTGAAAAAAAAAGTGCAAAGATTTGCACCGAAATTAGTCCCATAGACGAGGGCTAACTATGAGGAGAGGCTAAATGAGTTCAACCTAACGAGGTTAGGGTATAGAATGACCAGGGGTGACACGATCACGATGTAAAAGATGTTGAGAGGAATTGACAGGGGTTCCAGGATACAACTGGATGTTAATAACACAGACGAGTCACACGGATGTCACCAAATACTTCCTGACAGCTCTAAAGCTAAAGCTGTCAGGAAGTAGAATGACTTAGACAGCTAACTGGTAGAGGGGAGATCCATATTTATTTTTATAAGTAGGCATAATAAGACTCTCGCAGCCATGAGAGTGGGACTACGGTAGTAATGAGAGGGGGCCAGGAGCTGTAACTCGACCGCTGCAACCACATATAAGTGAGTACACACACACAGAAGCTTAGAAACAATCTTTGAAGATAAAGCAGAACTTAGAAACAATCTTTGAAGATGATAAAGCTGAACTTAGAAACAATCTTTGAAGATGATAAAGCTGAACTTAGAAACAATCTTTGAAGATGATAAAGCTGAACTTAGAAATAATCTTTGAAGATAATAAAGCTGAACTTAGAAACAATCTTTGAAGATAATAAAGCTAAACTTAGAAACAATCTTTGAAGATGTTAAAGCTGAACTTAGAAACAATCTTTGAAGATAATAAAGCTGAACTTAGAAACAATCTTTGAAGATGATAAAGCTGAACTTAGAAACAATCTTGGAAGATAATAAAGCTGAACTTAGAAACAATCTTTGAAGATGTTAAAGCTGAACTTGGAAACAATCTTTGAAGATGATAAAGCTGAACTTAGAAACAATCTTTGAAGATGTTAGAGCTGAACTTAGAAACAATCTTTGAAGATGTTAAAGCTGAACTTAGAAACAATCTTTGAAGATGTTAGAGCTGAACTTAGAAACAATCGTTGAAGATGACAAAGCTGAACTTAGAAACAATCTTTGAAGATGTTAAAGCTGAACTTAGAAACAATCTTTGAAGATAAAGATGAACTTAGAAACAATCTTTGAAGATGTTAAAGCTGAACTTAGAAACAATTTTTGAAGATAAAGCTGAACTTAGAAACAGTCTTTGAAGATGTTAAAGCTGAACTTAGAAACAATCTTTGAAGATAAAGCTGAACTTAGAAACAATCTTTGAAAATGATAAAGCTGAACTTAGAAACAATCTTTGAAGATAATAAAGCTGAACTTAGAAACAATCTTTGAAGATGATAAAGCTGAACTTAGAAACAATCTTTGAAGATAATAAAGCTGAACTTAGAAACAATGTTTGAATATAATAAAGCTGAACTTAGAAACAATCTTTGAAGATGTTAAAGCTGAACTTAGAAACAATCTTTGAAGATGATAAAGCTGAACTTAGAAACAATCTTTGAAGATGTTAAAGCTGAACTTGGAAACAATCTTTGAAGATGATAAAGCTGAACTTAGAAACAATTTTTGGAGATAAAGCTGAACTTAGAAACAATCTTTGAAGATGATAAAGCTGAACTTAGAAACAATCTTTGGAGATAATAAAGCTGAACTTAAAAACAATCTTTGAAGATAAAGCTGAACTTAGAAACAATCTTTGGAGATAAAGCTGAACTTAGAAACAATCTTTGAAGATGATAAAGCTGAACTTAGACACAATCTTTGGAGATAAAGCTGAACTTAGAAACAATCTTTGGAGATAAAGCTGAACTTAGAAACAATCTTTGAAGATGATAAAGCTGAACTTAGGAACAATCTTTGAAGATAATAAAGCTGAACTTAGGAACAATCTTTGGAGATAAAGCTGAACTTAGAAACAATCTTTGAAGATGATAAAGCTGAACTTAGGAACAATCTTTGGAGATAAAGCTGAACTTAGAAACAATCTTTGAAGATGATAAAGCTGAACTTAGGAACAATCTTTGAAGATGTTAAAGTTGAACTTAGAAATAATCTTTGAAGATGATAAAGCTGAACTTAGAAACAATCTTTGAAGATAATAAAGCTGAACTTAGAAACAATCTTTGAAGATGATAAAGCTGAACTTAGAAACAATCTTTGAAGATGATAAAGCTGAACTTAGAAACAATCTTTGAAGATGATAAAGCTGAACTTAGAGAAACAGAAGGAAGGATCTCTTGTTAAATGACAAATGTATAAGAGAGTAGAAGAAATATGTGAGAAAAATGATAAGTGGTGGAGGAATTTCACTCTTATTGTTAAGACAATAGTGACTGTAATAAACTGTAATAGTTATTATAACTGACTCTAATAGTAAGTGTAATAGATACAATAATAGATTGCAATAGTTACTGTAATAGACTATAGTACTGTAATAGACAGTAATAGTTACTGTAACAGACTATAATAGTTACTGCATAGTTACTGAAATAGATTATAATAGTCACTGTAACACACTGTAATAGTTACTGTAATAGACTGTAATAGTTACTGTAATAGACTATAATAGTTACTGCAATAGATTGTAATAGTTACTGTAATAGACTGTAATAGTTACTGTAATAGACTATAATAGTTACTGCATAGTTACTGAAATAGATTATAATAGTCACTGTAACACACTGTAATAGTTACTGTAATAGATTGTAATAGTTACTGTAATAGACTATAATAGTTACTGCAATAGATTGTAATAGTTACTGTAATAGACAATAATAGTTACTGTAAAAGATACAGGGAGAAGCGACACTGAGCTCTGGCTACAAAAGATGTAAATGTTATATCAACATCGGAAAACACAGACTAATAACAGAACATTTAATATTAAAATTTAAGAAGGAATAAAGGTAAACTTCACACAAAGTTCTGTAAAATATATGCAAATGAATCAAAAAAGTTTGTCTCAAAAAAGGGCATTAGATAAAATAATGCAGAATGGTTTAATGGAGGATGAAGGAGAGGGATAATTAGGAGAAAACAAGTGAAACCAGTTTAGAAAATATGTGAGACCAGACACTCAGAAGAGATGTAAACAAGCCAGAAATAAATAATATACAGATGTTAGAAGATAGGAAAGGAAAAAATGGAAAAGAAATCGTAGAGGAGAGAATGACTGAACCAAATGTTTTGTTTGAGGTAATAAGCAGCAAAGTGAACGTGAAAGATAAAGTGAACGTGAAAGATAAAGTGAACGTGAAAGATAAAGTGAACGTGAAAGATAAAGTGAACGTGAAAGATAAAGTGAACGTGAAAGATAAAGTGAACGTGAAAGATAAAGTGAACGTGAAAGATAAAGTGAACGTGAAAGATAAAGTGAACGTGAAAGATAAAGTGAACGTGAAAGATAAAGTGAACGTGAAAGATAAAGTGAACGTGAAAGATAAAGTGAACGTGAAAGATAAAGTGAACGTGAAAGATAAAGTGAACGTGAAAGATAAAGTGAACGTGAAAGATAAAGTGAACGTGAAAGATAAAGTGAACGTGAAAGATAAATAACGATAAGTCAAGAATGACGATGACAGTCACTGACGAGGAGCATGACGATGACAGTCACTGACGAGGAGCATGACTATGACACAGTCACTGACGAGGAGCATGACTATGACACAGTCACTGACGAGGAGCATGACTATGACACAGTCACTGACGAGGAGCATGACGATGACAGTCACTGACGAGAAGCATGACTATGACACAGTCACTGACGAGGAGCATGACGACGATGACAGTCACTGACGAGGAGCATGACGATGACAGTCACTGACGAGAAGCATGACTATGACACAGTCACTGACGAGGAGCATGACTATGACACAGTCACTGACGAGGAGCATGACGATGACAGTCACTGACGAGAAGCATGACTATGACACAGTCACTGACGAGGAGCATGACGATGACAGTCACTGACGAGAAGCATGACTATGACACAGTCACTGACGAGAAGCATGACTATGACACAGTCACTGACGAGGAGCATGACGATGACAGTCACTGACAAGGAGCATGACGATGACAGTCACTGACGAGAAGCATGACTATGACACAGTCACTGACGAGGAGCATGACGATGACAGTCACTGACGAGGAGCATGACTATGACAGTCACTGACGAGGAGCATGACTATGACACAGTCACTGACGAGGAGCATGACGATGACAGTCACTGACGAGGAGCATGACTATGACAGTCACTGACGAGGAGCATGACTATGACACAGTCACTGACGAGGAGCATGACGATGACAGTCACTGACGAGGAGCATGACTATGACACAGTCACTGACGAGGAGCATGACGATGACAGTCACTGACGAGGAGCATGACTATGACAGTCACTGACCAGGAGCATGACGATGACAGTCACTGACGAGGAGCATGACGAAGACAGCCACTGACTAGGAGCATGACGATGAGTCACTGACGAGGAGCATGACGATGGCAATCACTGACGAGGAGCATGACGATGACAGTCACTGACGAGGAGCATGACGATGACAGTCACTGACGAGGAGCATGACGACGGCAATCACTGACGAGGAGCATGACGATGACACAGTCACTGACGAGGAGCATAACGATGACACAGTCACTGACGAGGAGCATGACGATGACACAGTCACTGACGAGGAGCATGACGATGACACAGTCACTGACGAGGAGCATAACGATGACACAGTCACTGACGAGGAGCATGACGATGACAATCAATGACGAGGAGCATGACGATGACACAGCCACTGACGAGGAGGATGGCGATGACACAGTCACTGACGAGGAGCATGACGATGACACAGTCACTGACGAGGAGCATGACTATGACAGTCGCTTACGAGGAGCATGACTATGACACAGCCACTGACGAGGAGCATGACGATGAAAGTCACTGACGAGGAGCATGACTATGACACAGTCACTGACCAGGAGCATGACGATGACAGTCACTGACGAGGAGCATGACGAAGACAGCCACTGACGAGGAGCATGACGATGACAGTCACTGACGAGGAGCATGACGATGACAATCACTGACGAGGAGCATGACGATGACAATCACTGACGAGGAGCATGACGATGACAATCACTGACGAGGAGCATAACGATGACACAGTCACTGACGAGGAGCATGACGATGACACAGTCACTGACGAGGAGCATGACGATGACAGTCACTGACGAGGAGCATGACGATAACACAGTCACTGACGAGGAGCATGACGATGACACAGTCACTGACCAGGAGCATGGCGATGACAGTCACTGACGAGGAGCATGACGATGACAATCACTAATGAGGAGTATGACGATGACAGTCACTGACGAGGAGCATGACGATGACACAGTCACTGACGAGGAGCATGACGATGACACAGTCACTGACGAGGAGCATGACGATGACAGTCACTGACGAGGAGCATGACGATGACAGTCACTGACGAGGAGCATGACGATGACAGTCACTGACGAGGAGCATGACGATGACAGTCACTGACGAGGAACAGGTAATGTTTTTGGTCTTTAACAGAATCTTCCTGTGCGTGTTTACAGAAAGAAATATTTTAAATGCAGTGACATGAACCCTAGACAGGTGACTGGCAGGAATTATAATATCATGAAGCAGAAGGACCAGGCTATATATCACCATGAGCTTTATAAGCATGTCTTGAGGTACTAAACTTTACAAGTTAGATACTTTTTTATGATTTCAGTAAAAGAGAGTAAATTAACTTAGAAACAGATGTTGCAAACTGTGCAGTTATTAAAGTAAAACAGACAGCACAGAAGTCACATTCAACTTAAGGTCGTTTTTGTTGACAAGTATTTTAATAATAGTGAACAAAAGACGTTAAGGAAAGATTTATTATCTAGTAAACAATTCGGTTTTCGTTCTGCAAATTTCTGCATATCAAGAAAAACTAATTCTAGGTGTAATCTGATAGTAGGGGATTTTAACTTTAGTCAAATTCACTGGAATTCTTTGACTGGTAATCTTGAGTCCAGTGACTTTATGGAAACAGTTCAGGACTGTTTTCTGAAGCAGTGTGTAACAGAGCCTACCAGGGGTAATAATTTGCTAGACCTAGTCTTGTCAAATAAGGAAACACTCGTAAATAATCTGGAGATCACTGAAGAGCTTGGCGCAAGTGATCACAAATCCATCACTTTTAGCATTAACTGGGAATAAAAGAATAATGATAATACAGTAAAGATCCCTGATTTTCGTTCTGCCGATTATAATGGACTTAGGGAACACCTGTTTAATCTTGATTGGGGTTATCTAGCTAATGATTTTATTGACGATGATCATACTTATGAATATGAAGGGATCTGCTTTTATGATTTTTTTCTTAATAATGTACACAGTGCCCAGAGAGATATTAGGTCCAATAATAACGATCCCAAATGGGGTTAACAGTAGGCTAAAGCATCTATTAGGGGAGAAAAGGGGAATTTATAGGCGCATCAGGGGTTCAACAAATGTAACATGTGGGGTCTAGCAAATGTAACACGTGGGGTTCAACAAATGTAACACGTGGGGTTCAACAAATGTAACACGTGGGGTTCAACAAATGTAACACGTGGGGTTCAACAAATGCAACACGTAGGGTTCAACAAATGTAATACGTGGGGTTCAACAAATGCAACACGTGGAGTTCAACAAACGTAACACGTGGGGTTCAACAAATGCAACACGTGGGGTTCAACAAATGCAACACGTGGGGTTCAACAATTGTAACACGTGGGGTTCAACAAATGCAACACGTGGGGTTCAACAATTGTAACACGTGGGGTTCAACAAATGCAACACGTGGGGTTCAACAAATGCAACACGTGGGGTTCAACAATTGTAACACGTGGGGTTCAACAAAAGTAACACGTGGGTTTCAACAAATGTAACACGTGGGGTTCAACAAATGCAACACGTGGGGTTCAACAAATGCAACACGTAGGGTTCAAAAAATGTAAACGTGGGGTTCAACAAATGCAAACACGTGGGTTCAACAAAAGTAACACGTAGGGTTCAACAAATGCAACACGTGGGGTTCAACAATTGTAACACGTGGGGTTCAACAAAAGCAACACGTGGGGTTCAACAAGTGCAACACGTGGGGTTCAACCCAAATTTTAACCGTGGTTCAACAAAAGTAACACGTGGGGTTCAACAAATGTAACACGTGGGGTTCAACAAATGCAACACGTGGGGTTCAACAAATGCAACACGTAGGGTTCAACAAATGTAATACGTGGGGTTCAACAAATGCAACACGTGGGGTTCAACAAATGTAACACGTAGGGTTCAACAAATGCAACACGTGGGGTTCAACAAAGCAAAAACGTGGGGGTTTAACAAATGCAACACGTGGGGTTCAACAATTGTAACACGTGGGGTTCAACAAATGCAACACGTGGGGTTCAACAATTGTAACACGTGGGGTTCAACAAACGTAACACGTGGGGTTCAACAAATGTAACACGTAGGGTTCAACAAATGCAACACGTGGGGTTCAACAAATGCAACACGTGGGGTTTAACAAATGTAAAAACGTGGGGTTCAACAAACGTAACACGTGGGGTTCAAAAAAATGCAACACGTGGGTTCAACAATTGTAACACGTGGGGTTTCAACAAATGCAACACGTGGGGTTCAACAATTTTAACACGTGGGTTCAACAAAGCAACACGTGGGGTTCAACAAATCAACACGTGGGGGTTTAAAAAATTGTAACACGTGGGGTTCAACAAAAGTAACACGTGGGGTTCAACAAATGCAACACGTGGGGTTCAACAAATGTAACACGTGGGGTTCAACAAATGCAACACGTGGGGTTCAACAAATGCAACACGTGGGGTTCAACAATTGTAACACGTGGGGTTTAACAAAAGTAAACACGTGGGGTTCAACAAATGGGAACACGTGGGGTTCCACCCAAATTTTAACACGTGGGGTTCAACAAATGCAACACGTGGGGTTCAACAAATGCAACACGTGGGGTTCAACAATTGTAACACGTGGGGTTCAACAAATGCAACACGTGGGGTTCAACAAATGCAACACGTGGGGTTCAACAATTGTAACACGTGGGGTTCAACAAAAGTAACACGTGGGTTTCAACAAAAGTAACACGTGGGGTTCAACAAAAGTAACACGTGGGGTTCAACAAATGTAACACGTGGGGTTCAACAAATGCAACACGTGGGGTTCAACAAATGCAACACGTAGGGTTCAACAAATGTAATACGTGGGGTTCAACAAATGCAACACGTGGGGTTCAACAAATGTAACACGTTTGGGTTTTAACAAATGCAACACGTGGGGTTCAACAAATGCAAAAACGTGGGTTTTAACAAATGCAACACGTGGGGTTCAACAATTGTAACACGTGGGGTTCAAAAAATGCACACGGGGTTTCAACAATTGTAACACGTGGGTTCAACAAACGTACACTGGGGTTCAACAAATGTAACACGTAGGTTCAACAAATCAAACGTTGGGTTTTAACAATGCAACCGTGGGTTCAACAAATGTTAACACGTGGGGTCAACAAACTAACAACGTGGGTTTCAACCAAATGCAACACGTGGGGTTCAACAATTGTAACACGTGGGTTCAACAAATGCAAACACTGGGTTCCAAACAATTGTAACACGTGGGGTTAACAAATGAACACTGGGGGTTCAACAAATGCAACACGTGGGGTTCAAACAATGTAACACGTGGGGGCAACAAAATTAAAAAGTGGGGTTCAACAAATGCAAAAACGTGGGGTTACAATTGAACACCGGGGGGTTAAAAAAATGCAACACTGGGGTTTTAACAAAACAAAACTGGGGGTTTAAAAAATTGTAAACTTGGGTTCAACAAAAGAAAAAAAGTGGGGTTCAACAAAGCAACACGGGGGTTCCCAATTTTTAACAGGGGGGTCAACAAAAGCAAAACGTGGGGGTTTAACAAATGCAACACGTGGGGTTCAACAATTGTAACACGTGGGGTTCAACAAATGCAACACGTGGGGTTCAACAAATGCAACACGTGGGGTTCAACAATTGTAACACGTGGGGTTCAACAAAAGTAACACGTGGGGTTCAACAAAAGTAACACGTGGGGTTCAACAAAAGTAACACGTGGGGTTCAACAATTGTAACACGTGGGGTTCAACAAATGTAACACGTGGGGTTCAACAAAAGTAACACGTGGGGTTCAACAAAAGTAACACGTGGGGTTCAACAAAATACGATACTTGGACGGCTATAGTAAACGCCATGTAAACAGTTTTAAGTTCGGATTTTGTTTCTCATTCTGCATCGTTCTCAGACTGCCCATCAGCCTCCTTTCTTATCCAGTCAAGTTCATGCTTACCTCTTTCGTTTACCTACCAAGTTTTTCATCGTCCTTATTGCTCTATACGTCGTCGGCCATGCAGTGTTTACTCAATTATCGCTTTCTACCTAGTCCTTCCCTCGTATATATGGTTGCCTGTTTCTCTAATTCCGTGTCCCTTTGTACTCCATTTAGAAAACTTTTCAACCTTGCATTATTATTATTATAATCAAGGGGGAAGCGCTAAACCCGGAGGATTATACAGCGCCTGGGGGGGGGATATGTGGAAGGCATTCAGGCTTAATTCGGGGAACTGGAGCACAGATCCAATTCCCTAAATCAAGAGCCCCTCACCAACATCAAGGAACCTTCCTTGAGGGGTTTCAACCTTGCATAATTTCCTTTCGGTTCCACCTTCCTTCTTTCCAGATATACTTCTACCAGGTATTCACAACTTAGAACTGTGGTTACTGTCTGAATGGCATTTCATTATCAGCTCACTACTATACTAGTGGCTTTCTCTTGTGCCTAATAATGTCTTATTATATGTAAATTACATTATCCATGTACATCATGCAAATAAATAGAAAACTGAATTTAAATTTGAATCTCTGATTTACGTAAGAATAAGATCAAACTCGGTCATTAAGGCTTATCATCAGTTTACATTATTTTGCTTTCTTTTACACACATCCCGAGGACAATTTTCATTATAGTCTTTAGCAGTGTTGCTTTCCATGTTTATGGGTCACCGTGAAGATCACATTTCTTCTGGCTTTTCATTTACCACATGAAATTCACCATGAGCATTAGTTTTGCGCTGGTCCTTCTCGCTTTCAGTGTTATTTTATCAAAAATCATATCACTGTATTGTTTCTCCTGTTCGCTTGCCTCGGTAATGTTGTTCAGTATGGTGAAGGAAAGTGTGATGCAAGTGGAATGCTTGAACCTCTGGTTTGTGTTGCTTCCGCTGTGTAGTCATGCAACTCTAATGTTTGAACTTCTGTCTTTTAGTTTTTCCTGCTGTGAGGTCAAGGAACTGGAATGTCTGACCCTCTGTTTTTTCTTGTTAATGCTGTGAACTCTTGGGTTTCTTTTTTGTAAACTCCTTACTGAGAGTTTTAACTCTCTCAGAGAAATCAATTCGTGATGCTCATTTTCAACACTTTTCTTTACTTCTTTGCTTTATTCAAATTTTCATTTGCATTCATATCAATTTAATTTTTGTTTTGTCGCACACTGTTGCGGCTACTGGTTCTGAGTAGGTGCCCAGTTTTAAATTGTTCATCTGTTTGTGAGTGATGTGAGGCAAGAGAATGAGAGGCATTAGGATGAAAGGGGAAGATGAAGAGAGTAACGAAGAGATAGGGTGTGGTGATGGCCAAGAAAATGATGGATGGGCGACATACTTGATTACGATGCTCTAGGTGAGGATAGAACTAGGGACAGCGTGACGAAGGTTGGTGGATTTGAAAGAGAGAATTTTGGGATGAAAAGGTACGAGCAAGGGGGATGTAAAGGACTAAGGTTTATGGGATAAGTTTGTGAAAATCAGTTTAGTTGGAGAATGGAGTATGAAACAATACTTGAAGACTAGAAATGAAAGAATGGCAGAAGAAAATGTAGAATGGCAGGGAAAACACCTCTTTCAACATTTTGGTTGCTTGTACAGGATCCCAACTCTCTTGAAAAAACTACTGCATGGTCATTATGTGTGGATATTCCTTATAATCTTATTTTTTCACTTAAAAACCTTCCCGTCCATGACTCAGCTTCTTCAACAAGATCAGATAAAGATAAAATCTTTTCTCTGTCTGCTTCGTGACTCATAATTCAAATACTCTGCTGATTTACGATGGTTTCTTGCGTAATCTCTGATTTTTTTTCCACTGACTTGTGCACCTTGAGCAATTGAGTTATAAAGGACAGACGCTGGTGCCTGCCCTCCATTCATCACTAGTTCTCCGTTCTTCTTCGACATCTTCACTTTCCATCAATTTCAACGCATCTTCCACTTGTACCACTTCTTCCCTAATAACTCATAAGTCTACTTTCAGAACTTTGATCGTGTTTCTGTATTTTCTTGCATCGACTTTACCATCTCCTATAACTGTCACCTTAATCTGACAATTAAAATATGCTCAAGCCTCGACCAGTCCTGTCCATAAGTGTTGTGATTATCCATGTGAGTTCATCCAATTCGTTATATTCATCTTGTTTCAGTATTTCCCCTTCATTACTCGAACCGCCACATTTCAACCCGACTTCTCAGTGTTCTTTGAAAGCTTTATTGCTACAAGCAAGGCCTCAGTGTAAAGACATACTGGATCTAGTTCATCTCCAGATCATCACTAAGTATTGTGATGCGGTCAGTCTGGCTGCTGGGAGTAACTGGCTCTGCTACCTTCTCTAACTTCCTCACAAGGAAGATACGCCTGACTTTTTAAAATCCAGTGTGGTGGTACACATCACGTCTCGCGGTTTGAGCACGCACATGTACTCACCTATATGTGTAGGTGTGTGTGTGTGTGTGTGTGTGTGTAATCACCGAGTAGCACTTGCTCACTGTCTCCAGCATGTTTGATGAGATTGTCCTACTATTATCTTAAGCCTCCCCCGGTCTTCTATTGTTTGCTGGTAATATATATCACTGCCCTTATTTTGTCTCTCCGAACAATAGAGTACCTGCTATACAATCCCTAAAATTTTCTGTTTCCAGTTACCTTAACTTTTCAAGTCTCCAGTGGATGCTGGCCAATATACTGTAGCTACAGTATATTAAGTAAAAGGACACAAGTGCAACTAATGTGACATGTTACATTAGTTGCACTTGTGTCCTTTTCCTTAACATATTGTCGGTAATTCTACCAATATTAACCCTTAAACTGTCCAAACGTAGATTTACGTTCACCTGCGTAGCGCTCCGATCGTAGATCTACGTTTTGTTTTACATGCTTTCAATATAAGAATATTGCTTCTGCAACTCTTCCTTTAATAGCCTCATATTTGTTTATGACTGTTATGTGCAACAAGCTTTATCTTCCTTTAAGGAATCAAAAGGTACAACATTACACACACATCTCACAAATAGGAGAATGAAGCTTATGACGACTTTTTGGACCATTAAATAGTCACAACATTAACTAATTAATTTTCCAAGTCGGATCGAAACGTTGTCATAAGTTTCTTTCTCGTGTGTAAGGGTTATTTATGCACTGTATTAATGAGCAGAAGACGTACGATGCTCAACATCTTGTAGAGTCGTCTCGCGATACCTGATCAGTTGTATGTCAGTTAACCGACTGTTTTCAAGGAATTAAGGTAGGCCTCTAGAATTCACAATATTCAGGCTTACCAGACAACTTGATGAGAACTCTAGATGTTACAAGAAGACAAGGAAATATAGGATTAAATAAATTAAATAAATTCTTATTACTCCAATGTTGACACCGGAGATTCCAGCTGTAGCAAGGGATCTCCATACAGAGTTAGTCCTATCAGGCACAAGTTTCTATATGACGAAGTAGACTCTTAACAAAAACGATTCAATTGATGTCAAAGTCACTGAGCTTCGCCATGCATTTCTCGTGCCAAAACCAGAGGGGATATACCAAATATGCAACAATTACCATAAGGGTAGTGAGGTTACCCGTCCCATTGACTACTGCCACGAACTGATGACATTACTGACCTAGTGGCTACTGCCTCTTTTATCTCTGGTTCTCAACTGGTGGTCCATGGACCACTGGTGATCCATGGACCACTGGTGATCCATGGACCACTGGTGATCCATGGGCTAAAATGAGTTGAGAACCACTGCACTAAGAGATTACTGTCAGATCTCTTTAACAAAGTTAGAAACCTCTTAGCTTTCAGCATACAAGGAGAATTAAACAGTTATTTCCTCTTGTTTAGGATGAGGAACTCAGTGGTGTCATTCCTGCATCTTAAGCAAAAGAGGATTCAAGATATGGATGGAGTGGAATCATACTTGGATGACCTGGTGGATGTCATGACCACACCTGGATGACCTGGTGGATATCATGACCACACCTGGATGACCTGGTGGATGTCATGACCACACCTGGATGACCTGGTGGATGTCATGACCACACCTGGATGACCTGGTGGTTGTCCTCCAGTCTTGGGCTTCTCACATTACTCGCCTCAGGGTCCCACTTGTCCACCACGCTACTTAATGATTAAACTCCCCAAACATGAACATGGCCACGCTATAATGAAATTTCTTGGACATGCTGTAGGCCAGGGGCCGGTGGCCGCAAATGACACAAAGATGGTTGCCATAGATAATTTCGAAATTCCGGAGGACAGAATGGCGATAATACGATTGAAAAAAATATACACAAATGCAGTGTAATGTAATCCTTTATTGTTAATAAAGAATCGTAATATACTGCATTTGTATATATATTATATATTATATATATATATATATATATTATATTATATTATATATATATATTTTTATATATATTTATCGTGTCGGTATCGTGCGATTCTTTGGTATGACAATAATAATAATAATAATAATAATAATAAATTTTATTTTTACAAGTACACGTACAAGGTGTACATATCTAGCCGACTACTCTACTACTATACAGAAAGCCGCTTGTTATGCAAAGCATTTCGGGTAAATTAGGTCAATTTTGTCCCAGGATGCGACCCACACCAGTCCACTAACACCCAGGTACGCATTTTACTGATGGGTGAGCAGGGACAGCAGGTATCTGACGGAAACACGTCTTATTATTTCCACCTGTACCGGGGATCGAACCACAGACTTCAGTATGTGAGCTGAATGCGCTAGCTGCTTTTATCCTAATTTCTCTAAGATGGCTGTGTGTAGCCCAAGAGTATCACTCAAGTGAAGACGGAATTAACACACTGTTAACTTCTGCTCAGTCTTACGTAGTCCTGACGATAATCTGCCATTTGCAGTGCATGTGAGGAGGATGTTGGTGCGGTACTGGTGAGCGGTGACCTGTCTCAGGACTCCTGCACGGTGAACTGTCTCAGGACTCCTGTACTTTGAACTGTCTCAGGACTCCTTCACGGTGAACTGTCTCAGGACTCCTGTACGGTGAACTGTCTCAGGACTCCTGCACGGTGAACTGTCTCAGGACTCCTGCACGGTGAACTGTCTCAGGACTCCTGCACGTTGAACTGTCTCAGGACTCCTGTACTTTGAACTGTCTCAGGACTCCTTCACGGTGAACTGTCTCAGGACTCCTGCACGGTGAACTGTCTCAGGACTCCTGCATGGTGAACTGTCTCAGGACTCCTGTACGGTGAACTGTCTCAGGACTCCTGCATGGTGAACTGTCTCAGGACTCCTGTACGGTGAACTGTCTCAGGAGTCCTGCACGGTGAACTGTCTCAAGACCCCTGCACGGTGAACTGTCTCAGGACTCCTGCATGGTGAACTGTCTCAGGACTCCTGTACGGTGAACTGTCTCAGGACTCCTGCACGGTGAACTGTCTCAGGACTCCTGCACGGTGAACTGTCTCAGGACTCCTGCACGTTGAACTGTCTCAGGACTCCTGCACGTTGAACTGTCTCAGGACTCCTGTACTTTGAACTGTCTCAGGACTCCTGCACGGTGAACTGTCTCAGGACTCCTGCACGGTGAACTGTCTCAGGATTGAACATTTGGGAATCTTTATTGTGGGAATGTTTCAGTAGCCAGTGACTTCTACAGTTTAGTTTGAGGTTATCAGTCCCTCAGCCTGGAGTTGACGTGTTCAGTCCATCAGTCTTGGTTAACAAGATGGACTGAGCACATCAGCTCCAGGCTGAGACTGATTACCTTAGATTCCTCCTCATTTTCCACTGTTCTTCTCAGTATTGGACTGAAGAAGCCACTAGTTGGCGAAACGTTTCCACAGTAAAGATTCCCAGATGTTGTACAAGTGTCTCATTCTTCAACTCAATAATATTATGGTAGTAATTCTTCAACTTGTTAGTTTTCTTACCATTTACATCAAGTCTGCGGATTCTTTACACCTGATCCATTCTAACAAAATGACGCACCACCACGAGAATTACCCAACAATTAACAAATCACAGGAGTTATTGTAAGCACTTTAAAACTGTAAAGTTTATTTCAACATGTCTCATTCTGTACCGGTGTATAGAGTCCACGATCCACTCTCTTTGTACTACACCTTGAAAAAACTACTGTATATGTATTTTGGTCGCTGTATGATCCCAGAAAGTTATTTATACCCTTATCCCAGACGCTTATCTGTATCTACCTCAGTACTTGCAAAAGGAATAGTGCAGGATGATCAAATTCTAATGCAGTGAAGTTTCAAACTATGTATTCATTTATGTATGTATGCATGTATGAAAGAGTATATGCATGTAAATACACTTTTACATATGTGTATATGCATAAGTATGTGTTTGCATGTGTATGTATTTATGGATGAATGTACACTTGACGTACATATGCATGTGTATGTGTGTATATGCCTATGCATTTTTTGTGAATATATGTAGGTACACTTTTGTGTATGTATGAATCTGCATATGTATATAAATGTGAATCTACATGTGTGTGTTCATATGTATTAGTGTGCTTTTGTATATGTGCATATATATGTACGTACAGATGTACTCCTGTTCATGTGAATGCATATGAATATATGTGCACATATGTGTACTTGCTATGCATATGTATGCGTGTGTATATGTAGGCATGTGCCCATACATGTGTAAATATCCTTGCGTGTATGTGCGTGTTTATGTATATGTATGCATACGTATGTGTGTGAATGTGTAAATAATTCTTGCAAAACTCGACAATGTAGGCAGTGATAACGAAAAAAAAGCCACAATATATTTAGAAAGTCAAATTTACAAAGAAACTGTGTAAATGGTCGTGTCGAACCGAAGCGTCGTCGTAAACTCCTCTCTCCTATGTGCGGGTTATATGTGTCCAGGAAGGTGATTCCCGTTGTGCTCACTAACACAAGAAGATATATACGAGGCTCCAGAGTAAATAAAAAATATTATCCCGTTTATCTTTTGGAAATCAGAGAACCATAATAATGAAAGTTTGAAGCCTATCAGAGAAGGCATTCTTCGATAACTGATAACGATTTCATTAAAATGTTTGGATACCACCTTCTCAGACTGAACTTATGGGGTATTATCCTTCTTATAAACTGCATCAACATTAATAGTTTGAAAGCGATCAGAAGAAGCATTCTATAGTTACTGAATACAAATTAATTTCACTATTTATTCAATAAAATCGCCAAATTGGGACTTACGTCACTAAGTAACAGCGCAAAGCTTGAATACAAGGAACCACAACAGTGCTTAAAATTTGAAGCCAACCAGTAGAGGCATTCTTCAGTTAAGACATGGAACCGTCGATGATAAGTATTTTCTAACTATTTTACAATAGTGACAAATTTGCTGACAAATAAACAAAACTTAATTGGAAACCATACCACGGGCGGGATTTGAACCCGCGGTCATTATGATTTCGTGAGTCAAAACTTAATGGGTAGTGTCCTGGCCATCAGATGCACCAGTCATTAAATATTAAAGTCTGTTAGAAGAGCTACACTGAAATTTATTTAACGTGATTTAACGGGAGTACAATTTTACACTAATTTTTACGCATTAAATAAGCAAACCTGTACCAACATACTACAATATCTGTCTTCTTCAGCGTAAACCAGGAAGCGCCTTTGTTTTATTAATCAATTAAAGCTACGCTGCTGAGGGTTCTGGGTGTTAGTGGAGTCGTTCCAGGATGATGGAAATGACATTTACAACTCGGGTAACGTGACACTCGCACATTTCAAATATTCATAGAATCTTAGCCTGGTTACCGTACACCAGCACATATAAAATTTTAAGTCAATCGAAAGAGGTCTTGTCGTGTTATGAACGAAATGAAAATGAAAAGTTAGAGGAAGAAACAAAAAGGAAAATAATTCTGGTTACCAATTAAAGGTCTCTATTAAATGATACATAATAAAAATGGCTGATTAATGAGGATACAGCCATTTGCGATCCAAAGTTCGTTAAAGTTGCTGTTGATTTTTATATAACTCTTAACTGCCTTTTGGTTATTACCTGGGAATTTTGTTGTTAGAATTTCGTTAAACTTCAATGTCTTCATACCACTTAAAGGGAATTTTTTATTTTATACACTTTAGCTGCTTATTAGTCATCTATATCTACTGGTATATTTATTTTTGAGATTCTTAACCTTTATATTAGTGGCTTAACCTTTATATTAGTGGTTTAACCTTTATATTAGTGGTTTAACCTTTATATTAGTGGCTTAACCTTTATATTAGTGGCTTAACCTTTATATTAGTGGCTTAACCTTTATATTAGTGGTTTAACCTTTATATTAGTGGTTTAACCTTTATATTAGTGGCTTAACCTTTATATTAGTGGCTTAACCTTTATATTAGTGGTTTAACCTTTATATTAGTGGCTTAACCTTTATATTAGTGGCTTAACCTTTATATTAGTGGCTTAACCTTTATATTAGTGGTTTAACCTTTATATTAGTGGCTTAACCTTTATATTAGTGGCTTAACCTTTATATTAGTGGCTTAACCTTTATATTAGTGGTTTAACCTTTATATTAGTGGTTTAACCTTTATATTAGTGGCTTAACCTTTATATTAGTGGCTTAACCTTTATATTAGTGGCTTAACCTTTATATTAGTGGCTTAACCTTTATATTAGTGGCTTAACCTTTATATTAGTGGATGACTTGTCCTGCACCATCGTCAGTACTTTAATCCCTATTTCATAAAAGTCTTCATGTACTGCTTGCAACCTTAATGAGCCACCTGATCTGCTCTCCCTTTTACATAATGCCTATGGTCCATACTAGGTAAGTTCTTCTCAAATCCAACCTCTCCCACCTATATATTTGTCCATCATTATTATCATGAGGGAGAGCTAAACCTGTAGGGATTATACAGCACCTATGAGAGGGCATGGAGCACAGATCCAATTCCCTAGATCAAGAGCCCCTCACCAGTGTCAAGGAACCTCCCTTGAGAGGACAAATTTGTCCAGGGTGTACTCAAGCTACCCAAGACATAGTCACTCTTGAATCATTATTGTACTTGCCATAAACAGTGTAAAATTTCTCGTACAATATATAAGAATCCTAATTTTTGAAGGGGTGGACAGGTCAGCCAGCGGAAGGCCTCGGTCAGATGACAGAAAGCTCCGGTGGTGGATTATCATATGACTAAGACCCGCGTTGAGAAACACTTGTACTGTTTCCTGGCAAATCTGTAACCTAGCCTGGTGTAATATTGCAGGAGTGCCAGTTTCATAGAAATTTCTGATTCCTTAATTATCTTTTTCCCCTGAGTCTGCTGATGTCAGGGCATCAATTTCTTTCCTCTGCGTGTTTTTTTCAGGTGTGGTTATATAACACCAAAGATAATATGACGTAGAAGATATGATAATCTTTTGTATACAGTTCTGCAGTCTTCACATTATGTCCTTTAATTGTATTGATAAAGGCACTGGATGGCGAAACATCTACAAATAAAGATATCCAGATGTTGCACATGTGTCTGATTTTTCATAATAATCCTCGTTCGCAATGACACCTCGGTGATGTGTTGCACTTGTATGATCTATGTAGTTACTGCCGTGGTCACTCTCCTTTACTCTCACCTACAGTGTCGCGCAGGAGAGCGCACTACTCTCGTCCCCCTGACGACCATCTGGTATCGTCCTTCACCTCTCTGAACCACTCTCTGAACCACTCTCTGAACCACTCTCTGAACCACTCTCTGAACCACTCACTGAACCACTCACTGAGCCACTCTCTGAACCACTCACTGAACCACTCACTGAACCACTCTCTGAACCACTCACTGAACTACTCTCTGAACCACTCTCTGAACCACTCTCTGAACCACTCTCTGAACCACTCTCTGAACCACTCACTAAACCACTCACTGAACCACTCACTGAACCACTCTCTGAACCACTCACTGAACTACTCTCTGAACCACTCACTGAACCACACTCTAAACCACTCACTGAACTACTCTCTGAACCACTCTCTGAACCACTCTCTGAACCACTCTCTGAACCACTCTCTGAACCACTCACTAAACCACTCACTGAACCACTCTCTGAACCACTCTCTGAACCACTCACTGAACTACTCTCTGAACCACTCACTGAACCACACTCTAAACCACTCTCTGAGCCACTCTCTGAGCCACTCTCTGAACCACTCTCTGAACCACTCTCTGAACCACTCTCTGAGCCACTCTCTGAGCCACTCTCTGAGCCACTCTCTGAACCACTCTCTGAACCACTCTCTGAACCACTCTATGAACCACACTCTAAATCACTCTCTGAGCCACTCTTTGAGCCACTCTCTGAGCCACTCACTGAACCACTCTCTGAACCACTCTCTGAACCACTCTCTGAACCACACTCTAAACCACTCTCTGAGCCACTCTTTGAGCCACTCTCTGAACCACTCACTGAACCACTCTCTGAACCACTCACTGAACCACTCACTGAATCACTCTGAACCACTCACTGAACCACTCTCTGAAACCACACTCTAAACCACTCTCTGAGCCACTCTTTGAGCCACTCTCTGAACCACTCTCTGAACCACTCACTGAACCACTCTCTGAACCACACTCTAAACCACTCTCTGAGCCACTCTTTGAGCCACTCTCTGAACCATTCACTGAACCACTCTCTAAACCACTCTCTGAACCACTCACTGAACCACTCACTGAATCACTCTCTGATCCACTCACTGAACCACTCTCTGAACCACTCACTGAACCACTCTCTGAACCACTCACTGAACCACTCACTGAACCACTCTCTGAAACCACTCTCTGAACCACTCACTGAACCACTCTCTGAACCACTCACTGAACCACTCTCTGAACCACTCACTGAACCACTCACTGAACCACTCACTGAACCACTCTCTGAACCACTCACTGAAACCACTCACTGAACCACTCTCTGAACCACTCACTGAACCACTTCTGAACCACTCACTGAACCACTCTCTAACCTCACTGAACCACTCTCTGAACCACTCACTGAACCACTCACTGAACCATCACTGAACCACTCTCTGAACCACTCACTGAACCACCACTGAACCACTCACTGAACCACTTCTGAACCACTCACTGACCACTCACGTGAACCACTCACTGAACCACTCTCTGAACCACTCACTGAACCACTCACTGAACCACTCTCTGAACCACTTCACTGAACCACTCTCTGAACCACTCTACTGAACCACTCTCTGACCATCTCTGAACCACTCACTGAACCACTCACTGAACCACCTCTGAACCACTACACTGAACCACTCTTGAACCACTCACTGAACCATCTTCTGAACCACTCATCGAACCACCACTGAACCACTCACTGAACCACTCACTGAACCACTCTCATGACCACTCACTGAACCACTCACTGAACCACTCTCTGAACCACTCCTGAACCACTCACTGAACCACTCTCTGAACCAGCCACGAACCACTCACTGAACACTCACTGAACCACTCACTGAACCACTCGACTGACCACTCTCTGAACCACTCATGAACCACTCAC
Source organism: Cherax quadricarinatus (assembly GCF_026875155.1). Classification (NCBI taxonomy): domain Eukaryota; kingdom Metazoa; phylum Arthropoda; class Malacostraca; order Decapoda; family Parastacidae; genus Cherax; species Cherax quadricarinatus. The sequence continues at coordinate 13,023,192 of NC_069432.1, read as the reverse complement.
TGAACCACTCATCTGAACCACTCACTGAACCACTCTCTGAACCACTTCACTGAACCACACTCTGAAACCACTCTCTGAACCACTCACTGAACCACTCACTGAACCACTCTCTGAACCACTCACTGAACCACTCACTGAACCACTCTCTGAACCACTCACTGAACCACTCTCTGAACCACTCACTGAACCACTCACTGAACCACTCACTGAACCACTCACTGAACCACTCTCTGAACCACTCACTGAACCACTCACTGAGCCACTCTCTGAACCACTCACTGAACCACTCTCTGAACCACTCACTGAACCACTCTCTGAACCACTCACTGAACCACTCACTGAACCACTCACTGAACCACTCTCTGAACCACTCACTGAACCACTCTCTGAACCACTCACTGAACCACTCTGTGAACCACTCACTGAACCACTCACTGAACCACTCACTGAACCACTCTCTGAACCACTCACTGAACCACTCACTGAACCACTCACTGAACCACTCACTGAACCATCACTGAACCACTCCTGAGCCACTCACTAAACCACTCACTGAACCACTCACTGACCACCACTGAACCACTCACTGAACCACTCACTGAACCACTCTCTGAGCCACTCTCTGAGCCACTCTCTGAGCCACTCTCTGAACCACTCACTGAACCACTCTCTGAACCACTCTATGAACCACTCACTGAACCACTCTCTGAACCACTCACTGAACCACTCACTGAACCACTCACTGAACCACTCTCATAACCACTCACTGAACCACTCACTGAACCATCATTGAACCACTCTCTGAACCACTCACTGAACCACTCACTGAACCACTCTCTGAACCACTCACTGAACCACTCTCTGAACCACTCACTGAACCACTCTCTGAACCACTCACTGAACCACTCACTGAACCACTCACTGAACCACTCACTGAACCACTCACTGAACCACTCACTGAACCACTCACTGAACCACTCTCTGAGCCACTCTCTGAGCCACTCTCTGAGCCACTCTCTGAACCACTCACTGAACCACTCACTGAACCACTCTCTGAGCCACTCTCTGAGCCACTCTCTGAACCACTCACTGAACCACTCACTGAACCACTCTCTGAGCCACTCTCTGAACCACTCACTGAACCACTCTCTGAACCACTTACTGAACCACTCACTGAACCACTCACTGAACCACCCTCTGAGTTCTGGGACATCCGCCACATTCCTCATTCCATAACAGGAAGACAGAGCGCAACTTGCTTCATATGCACATACGGTGATTAATTTTTTCCCTTCACAAAAGTTATAGTAAGCAGACAATTTTCTGGGCTATTATCCCGGTGAGACTACTGTCTGCTGGTGATGTATGAATCAGGCTGTGTCTTCCTTTTGAGGAAGGCAGAGTCTGCTCTGCACAATCCTTCATCTTAAATTTAGCTACAAGTATAGAATTAAGGTCCGGGTTAGTCCACCGAGCAGCTGGTGCTTCATCTCGTACCTAGATAACACAATGTTAAAAAAACAGCTATTTGAGTCATCACTGATGATTCAAGCCATGGGGAGCATCACTGATGATTCAAGCCATAGGGAGCATCACTGATGATTCAAGCCATGGGGAGTATCACTGATGATTCAAGCCATAGGGAGCATCACTGATGATTCAAGCCATGGGGAGTATCACTGATGATTCAAGCCATAGGGAGCATCACTGATGATTCAAGCCATGGGGAGTATCAGTGATGATTCAAGCCATGGGGAGTATCACTGATGATTCAAGCCATGGGGGAGTATCATGATGATTCAAGCCATGGGGAGCATCACTGATGATTCAAGCCATGGGGAAGTATCATGATGATTCAAGCCATGGGGAGCATCACTGATGATTCAAGCCATGGGGAGCATCACTGATGATTCAAGCCATAGGGAGCATCACTGATGATTCAAGCCATGGGGAGTATCACTGATGATTCAAGCCATGGGGAGCATCACTGATGATTCAAGCCATGGGGAGCATCACTGATGATTCAAGCCATGGGGAGCATCACTGATGATTCAAGCCATGGGGAGTATCACTGATGATTCAAGCCATGGGGAGCATCACTGATGATTCAAGCCATAGGGAGCATCACTGATGATTCAAGCCATAGGGAGCATCACTGATGATTCAAGCCATGGGGAGTATCACTGATGATTCAAGCCATGGGGAGCATCACTGATGATTCAAGCCATGGGGAGTATCACTGATGATTCAAGCCATGGGGAGCATCACTGATGATTCAAGCCATGGGGAGCATCACTGATGATTCAAGCCATGGGGAGCATCACTGATGATTCAAGCCATGGGGAGTATCACTGATGATTCAAGCCATGGGGAGCATCACTGATGATTCAAGCCATGGGGAGTATCACTGATGATTCAAGCCATGGGGAGCATCACTGATGATTCAAGCCATGGGGAGTATCAGTGATGATTCAAGCCATGGGGAGCATCACTGATGATTCAAGCCATGGGGAGTATCACTGATGATTCAAGCCATGGGGAGCATCACTGATGATTCAAGCCATAGGGAGTATCACTGATGATTCAAGCCATGGGGAGTATCACTGATGATTCAAGCCATGGGGAGTATCACTGATGATTCAAGCCATGGGGAGCATCACTGATGATTCAAGCCATGGGGAGTATCAGTGATGATTCAAGCCATGGGGAGCATCACTGATGATTCAAGCCATGGGGAGTATCACTATACGGCTTCTACGATTATAGTTAAGGGGTGTGCATAATATTTAGTTAACAACGGGCTTCCTCAAAGAACTGCAGGCTCAACGACACCACTCGGGAGCCAATGGCGAAAATGCGCCTGTTCCAGCGTCTCAGTGTGGTCATCCAGAGAGGGGATGCCTTATGCTTCCTCGACTCCAGTTCAGCATCTGAGAACCTGAAGATTCATATTCACTCTTAAATGTTGTGCTATTAAATACATGATTGTGTTTACTAAATAAATAAATCCCAGCCTAGGTTTTTCTTGAACCCAAATTACTTCTGAGTTTATGGGACACCATATACTACACATATACTAGGTGGCTCTGGTGGCCTGGTGGTTAACGCTCTCGCTTCACACGGCGAGGGCCTGGGTTCGATTCCCAGCCAGAGTAGAAACATTGGACGTGTTTCTTTCCACCTGTTGTCTATGTTCCCCATCAGTAAAATGGGTACTTGGGTGTTAGTGGACTGGTGTGGGTCGCATCCTGGGACACTGACCTAAGGAGGCCTGGTCACAGACCGGGCCGCGGGGGCGTTGACCCCCGGAACTCTCTCCAGGTAAACAGCAGAGGTGGACGCTATATAAATGAATATATGTGTCTAGCTGTCTTTAAACACACACACACACACGAGCGCGCGCGCGCGCATACGCAAACACACACACACACACACACACGCCTATATAATTTCTTTTAATAAGTATAGATCATTTATACATAGGTTTAGGGCAAGCTGTGGTTGAGTGTGTGTGTGTGTGTGTGTGTGTGTGTGTGTGTGAGAGAGAGAGAGAGAGAGAGAGAAGAGAGTGTAACCTGTGCAGGTATGACTCTAGGCAGTTCACTACCAACCATGAACGTGGGAAACAAAGACTTTTCTGGAGTTCCTCTGAATTTGTACAAAGATTTCTTTTGAAGACATTTTAGTTAATCTTCTGGATGTGACATGTAAAGAGAATAAGTTTATTCATTAATGGTCATAAAGACCTTTTAATAAAACCAATGTTTTTATACCACGTTGCTTTATTTTACTTATTGCTTAAAATGTTCTCAATAACAGTAAGTGATAACGTAAGAGAGACTCCATTTAGTTTTGAGTGTCAGCTTTCATTCTTCTATCACTGTTCTCTTCCTAAACTTGTTTTCATGAAGAATCCTTGTCCAATTCTTCATGAAGAATCCTTGTCCAATTCTTCATGAAGAATCCTTGTCCAATTCTTCATGAAGAATCCTTGTCCAATTCTTCATGAAGAATCCTTGTCCAATTCTTCATGAAGAATCCTTGTCCAATTCTTCATGAAGAATCCTTGTCATCTTCTAGATCTTTCAATCTTCGTCCTTGTAAATTTTTATGAAGAATCCGTTCCAATCTCTTCTGGCTGTCATTCTCCTGATAATCTCTGTTTTTCTTTCCTTCTAATTTGTCCCTTGTCCTTCGTTGCATCTCTATAACTTGTGTATTTTCCTTTCCTCTATGTCGCTGTCATTCTGGCGTTTGTAAATTTCGCCTCTGCAGATGTCTGTCCCTCCCTTGTAAACAGTTTTTATGTGTGCAAAAAAGAAAAAACTCCGTTGCTGCTAGTCTCACACCTCTTGTTACTTCCCTCAGGTCTCTAATCTCTTGTTCTCTCTTCTGTTTTCTTTCCTCTCAGGTTTTCATTTGACATGAACACCATAAGAGCTTCGTGGTGTATGTCTTCCCTTTTCTTATATCATCATGGTGGGAACTCTTCATTCTTAATTCCTCGTGGTGTCTTATCAGTTCTTCCTTCTCCTTCCTGACCTTGTTGGTTGCTCACATCATTTACCATCTCAAGCAGTGTCTTTCTCTGTCTCTGGTCTGTCATCAGCTGATTAACTGTTATACCTTTCTACTTCCTGTCTTAGTAGCCTTGCTTTATTTTCAAGTTCATTCACTCCCTTACACTTTCCCTGTCTGTTTCATATTGAATTATCAATTTCCTTTGTTTTTTCCCTTCTACCTCCTTAACTTTAACGAACTTCTCCTCAAGCTTCCTCTCTTCCACATAATATATATTTGATCCCTCACTGCCTCCTCTAGCAGTGTTCCAAGATTTCAGAGACAGAGATTACCTTTTAAACCCATTTCTTTCTCTATTCATTTCAACAGCCCAGGATGCATGTTGCTAGTGGTCATTCCATTTTTCTCACTGTTCCTTTACATACAGTTGTGTATGATTTTGCTACACTGTCATCACTCTTCCTAGTCACCTACTCCCTTTTTATTTGTGAAATTGGGGTAGTCTGCTGTGAGCTGACTCAGTATTAGGTGTTGAAAGGAAGTAAGTTGAGATGGCATGTATGTGTAGGTAAGAGTGGCACTGTATGTGTGGGTAAGAGTGGCACTGTGTGTGGGTAAGAGTGGCACTGTATGTGTGGGTAAGAGTGGCACTGTATGTGTGGGTAAGAGTGGCACTGTGTGTGGGTAAGAGTGACACTGTATGTGTGGGTAAGAGTGACACTGTATGTGTGGGTAAGAGTGGCACTGTATGTGTGGGTAGAGTGCATGTGTGTGGGTAAGGTTGTCATGTATTGTAAGGGTAAGAGTGTGCACGGTATGTGATTGATCTGAGGTTGAAGCTGTGTGTGGGGTTGTAGTATTGTAAATGGGTTGAAGCAGTGTGTGAGGGTTGAAGCAGTGTGTGAGGGTTGAAGCAGTGTGTGAGGGTTGAAGCGGTGTGTGAGGGTTGAAGCGGTGTGGGTTGAAGCAGTGTGTGAGGGTTGAAGCAGTGTGTGAGGGTTGAAGCGGTGTGTGAGGGTTGAGAAGCGGTGTGTGAGGGTTGAAGCGGTGTGGGTTGAAGCAGTGTGTGAGGGTTGAAGCAGTGTGTGAGGGTTGAAGCGGTGTGTGAGGGTTGAAGCGGTGTGGGTTGAAGCAGTGTGTGAGGGTTGAAGCGGTGTGGGTTGAAGCAGTGTGTGAGGGTTGAAGCATTGTGGGTTGAAGCAGTGTGTGAGGGTTGAAGCGGTGTGGGTTGAAGCAGTGTGTGAGGGTTGAAGCGGTGGGGGTTTTGAAGCAGTGTGTAAGGGTTGAAGCAGTGTGGGTTGAAGCAGTGTGTGAGGGTTGAAGCGGTGAGGGTTGAAGCAGAGTGTGTGAGGGTTGAAGCGGTGTGGGTTGAAGCAGTGTGTGAGGGTTGAAGCGGTTGTGAGGGTTGAAGCAGTGTGTGAGGGTTGAAGCAGTGTGTGAGGGTTTGAAGCGGTGTGGTGTTGAAGCGTGTGTGAGGGTTAAGCAGTTGTGAGTGTTGAAGCAGTGTTGAGGGTTTGAAAGCAGTGTTATGGGTTGAGCAGTGGTGAGGGTTGAAGCATGTTAGGGTTGAAAGCAGTGTGTGAGGGTTAAGCAGTGTGTGCGTTGAGCATGTGTGAGTTAAGCAGTGTGTCGCAGGTGTGAAGCAGTGGTGAGGTTGAAGCAGTGTTGAGTTTGAAGCGGTGTGGTTTTAAAGCAGTTGTGAGGGTTGAAGCAGTTTTGTACGGTTGAAGCACTTGTGCGGGTTACCTAGCTTTGTTGAGGGTTGAAGCATGTGTGAGGGTTGAAGCAGTTGTGAGGGTTGATGCAGTGTGTGAGGGTTGAAGCAGTGTGTAAGGGTTGAAGCAGTGATGTGAGGGTTGAAGCAGTTTGTGAGGGTTGAAGCAGTTTGTGAGGGTGAGAGCAGTGTAGTGGGGTTGAGGCAGTGTTGTGAGGGTTGAAGCAGGGTGAGGTTGAAGCACTGTGTGGGGGTAGTGAAGCAGTGTGTGGGAAGGTTGAGCAGTTTGTGTGGGTTGAAGCATGTGTGAGTTGAGAGTTGTTGATGAGTTGAAGCGTAGTGTGAGGGTTGAACAGTGTTTGAGGGTTGAAGCAGTGTGTGAGGGTTGAAGCAGTTTGTGAGGGTTGAAGCAGTGTGTGAGGGTTGAAGCAGTGTGTGAGGGTTGAAGCAGTGTGTGAGGGTTGAAGCAGTGTGTGAGGGTTGAAGCAGTTTGTGAGGGTTGAAGCAGTTTGTGAGGGTTGAAGCAGTGTGTGAGGGTTGAAGCAGTGTGTGAGGGTTGAAGCAGTGTGTGAGGGTTGAAGCAGTGTGTGAGGGTTGAAGCAGTGTATGGACATGGATCGTTTAAACGGAATTTGAGTTGATGTTGTATATAATCTTTAGAATAATATTTGTGGGTTGGTGAGATATGTAGACTGGAGTGTTATATGTGGGCTGGGTCTTTTGTGTGGTAAATATGACATGAGAGGGCGTGTGTAGGGTATAGAGTGGTATATATAAATAACAAAAAGGCACAATACCGTGACTGGAACGATACACAAATAACCCGCACATAAAAGAGAGAAGCTTACGACGACGTTTCGGTCCGACTTGGACCACTGACTTTGTCAATGGTCCAAGTCGGACCGAAACGTCGTCGTAAGCTTCTCTCTTTTATGTGCGGGTTATTTGTGTATAGAGTGGTATGCGTGGGTTGGTGAAGTGTTGGCTGGCTGAACGCTGTGTGTCTTGAAACGATATGTGTACGTTGTTGGAGTCAGTATATTCCGAGTGGTATGTGAGTATTTAAGTGATATGTGTTAACTGAAGCGATTTGTGAAAGTGAGAAAAGTGGCGAGTGGGTGCTTGAAGCTGCTATATTAATAGGCTCGACTTACAGTGGGATCGTAGGTTTACTGCAGTTCTCTAAGTGACTTAGGTGCAAAATATTACTGCAACTATACTTACACGCACTCTTAGACTTATTTAGACCAAATTTGGAATTAGCGAGTAAAGAGGACGGTGATCGTCTTCAGTAGGTCGTTCAAACCACAGAGAAGAAATGTGAGGGATGATGTGATGAAGCCATAATGAGTGAACACATCGGAGGAATGTCAACCCAAAGTTCTTTCGAACGAAAACTTGTATATATTAATATTCTAGTTGATTGCCTACCGTAATACAGTGCAGCACTTAAGGTGTTCATACAGTGTTGTGAAGAGATGATTAAGTATTTCATTATACGTATTACATTCTTCATTATCATTCTATTATTAAATATATGACAAAAATACTACGAAATTAGTATTGTGCTTCCTGACAAACCACTGACGTGATGAAAACAGTAATTAGGAACACAACTGTTGATACTGTAAATGACACGAGAGTCTCTTTGAAAACATCGACTGTTTAAAAAAAAAATAAACACAATAATAACAGTAATACTAACACCACACGACAAACAAAGGCACACGGTTGAACAAAGAATGAACAGCAAATACCACCAGCACCGTGAACACGCAACAGGTCAACAGAAGCCAACAGAACAGTCTTAATACCAGTCCTGCTGATGATAATAATCCCAGTATGAAACAATGAGTGGGTTGGCTGGGTTGTGAGGCTCATCCCACCACCCGAGGTACTGATCTTATCTCCGGCATATGTGCACGGCATCTCCAGCATTATCTGCACGGCATCTCCCGCATTATCTGTACATTAGCTACGACATTATCTGCTGCTACTCTACATCTTCCAGCATTGCTGGGTGATTTTTACCAGACCAGAGCTATATATCAACTCAAAGGCAAGAGGTTGCATCAAGTCTTTTGAGCAGCAGTAGCGGCAGCTGTAGCAACAGCAGTATCAGCAATAGTGATATCAGCAGCAACATCAATGGTACTAGCTATATCAGTAACAGCAGTACCGTACCAACATCAGCACCAGTATCAACAACAGTAGCAACAGTACCGTACCAACACAAGTACCAGTATCAGCAGCAATAGTTGCACCAGTAGCACAACCAATACCATTACCACTAAAAGAAGCAGGAAAAATAATACCACCCTCAGGACCACCACTACCACCACCAGCATCACTGGCACCACTATCACCACCAGCATCACTAGCACCAATACCACCGCCAGCATCACTAGCACCAACACCACCACCAGCACCAATACCACCGCCAGCATCATTAGCACCAACACCACCACCAGCATCACTAGCACCAACACCACCACCAGCATCACTAGCATCAACATCACCAACACCAACAGCAACAGCACCACAGCATCAGCACAACACCAGCACCATCAACACCAGAACCAACAGCATCAGCACCATACACACCAGCACCAACAACACCAGCACCAACATCATCAGCAACCAACAACACCAGCACCAATATCAGCACCAACAACACCAGCACCAACATCAGTCAGCACCAACAGCATCAGCATCAACAGCATCAGCACCAACAACACCAGTACCAACAATACCAGCACCAACGACACCAGCACCAACATTATCAGCATCAACAGCACCAGCACCAACAACACCAGCACTAACAACAGCACTAACAACACCAGCACCAACAACACCAGCAATAACAACACTAGCACCAACAACACTAGTACCAACAATACCAGCACCAACAGCACCAGCACCAAGCAACCCACACACCAACAACACCAGCCAACAACACCAGCAAACAACCCCAGCACAACAACACCAGCACAAACACCAGCACTAACAACAGCACAACAACAGCACTACACAACACACACGACTACACACAACACACAGCACATCATAACACTACACACTGCACTAACACACTGTGATCTACACACACTACACATTTCACACTACAACACACTGTGATCTACACTATCACTACACACTGTGATCTACACTATCACTACACACTGTGATCTACACTGTCACTACACACTGTGATCTACACTATCACTACACACTGTGATCTACACTATCACTACACACTGTGATCTACACTATCACACCACTGTGATCTCACTACTACACACTGTGATCTACACTATCACTACACACTGTGATCTACACTATCACTACACACTGTGATCTACACTATCACTACACACTGTGATCTACACTATCACTACACACTGTGATCTACACTATCACTACACACTGTGATCTACACTATCACTACACACTGTGATCTACACTATCACTACACACTGTGATCTACACTATTACTACACACTGTGATCTACACTATCACTACACACTGTGATCTACACTATCACTACACTGATCTACACTGTCACTACACTGATCTACACTATCACCACTGCATCATTACACAGAGTTCTTCATTATCATTGCACAATATTCATTATCATTTCACTATATTCTTCATTATCAACACGCAGTATTGTTACATATCACCTCAGGTTATACAAGACTTACTGTAGCTCCAATTGTACTCGCCTAATTGTAGTTGCAGGAGTCAGTTCATAGTTCCTGGCCCCCGCCTCTTCACTGGTCGCTTCTAGGTCCACTCCCTGCTCCGTGAACTTTATCATACTTCTTTTTAAAGCTGTGTATGGTACCTGCCTCCACTACCTCACTTTCCAGACTATACCACCTAATTGCAACCGTGTGTGTGTGTGTGTGTGTGTGTGGTGTGTGTGTGTGTGTTTGTTTTAACATAGATCATAATTTGCTTTATATTGGTCTGCTGTAATCTTATAATAAATATCGTTTATATGTAAAGAATATCGTACTGGAACTTTTAATTCTCATTATTCTAGCGTAACTACATTATATTAGTGATATATCTAATATACGTGGTATCGTCTTTCTTCTTGGTGATATTAAACTTAACTAAATTTAGTTAGTGATATTGCTAACATACATATTATTGTATTTTATTCAGTAATTTTGTTGTGAGCGTCAAAGGAAGATCTCGAGACAATGAAACTGAGGTCAGGTCGTATATTAAGCCGGGAAAGACGGAGGAGCGTGCGCTTACGCAGGAAGTTCCATTTTTTGGATCTGTATTTCAGGCCTCCACCCACACTGAGTCGCAAACCTTCGACCAGAAGCTATTCCTACGCCACATTGCGGGGTGAGAACATACTGCCCGTCACTATTAATGGTGTGAGGTGCTAGATGATGGTAGATACTGGTACCACAGAAACTTTTATTCATTACGAGTTAGCCAAGAGATTAGGACTGTTGGAGCAAATCACAAGCTACGTCACTTATGATATACAGTTATGGAATAGCCGAAGAGTTGTCCAGGTTGGAACTGTAGAGAACATCAGCGTTAAGTTTGGAAAAAGATCGCAATTTTTTCTCAGTGCCTTCGTGCTTCCATCTGAAATTGATGACTATCATAATGATAACTTGGGATCCGTTATTTATATGGATATTAAAACGATGACACGTCTTAAGGTAATGGTAAAATTTTCCAAAGAAAAAAATACCCTGCACTTCAAGAAAGAGAACTTACTCAATACATTAAATAAGAGTGTTAAGCACGAGAAATTCACTAACGGATTACAGGTACATCTTTCCCCTACCTTGAGTGAATCAACCTTCGATCTTCTAGTAGACACAGGCGCAGAGAATTTTTTCATTTCGGAGACATTTTTATACAGTATGTTTTCTTTTTCAATGGGTTATCCTCCGATGAAAGCAAAAATCCACCTGGGGCAAAAGGACTGCCTACACCTGAACTTTTCGTTGCTACGTGAAGATCAGCCAAGTTTTATCATGGGAACTAATGTTCTCCGTCAGTTCAACTGTTTAATGGACCTCTCTCAGAACTTGTTATACTTCACCGTCAACCAGAATACCTACAGTGCTACTCTCTATCATCTTGCTTCCACTGTTGGTTGAAGAAAAATAACTGTGACGATAAAGGTCGTCTAGTATATTACCGATTTCTTGGGTTGGATTTGTGAAGGACTTGCCTAGTATGGGCCAACAGGCCTACTGCAGTGTTCCTCCTTATGTTCTGCTCTTAACATCAGCACCAACAACACCAGCACCAACAGCATCAGCACCAACAAACCATACCACGGGCGGGATTTGAACCCGCGGTCAGAGTCTCAAAACTCCAGACCGTCGCGTTAGCCACTGGACCAGCTAGCCACAATAAGATTCGTCCAACTAGGTATATTTCTACACCATAGGAAGGTTAGCATAGGCACCACTGTGATCACTAGCGTGGCCGTGACAAACTCTACCTCAAGTCCCCTCAAAGCCGCCAACATGACTCACGAAATCGTAATGACACGATTGCAAACAAACTAGTGGCTAACGCGACGGTCTGGAGTTTTGAGACTCTCTGAAGGCGGGTTCAAATCCCGCCCGTGGTATGGTTTGTTTACAATCGTGTCATTACGATTTCGTGAGTCATGTTAGCACCAACAACACCAGCAATAACAACACTAGCACCAACAGCACTAGTACCAACAATACCAGCACCAAGAGCACCAGCACCAACAACACCAGCACCAACAACACCAGTACCAACAACATCAGCACCAACAATACCAGCACCAACAATACCAGCACCAACAGCACCAGCACCAGCACCAACAGCACCAACACCAGCACCAACAACACTACCACCAACAACACCAGCACCAACAACACCAGCACCAACAATACCAGCACCAACAACACCAGCACCAACACCAGCACCAACACCAGCAACCAACAGCACCATCACCAACAGCATCAGCAACAACACCAGCATCAACACCAGCACCAACTACACACCAGCACCAACAATACCAGCACCAACAGCACCACACCAACAGCATCAGCAACAACACCAGCACCAATAACACTAGCACCCCACAACACCAACAATACCAGCACCAACACCAGCACCAACAGCACCAACAACACCAGCACCAACAATACCAGCACCAACAACACCCAGCACCAACAACACCGTCCAAGAACCCAGCACCAAGACACCAGCACCAACAGCACCAGCACCAACAGCACCAGTAAACAGCATCAGCACCAACACCACACCAACAACACCAGCACCAACAGTACCAACAACACAAGCACCAACAATAACCAGCACCATCAACACCAGTACCAACAGCACCAGCACCAACAGCACCAGCACCAACAACACCAGCACCAAAAGCACCAAAAACACCACACCAACAGCACCAACAACACCAGCACCAACAACACCAGCACCCCAAAAACACACCAACAACACACCGCACCAACACCAGCACCAACAGCCCAAAAACACCAGCACCAACAGCACCAACAACACCAGCACCAACAACACCAAGCACCAACACCACACCAACAACACCAGCCCCCGCACCAACAATACCAGCACCAACAACAAACAGCACCAACAAAACCAGCACCAACAGCACCAGCGCCAACAGCACCAGCACCAACAACACAGCAGCACCAACAACACCCAGGGACCACAACACCCGCCCAAAATCATCAGCACCAACACACACCAGCACCCAAAAACACCCGACACCAACAGCATCAGCACCAACAACACCAGCACCCCAAAAACCCGCACCAACACCCCCCAGCACCAACCAACACCAGCACACAACAACACCAGCACCAACAACACCACAGCACCACACACCACACCAGCACCAACAGCATCAACACCCACAACACCAGTACCAACACATCAGGCATCCAACAACACCATCACCAACAACAACAGCACCAACAACACCAGCACCAACACACACACCACCCCACCAACAACACCACACACCCAACAACACCAGCACCAACAGCATCAGCACCAACAACACCAGCACCAACAACACAGCATCAACAACACCACACCAACAACACCAGCACCACAACAACGCCAGCACCAACAGCATCAGACATCCACAACACCAGACCAACAACACCAGCACCAACAACACCAGCACCAACAGCATCAACATCCACAACACCAGCACCAACAACACCAGTACCAACAACACAGCACCAACAACACCAGCACCAACAACACCAGCACCAACAACACCAGCACCAACAACACCAGCACCAACAACACCAGCACCAACAACACCAGCACCAACAACACCAGCACCAACAGCATCAGCACCAACAACACCAGCACCACAACACAGGCACAACAACACCAGCACCACAACACAACACAGGCATCAACAACACCAGCACAGGCACAACAAGAACACAACACAGGCATTCAAACAACACCAGCACCAACAACACCAGCACCAAAACACCAGCACCAACAGCATCAGCACCAACAACACCAGCACCAACAACACAGGCATCAACAACACCAGCACCAACAACACAGGCATCAACAACACCAGCACCAACAACACAGGCATCAACAACACCAGCACCAACAACACCAGCACCAACAACACCAGCACACAACAACACAGGCATCAACAACACCCAGCACCAACAACACCAGCACCAACAACGCCAGCACCAACAACACCAGCACCAACAGCATCAACACCCACAACACCAGTACCAACAACACCAGCATCAACAACACCAGCATCAACAACACCAGCACCAACAACGCCAGCACCAACAACACCAGCACCAACAGCACAACACCCACAACACCAGCACCAACAACACCAGCATCAACAACACCAGCACCAACAACACCAGCACCAACAACACCAGCACCAACAGCATCAACACCCACAACACCAGTACCAACAGCATCAGCATCAGCAGTAGCAGCAGCACTAGCAGAACCAGCAACAGCAGCAGCAACAGAGCGAGCACCAGCAATATCAGGAGTACCATTAGTACCAGCAGCACCCACACAACCATGAACATCTAAATAAGCAACAGCACTAGTAGCAGTAGCAGCAACAACAACAGCACTAGCAACAACAGCTGAGGCCCCAGCACAACCATCACGAGTATCAGCGCCACTAGCAACATCACCAGTACAAGCTGCTGCTGCTTCGACGTCCGCAACAGCAGGAGCAGCAACACAAGAGTAACAACACCATTATCAAGCTATCGGCAACAGCAGCGACAACAATAGCAGTTGCGGCACAGCAGCGGCAACAGTAGCAGCTGCGGCACAGCAGCGGCAACAACAACTGTAATAGAACCAGCAGCACTACTAACAGCAGCACCAACAGCAGTGTCAGCAGAAATAGCAGTAGTATCAACAACAGCAGCACCAACCGGGGTACAAACAGCAACATTAGCATTAACAAGAGCAATGGCGATAGCTGCAACAGTAGCAGAAGCAGCAGCATCAGTAATATATGACAACAGCAGCAGCAGTAACAACACCAAACGCGGAAATACGAGCATCAGCTACAGTAGCAGCTACGACAGAAGTAGCAACAGCCGTAACAGCAGCAATAGCGAACCATCAGCAGCACTAACACCATTGGCAGCATTAGAAACAGTATCAACTAGAACAGCAATAGTAACAGCAGCTGCCTCAGCCGCATAAGCAACAGCATCAGTCACGACAGTGACAGCATCAGCAACAACAGCACCAGACCCAGCGCCATTCCGGACACAGGAACACGAAGCAAGTCCTGTTGTGCATGGCAGTACAAGTCTCCAGATGAAGATCAACCTTCAAGCAGAGACAAAAACAAACACAAAAATTAGTCTTTGAGTGCCTGAATATTCCCTCCAGCAACATTTACAGTATACAAAGTGCAGCAGAGCAAAAAGATGTCAGTGAGCCAGAGAGCAGAGATCACTGACTGCAGTTGGCTTTTCACCTCGTACAAGAGAGTTCAGCGTGTGTGTACACGACCAGCTTCAGTGAGTCTGCTGCTCCCAGCCAGGTGTGTACACGACCAGCTTCAGTGAGTCTTCTGCTCCCAGCCAGGTGTGTATACGACCAGCTTGTGAGTCTGCTGCTCCCAGCCAGGTGTGTACACATAACATGAGTTAGGTTGAGGGTGAGCCCTGACAGCAAATCAGAATAGCTGGAGCAGTAGAAACAGAAACAGTAGCAGTAACACCAGCAAGAGTGGCAGCAGAATCAGCAAGTGTCAGTAGAATCAGCAACAGCAGTAACAGAAACAACAACAGTAGCAGTAGAGCAAGTGTTGCATCCCCTGAATGGGTTGCAATGTATATTATGTATATTACATGTATATTAACTTTTCATACAATTTTATATTGCTTATATTTGCGATAATAGCTAAATCGTAAATGTATTGCTTTATATTATTTGACTTAGTTATGTTGTTAGGTAGGATGTAACATATTATGTGCTCAGTTCAAGTCTTGATTGTCTAACTACTGTAATTATCGCTCTTTGCTCGTTTCCCTGCCGGCTTCTGTTGCTGGGCAGTAACTGTCCACGGAGCTATCACGTGATCGAGGGGGGGGGTGTTCTTACCTCACCTGAAGTATTCAGTCTGGTCTAGACTCGCTTGGTGGTTGGATGTATTCTATACAAGTACCTAAATCTCCCTTATTGGCCCTTGTTGGAAGATCGTCTCTTGTCTCATTATTCTTGTTAGTTCTGGAGAGACTGTTCACAGAACATTGTATAGACTTAGTGATTTTCGACATTGTACTGAGGTTGTGTGTCTCTTAGACACTCTAAGCAATTCAGGTCCTGAGCTGTAGCTTCTGACCTAATTTGTACTGGTTTCTGTGTACTGTCACAGTCGGGGATTTTCTTATGCTGATCTTAGATTCAGTAGTATGGGAGTTTTGTGACTTTTGTGGAGGATCTGCTGATGGTCCCTACTAGCTGTCGTTATAATATCTCCTTGTTCCTGATTGTGTCGCAGTTGCTTGTTATATTGTTGTTCGGCTTATCAGTCGTTTTACTGTTCAAGCAGACTGTTCTGATTGCCAGTTGGTCAAGAACTTAGTTTATGAGAGGACTTTGTCAGTCACTTGTTTAAGTCTAGTCGAGTCGTGAGACATAACGAACTACTTAGAGCACTTACACACATACACACAAACTTGTATATATTTGTAATATCTTATTAAATGTTAATGTACCAGACGGTACTTAAGAATTATAAAAGTGATATGTGCTTTCAGCACAATAATACTGTACTCGAGAGAAGTGATTAATATTATTTTGATTATTATTAATTTAAATAATAAATTTATTAAATTTTATTTTCTCTAGTTAGTAGCCTACCAGTTGTAATCCTGAAGCACTATTGAATCATACGGAATTCTAATGGATAATTGGACAAGGATACTGACTACTTGTTACGAAAACCCAGTAACAGGCTGGATGCTAGAAGGGCTGTCCTTTCTAGTATTCACTGGAGATCTCTAAGCTTTTAGAATCGCGTTTTTTGTAACAACAAGCAACAGTTACAGTAGAACCAGCAAGGGTAGCAGTACGTCTAGCAACAGTAGAACCAGCAAGGGTAACAGTAGACCTAGCAACAGTAGCAGTAGAACAAATAAGGGTGGCAGTAGACCTAGCAACAGTAGCAGTAGAACCAGCAACAGTAGCTGAAGAACCAGCAAGGGTAGCAGCAGCTGAAGAACCAGAACCGGTAGCAGTAGCTGAAGAACCAGCAAGGGTAGCAGTAGCTGAAGAACCAGCAAGGGTAGCAGTAGCTGAAGAACCAGCAAGGGAAGCAGTAGCTGAAGAACCAGTCACCGAATCACCAGCAACAGCAGCAGCTGTACCAACAGCTGCAATGCAAGGAGCAGAACCAGATACACAAGTATGAGGAGCAGCAGCAGGAGAAACAGCAGCAGCAACAGAAGCAGCAGAAAAGGCAACTATAGCAACAGGCGTAACAGCAGCCTCAGCAACTGCATCTGTAGTAGGAAGAGGAGAAGCAGCAACAGCAACGGGAAGAGGAAAGAGAAGCGCCAGCAACAGAAGCAGCAACAGCACCCCTAATATATGTAACAGAAACATCAATGGCAGCAGTTGCATGAGCAGAAGCAGCAGCAGGAAAAGGATCAGCAGCAGCAGAAGCTGTAACAGTAGTTAGTAACAGCGACATCAACAGCTACAGTAGCATGAGCAGCAGTAGTAGAAAAAAAAGCAACATCAGCAGAATCTGTACCAAAAGTAGTAACAGCAATAACAGCTACGTGAGCAGCAGCAGTAGCTGTAAAAGTCGTAAGAGTGTAGGAAGAGAAGCAAGAACAGTAGCAACAGGCGAAGCTACAGAAGTTGCAACAACGGCAGCAGCGAAAGAACAAGCAGCAAGAGCAGGAACAGCAGCAGGAACAGGAAGAACAGTAGGCAAAACGCGATCAGCAACAACACGAGCAACAGAAACATCAACAGTAAAAGCAGAAGCAGGAAAACCACAAACAGGAACAGGAGCAGGAAAGTACAAACATGAACAACATTATCATCACGACTATCAGTAGCAGCAGCAGCAGCGAGAGAGCTGACGCAGGAGATAGAACAGTAACAGCAACGGCAGGAGCAGGAGTAGCAGCAGAAGCAGGGGTAGAAGAAGCAGGATCAGCAGCAGCAGCGGTAGGAGCATGGGCTCCACCCTAATCTATTTACCCAAGGAGCGCTTGCATGTTAGGCAAGGCGATGCTCACCCAATCATTAAAAGTCTTCCATTTCCCCTTAAAGG
Organism: Cherax quadricarinatus; assembly: GCF_026875155.1. Lineage (NCBI taxonomy): Eukaryota > Metazoa > Arthropoda > Malacostraca > Decapoda > Parastacidae > Cherax > Cherax quadricarinatus. The sequence continues at coordinate 13,005,114 of NC_069432.1, read as the reverse complement.
GATGCCAAATCAAGGGTGGGCTGGCGCATAGATCACTAGGAGCGGCGCTCACTACACCATCTCGCGGGCAGCGCCTCGCTAATTATGCTTCATGATTAAGCTATTTGCGTCTGGGGTCCGCAACGCACGGCCAATTAGGGTGATAGGTCAGAGGGTTTACCTATTGAAGGTCGGAGGTGACACAGCTAAGTACTTAGAGAAAAATCCTTGCCTGAATGCGACGCCACAAGATTGTAATTAATTGATTAAATAATTGAAAACTTAGAGACAATGACGGTGATACTCAAGTTTTTTCCCTTCAAATGTTTTCTAATTAAATGTCAGGAATTTTAGACAATTTAAAACGCTTTTTTCCCTCGTTGGTTTTTAATATTTGAGACGAATTGGTCAAGCTACCTCAGTTTTTGTTGTGGTAGGATAGCCAAGCACGCCACGCTACCACACGCATCCAGTGATGACGGTGCTGCAGATGAGTCCACTTGCCCTCGAACATTACACGGCTCACACAGATTGATTTACTCATGAATGATACATTATTAACATGTTAAATAGTTTTACGGCGCAGTAAATCTCTGAGCGGGTCGTACTTAGGACATCATCACTTATTCAGTTTTATTACCCCTCTGTGACCGATCATCAAAACTTTACTTTACATCTTTCGAAACACCTAAAGGACAGGTTGAAGGGGTGTGGCGGATTAGATATTTATTGTTCTTTTTAATTTTATATAAGGCGAGCCATAGAGCGTAAGACATGCTAGTGGAGAGGCAACATTAGAGGCGGTGATGATAGTAAGAACAGCGCTACATGCCCACCGGCCACATGTGATGATCCTGGAATCGTCGTCGACACGATGATTAACTTGGCAAATATTTATTAACTGCGGGCAAATATTTATCGGCGAGATCCCGTCCACAGCCCTCCTCCGCCGGCGGGAGCACACGGTAGTGGCTTAATCACCGTGTAGGAGGCTATACATCTGGAGGAGCTGCGCCAGAGGGGGCGTTGAGCAACTTGCGTTACCTGCAAGACCTGAGGTTCTGTTTAGCGCCGAGTCGTGATTAGTGCCTTGTGGGATGTGTCTGAAGGGAAGGCAAAGAGGGTTTATATTGTGTGAGGGAGGTAGGAGGGAGGAGGATAGCCAAGGTAACACTAAGGGAAAAACGATGGAAGAAGAGAGAGTATATAGAAAAACCTAGACCAAGAGATCACAAATCTATTGCTTACATAATATTAGGAAATCTGGTCGCCTGGAACCCTTCAAGGAAGATTCCTTGATGCTTGCGAGGGGCTCCTGAATGCCTTCCACCCCCCAGGCGCTGTAGGACCCCTACGAGCTTAGCACTCCTCATGAATGAAATAATAATAATAACCGTAGTGATAACCCTGTACAAGTGTCAGTTCTTTCACTCTACAGATAGCAACTGGACAAGGAACACACTAGTTAGTCTTGAGTGGGATAACCTGGCGAAGGGCAAGATGACGTACGCTGTCACGGAAGATTGCTGGTATGACGTTCCTCAACCTGGCGACGGGCAAGATGACGTACTCTGTCACGGACGATTGCTGGTATGACGTTCCTCAACCTGGCTACGAGCAAGATGACGTACGCTGTCACGGAAGATTGCTGGTATGACGTTCCTCATCCCGGCTACGAGCAAGATGACGTACGCTGTCACGGAAGATTGCTGGTATGACGTTCCTCAACCTGGCGACGGGCAAGATGACGTACTCTGTCACGGAAGATTGCTGGTATGACGTTCCTCAACCTGGCTACGAGCAAGATGACGTACGCTGTCACGGAAGATTGCTGGTATGACGTTCCTCATCCCGGCTACGAGCAAGATGACGTACGCTGTCACGGAAGATTGCTGGTATGACGTTCCTCAACCTGGCTACGAGCAAGATGACGTACGCTGTCACGGAAGATTGCTGGTATGACGTTCCTCATCCCGGCTACGAGCAAGATGATGTGCGCTGTCACGGAAGATTGCTGGTATGACGTTCCTCATCCCGGCTACGGGCAAGATGACGTACGCTGTCACGGAAGATTGCTGGTATGACGTTCCTCAACCCGGCGACGGGCAAGATGACGTACGCTGTCACGGAAGATTGCTGGTATGACGTTCCTCAACCCGGCGACGGGCAAGATGACGTACGCTGTCACGGAAGATTGCTGGTATGACGTTCCTCATCCCGGCTACGAGCAAGATGATGTACGCTGTCACGGAAGATTGCTGGTATGACGTTCCTCAACCCGGCTACGGGCAAGATGACGTACGCTGTCACGGAAGATTGCTGGTATGACATTCCTCATCCCGGCTACGAGCAAGATGATGTATGCTGTCACGGAAGATTGCTGGTATGACGTTCCTCAACCCGGCTACGGGCAAGATGAAGTACGCTGTCACGGAAGATTGCTGGTATGACGTTCCTCATCCCGGCTACGGGCAAGATGACGTACGCTGTCACGGAAGATTGCTGGTATGACGTTCCTCAACCAGGCTACGGGCAAGATGACGTACGCTGTCACGGAAGATTGCTGGTATGACGTTCCTCAACCAGGCTACGGGCAAGATGACGTACGCTGTCACGGAAGATTGCTGGTATGACGTTCCTCAACCCGGCTACGGGCAAGATGACGTACGCTGTCACGGAAGATTGCTGGTATGACGTTCCTCAACCCGGCTACGGGCAAGATGACGTACGCTGTCACGGAAGATTGCTGGTATGACGTTCCTCAACCCGGCTACGGGCAAGATGACGTACGCTGTCACGGAAGATTGCTGGTATGACGTTCCTCAACCCGGCTACGGGCAAGATGACGTACGCTGTCACGGAAGATTGCTGGTATGACGTTCCTCAACCCGGCGACGGGCAAGATGACGTACGCTGTCACGGAAGACTGCTGGTATGACGTTCCTCAACCCGGTTACGGGCAAGATGACGTACGCTGTCACGGAAGATTGCTGGTATGACGTTCCTCAACCCGGCGACGGGCAAGATGACGTACGCTGTCACGGAAGACTGCTGGTATGACGTTCCTCAACCCGGCGACGGGCAAGACGACGTACGCTGTCACGGAAGATTGCTGGTATGACGTTCCTCAACCCGGCGACGGGCAAGATGACGTACGCTGTCACGGAAGATTGCTGGTATGACGTTCCTCAACCCGGCGACGGGCAAGATGACGTACGCTGTCACGGAAGATTGCTGGTATGACGTTCCTCAACCCGGCGACAGGCAAGATGACGTACGCTGTCCACGGAAGATTGCTGGTATGACGTTCCTCAAACCCGGCGACGGGCAAGATGACGTACGCTGTCACGGAAGATTGCTGGTATGACGTTCCTCAACCCGGCTACGGGCAAGATGACGTACGCTGTCACGGAAGATTGCTGGTATGACGTTCCTCAACCCGGCTACGGGCAAGATGACGTACGCTGTCACGGAAGACTGCCAGTATGACAATCTTCAACCTGTTGTTGTTCAGGTTGCCTAAAAGTGCATTCATGCTTCAGTTAAAATAATAATACGAAAAAAACTAAAACATTCCCTGGGAGAGAAAATGACTAATTTACCGACGAATCGATAGTGAGGTAACAAAAAATAATGAAAGAGAATGTAAGATGCAAGAGAGTCCAAGATAATTCCAATAGGTTTCTTCATAAATAATGAAAAAATCATTAAGGAAAACAAAGGCCATATTAACTCTAATTGTGGACAGTTTATTGATAATAGAAAAGTGTTAACCGAGGATGCTAAAAAGACCTCTGAAAGCAATTATAAGAGATAACACGAGAAAACAAATAATATAACAGTCATTATAGAGATCGTTAACAAACTATACCAAGGGTGGGGTTAGAACCCGCGATCAGAGAGTCAAAAAACTCCAAACCGACGCCTTAGTCGGTGAGTCATATCGTTAACAAACTCGTAGACCGACAAAGACTGCGATAAAATAAGTTGCCGGTGGAACAGATGTAAGAGTTCTCAAAGAATGTACAGAGGAGCTTCTGAGACATTAACTGGACTCTCCAGTATATCACTGCACCGAGTTCTGTACCATAAATATGCAGTATGATATAATGTTATGTGGGTCTTAATAATATGGTGACCCACAGCTGGAGCTTTTGACCCGAAGACTTACGCTGCTTTACCGGTCCACCTCTTTAAAAATCGTTTTTTTTATGTATTGTGGAGTGTGAGAGTTGTCTACAACATGGAGGAGAAGCTCCTATCTTTAAATTACCCTCTGTTCAATAGTAAGCGAATTATTAGGTCAATTCTAAGTTACTTTGCAGCACTTGGTTTGATCACTGAGTCGCAAGACCTACTCACAGGGAGAGTCGCAACACCTACTGACAGGGAGAGTAGCAACACTTATTAACAGGGATAGTCGCAACGCCTACTGACAGGGAGAGTAGCAACACTTATTGACAGGGATACTCGCAACACCTACTGACAGGGAGAGTCGCAACACTTACTGATAAGGAGCCTACTGATAAGGATACAACTGATAAGGCACTAACAGTTCAACACTTGAAGAACACTGCATCAGAAGAAAACTCACATAACAGATTGAGGAACATCATGCTGGTAGAAAAAGGAAAGTATATATGTAAATGGGCTTTTGCATCCCATATTCATAATCAACTTTAAAAACATAAACGAGGGAATAAATAGCGACCAACGTAACTTCACTGAGAATATGAAAGAAAAATGGGTGGCAAACTCAGCGGACAGACAACACAGAGTTTGGGAATCATTTGGCTAAAGTTACGATAACAGAGGTAGCAAAACAATGCAATGTGGGTAAGTATGAGTTGATAGTCCTGAGAACAATATAACACTGGCACCTATAAAGTAATTGGTGCTAACTTGTCCACACAACTGGGAAAAATAACTAGGGAGTCCAGGGGTTAGTCAGAATCTGAAGTAAACACAGCGCTTCAGTGTGCAATAAAAATAATAATAGACTGTTAGCTTTATAACAAGAAGAATAAATAACAGAAGTTCCGAAGTTATATGTTATTGAAAAAACTTCATGCAGTTCTAATCTAAATTACTGAATGGACATAACTGCGAGTCTTAAATAAAACACAGACACACACACTTATATATATATATATATATATAATATATATATATATATATATATTATATATATAATATATATATATATATATATATTATTAAACAATATATATATTAATTAAAAGAGAAAAACAATTTAGCTGGATGAGAAATATATAAACGTATACGTATGTTCCCATAACATTTAAGGCTAATTGAGCTGCGACTTAAATTATAAAAATGTTTTACAGATAATAAATAAAGGTTCTTATTTGCCAGCTCTCGGTCGTTTTTATCAATATATTTCACAGCGCAAATAATACAAGCTAATTGTTTTAAATTACTTATATTCAATATATCATAAACTAAAATGTTTGCCAGTAATCAGGGGAGAAAGACTGAGAATGGAGGGAAAGACTGAGAATGGAGGGAAAGTCTGAGAATGGAGGGAAAGACTGAGAATGGAGGGAAAGACTGAGAATGGAGGGAAAGTCTGAGAATGGAGGGAAAGACTGAGAATGGAGGGAAAGACTGAGAATGGAGGGAAAGACTGAGAATGGAGGGAAAGACTGAGAATGGAGGGAAAGACTGAGAATGGAGGGAAAGTCTGAGAATGGAGGGAAAGTCTGAGAATGGAGGGAAAGACTGAGAATGGAGGAAAGACTGAGAATGGAGGGAAAGACTGAGAATGGAGGGAAAGACTGAGAATGGAGGGAAAGACTGAGAATGGAGGGAAAGACTGAGAATGGAGGGAAAGACTGAGAATGGAGGGAAAGTCTGAGAATGGAGGGAAAGACTGAGAATGGAGGGAAAGACTGAGAATGGAGGGAAAGTCTGAGAATGGAGGAAAGACTGAGAATGGAGGGAAAGACTGAGAATGGAGGGAAAGACTGAGAATGGAGGGAAAGACTGAGAATGGAGGGAAAGACTGAGAATGGAGGGAAAGACTGAGAATGGAGGGAAAGTCTGAGAATGGAGGGAAAGAAAGACTGAGAATGGAGGGAAAGACTGAGAATGGAGGGAAAGACTGAGAATGGAGGGAAAGACTGAGAATGGAGGGAAAGTCTGAGAATGGAGGGAAAGACTGAGAATGGAGGGAAAGACTGAGAATGGAGGGAAAGACTGAGAATGGAGGGAAAGACTGAGAATGGAGGGAAAGACTGAGAATGGAGGGAAAGTCTGAGAATGGAGGGAAAGACTGAGAATGGAGGGAAAGACTGAGAATGGAGGGAAAGACTGAGAATGGAGGGAAAGACTGAGAATGGAGGGAAAGACTGAGAATGGAGGGAAAGACTGAGAATGGAGGGAAAGACTGAGAATGGAGGGAAAGACTGAGAATGGAGGGAAAGACTGAGAATGGAGGGAAAGAAAGACTGAGAATGGAGGGAAAGACTGAGAATGGAGGGAAAGACTGAGAATGGAGGGAAAGACTGAGAATGGAGGGAAAGACTGAGAATGGAGGGAAGACTGAGAATGGAGGGAAAGACGGGAGAATGGAGGGAAAGACTGAGAATGGAGGGAAAGACTGAGAATGGAGGGAAAGACTGAGAATGGAGGGAAAGACTGGGGAATGGAGGGAAAGACTGAGAATGGAGGGAAAGACTGAGAATGGAGGGAAAGACTGAGAATGGAGGGAAAGACTGAGAATGGAGGGAAAGTCTGAGAATGGAGGGAAAGACCGAGAATGGAGGGAAAGTCTGAGAATGGAGGGAAAGACTGAGAATGGAGGGAAAGACTGAGAATGGAGGGAAAGTCTGAGAATGGAGGGAAAGACCGAGAATGGAGGGAAAGTCTGAGAATGGAGGGAAAGACCGAGAATGGAGGGAAAGACCGAAAATAGGGATAAAGTATGAAAAAGGGGGGATATTGTGTCATCGGTAGGGGGGGGTTTGAGATCTATCTGGCAATACTAATGGAGACTTAATACAGGTACCAGTTAACTACTACGGAGAATAGCAAGAAGACTAGCTCCTGAATACTTGTTAGATACTAGGTGGCCAGGGATAGCAGGTACCAGGAGACTAGCTTCTGGTAACTGCTAGGTGACCAGGGAAGCAGGTGTAAAAACGAAACTTACCCATATGTCTTATCTAGCCTGGAAATCGATCCCGTTTCTCTCCAGTTATAAGCTGAGTGTTCCAACCTCCAGGTGCACACTATGGTAGTGTTGGCTACATTACACACTATGGTAGTGAAGACTACACTGCACACCATGGTAGTGTTGGCTACACTTTACACCATGGTAGTGTTGGCTACACTACTCACCATGGTAGTGTTGGCTACACTACACACTATGGTAGTGAAGACTACACTGCACACCATGGTAGTGTTGGCTACACTTTACACCATGGTAGTGTTGGCTACACTACTCACCATGGTAGTGTTGGCTACACTACTCACCATGGTAGTGTTGGCTACACTACTCACCATGGTAGTGTTGGCTACACTACTCACCATGGTAGTGTTGGCTACACTACTCACCATGGTAGTGTTGGCTACACTACTCACCATGGTAGTGTTGGCTACACTACTCACCATGGTAGTGTTGGCTACACTACTCACCATGGTAGTGTTGGCTACACTACTCACCATGGTAGCGTTGGCTACACTACTCACCATGGTAGTGTTGGTTACACTACTCACCATGGTAGTGTTGGCTACACTACTCACCATGGTAGTGTTGGCTACACTACTCACCATGGTAGTGTTGGCTACACTACTCACCATGGTAGTGTTGGCTACACTACTCACCATGGTAGTGTTGGCTACACTACTCACCATGGTAGTGTTGGCTACACTACTCACCATGGTAGCGTTGGCTACACTACTCACCATGGTAGTGTTGGTTACACTACTCACCATGGTAGTGTTGGCTACACTACTCACCATGGTAGTGTTGGTTACACTACTCACCATGGTAGTGTTGGCTACACTACTCACCATGGTAGTGTTGGCTACACTACTCACCATGGTAGCGTTGGCTACACTACTCACCATGGTAGTGTTGGTTACACTACTCACCATGGTAGTGTTGGCTACACTACTCACCATGGTAGTGTTGGCTACACTACTCACCATGGTAGCGTTGGCTACACTTGACACCATGGTAGTGTTGGTTACACTACACACCGTGGTAGTGTTGGCTACACTACACACCGTGGTAGTGTTGGCTACACTACACACCGTGGTAGTGTTGGCTACACTACACACCGTGGTAGTGTTGGCTACACTACACACCGTGGTAGTGTTGGCTACACTACACACCGTGGTAGTGTTGGCTACACTACACACCGTGGTAGTGTTGGCTACACTACACACCGTGGTAGTGTTGGCTACACTACACACCGTGGTAGTGTTGGTTACACTACACACCGTGGTAGTGTTGGCTACACTACACACCGTGGTAGTGTTGGCTACACTACACACCGTGGTAGTGTTGGCTACACTACACACCGTGGTAGTGTTGGCTACACTACACACCGTGGTAGTGTTGGTTACACTACACACCGTGGTAGTGTTGGCTACACTACACACCGTGGTAGTGTTGGCTACACTACACACCGTGGTAGTGTTGGCTACACTACTCACCATGGAAGTGCTAGCTACACTACTCACCATGGTAGTGTTGTCTACACACACAACGAAGTATTTTGGTATTAAAATGACCTGACTAGTTGACCAGCTAGCAGCGCCTTACACCCACATCTGCTAGCCCTGTTTTAAACAGTATAATAGAAATCCCGATGGGAAGCCTTCAAGACCCTGCCTAATTTTTCCTTTTTCGCTCATAACTCAAGAACGACTAGTCCAATCGGCTTCAGATTTCCAACGCTTATGTACGGTAACGAGGACTAAATTCCTGGAACAATTGGTATGTGTGTGTGCCCTACGACCAAAGTTGTAGAACCCAGTTCCAGCATCTTGGAATGGTTCGGACAGCTTTCAAAACACTCTGTGACATAGCTTCAAGAGGTCACAAATAATGTTTCGTGATGTTCCAGTGTGTAGGAGCAGGTTTGATCATTTTATGTGTACAATAATCTGAAGTTTTCATTAAATCACGTTAAACAAAAGTCAGTTGACCTCTTCTGAACGACTTAACTATTTAATGGCTGATGCATCTTAGGGCCAGGATAGTGCCTGTTAAGTTACACAAATAATACGAACATAGGAGAGAGGAGCTTACCACGACGTTTCGGTCCGATTTACAATCACACAGTGTGATTTTGTAAATGGTCCAAATGAGACCGAAACGTCGTCGTAAGCTCCTCTCTCTTATGTGCTGGTAATATTGTGTATTGTTCCAGTCACAGTATTGTGTATTGTTCCAGTCATGGTATTGTGTATTGTTCCAGTCACGGTATTGTGTATTGTTCCAGTCACGGTATTGTGTATTGTTCCGGTCATGGTATTGTGTATTGTTCCAGTCACAGTATTGTGTATTGTTCCAGTCACGGTATTGTGTATTGTTCCAGTCACAGTATTGTGTATTGTTCCAGTCACAGTATTGTGTATTGTTCCAGTCACAGTATTGTGTATTGTTCCGATCATGGTATTGTGTATTGTTCCAGTCACAGTATTGTGTATTGTTCCAGTCACAGTATTGTGTATTGTTCCAGTCACAGTATTGTGTATTGTTCCAGTCACAGTATTGTGTATTGTTCCAGTCACAGTATTGTGTATTGTTCCAGTCACAGTATTGTGTATTGTTCCAGTCACAGTATTGTGTATTGTTCCAGTCACAGTATTGTGTATTGTTCCAGTCACAGTATTATGTATTGTTCCGGTCATGGTATTGTGTATTGTTCCAGTCACAGTATTATGTATTGTTCCGGTCATGGTATTGTGTATTGTTCCAGTCACAGTATTGTGCATTGTTCCGGTCATGGTATTGTGTATTGTTCCAGTCACAGTATTGTGTATTGTTCCAGTCACAGTATTGTGTATTGTTCCGGTCATGGTATTGTGTATTGTTCCAGTCACAGTATTGTGTATTGTTCCAGTCACAGTATTGTGTATTGTTCCAGTCACAGTATTGTGTATTGTTCCGGTCATGGTATTGTGTATTGTTCCAGTCACAGTATTGTGTATTGTTCCGGTCATGGTATTGTTTATTGTTCCAGTCACAGTATTGTGTATTGTTCCAGTCACGGTATTGTGTATTGTTCCAGTCACGGTATTGTGTATTGTTCCAGTCACAGTATTGTGTATTGTTCCAGTCACAGTATTGTGTATTGTTCCAGTCACAGTATTATGTATTGTTCCAATCACAGTATTGTGTATTGTTCCAGTCACAGTATTGTGTATTGTTCCAGTCACAGTATTATGTATTGTTCCAATCACAGTATTGTGTATTGTTCCAGTCACAGTATTGTGTATTGTTCCAGTCACAGTATTGTGTATTGTTCCAGTCACAGTATTGTGTATTGTTTCAGTCACAGTATTGTGTATTGTTCCAGTCACAGTATTGTGTATTGTTCCGGTCATGGTATTGTGTATTGTTCCAGTCACAGTATTGTGTATTGTTCCAGTCACAGTATTGTGTATTGTTCCAGTCACAGTATTGTGTATTGTTCCAGTCACAGTATTGTGTATTGTTCCAGTCACAGTATATGTGTATTGTTCCGGTCATAGTATTGTGTATTGTTCCAGTCATGGTATTGTGTAATGTTCCTGTCACAGTATTGTTTATTGTTCCAGTCACATCATTGTGTATTGTTCCAGTCATGGTATTGTGTATTGTTCCAGTCGCGGTATTGTGCATTGTTCCAGTCATGATATTGTGTATTGTTCCAGTCACGGTATTGTGTATTGTTCCAGTCACGGTATTGTGTATTGTTCCAGTCACAGTATTGTGTATTGTTCAAGTCACGGTATTGTTAACTGTTCCAGTCACAGCATTGTGTATTGTTCCAGTCACGGTATTGTTAACTGTTCCAGTCACAGTATTGTGCATTGTTCCAGTCATGATATTGTGTATTGTTCCAGTCACGGTATTGTGTATTGTTCCAGTCACAGTATTGTGTATTGTTCCAGTCACGGTATTGTGTATTGTTCCATAGTATTGTGTATTGTTCCAGTCATGGTATTGTGTACTGCTCCAGTCACAGTACTGTGAATTGTTCCACTCAATTGTGTATTGTTCCAGTCACGGTATTGTGAACTGTTCCAGTCACGGTATTGTGTATTGGTCCAGTCATTGCATTGTGTATTGTTCCAGTCACGGTATTGCGTATTGTTCCAGTCATGGTATTGTGTATTGCTCCAGTCATGGTATTGTGTATTGTTCCAGTCACGGTATTGCGTATTGTTCCAGTCATGGTATTGTGTATTGTTCCAGTCATGGTATTGTGTATTGTTCCAGTCACAGTATTGTGTATTCTTCCAGTCACAGTATTGTGTATTGTTTCAGTCACAGTATTGTTTATTGTTCCAGTCACAGTGTTGTTCCAGTCATGGTATTGTGTATTGTTCCAGTCACAGTATTGTGAATTGTTACAGTCACAGTATTGTGTGCTGTTCCAGTCACGGTACTGTGAACTGTTCCAGTCACTGTATTGTGTATTGTTCCAGTCACAGTATTGTTTATTGTTTCAGTCACAGTATTGTGTATTGTTCCAGTCATGGTATTGTGTATTGTTCCAGTCTCGGTATTGTGTATTGTTCCAGTCTCGGTATTGTGTATTGTTCCAGTCATGGCATTATGTATTGTTCCAGTCACGGTATTGTGTATTGTTCCAGTCTGGGTATTGTGTATTGTTCCACTCTCGGTATTGTGTATTGTTCCACTCTCGGTATTGTGTACTGTTCGTCACGGTACTGTGTATTGTTCCAGTCACAGTATTGTGTATTGTTCCACTCATCGTATTGTGTACTGTTCGTCATCGTATTGCTTACTGTTCCACTCAGGGTATTATGTGTTGTTCCAGTCACAGTATTGTGTATTGTTCCAGACACCGTATTGTGTACTGTTCCAGTCACAGTATTGTGTATTGTTCCAGTCACAGTATTGTGTACTGTTCCAGTCACGGTATTATGTCTTGTTCCAGTCACGGTATTATGTATTGTTCCAGTCACCATACTGAGTACTGTTCCAGTCACAATATTATGTATTGTTCCAGTCACGGTACTGTGTATTGTTCCAGTCACAATATTGTGTATTGTTCCAGTCACGGTATTAACTGTTCCAGTCACAGTATTGTGTATTATTCCAGTCACGGTATTGTGTATTGTTCCAGTCACGGTATTGTGTATTGTTCCAGTCACAGTATTGTGTATTGATTCAGTCACAGTATTGTGTACTGTTCCAGTCGCGGTATTATGTATTGTTCCAGTCACGGTATTATGTATTGTTCCAGTCACAGTATTGTTTATTGTTCCAGTCACGGTATTGTGCCTTTCTGTTCTGTTAAGTTGGTGGTAAATTAACTGCAGCTGTTCTCCAGTTATCTATGCCATAACTGGAGAACAACTCAACCGATCGACTTTCAAATTTTTCACCACTGGTGGGGCTCCCCGACCACAACAATAAAGTTGCTAACGGCTACTCTAAGTTCCAATTTGTCAATTTTACTGAACAAATAGTGATATTTACTTTCATTCGTCATCTAAAGAATGCTTCTTCCGAATAGTTTCAGAATTTTTCTATAATAAGGATGACGCTCCAAAAGTTTGGTCTGAGTTGCTGCAAATTTGAAATTTTACTGAAGTGGTTAATAAACTTGGAATAGTTGGAATCAGATCAATTAGTAAAAAAGGTCTTTCTTGAGTTTTATTAAAACAATGTGACCTACTTTATGTTGGGTAAATTTCAATTTCTCGATTAGGTCAATTATTTCCTATGTAATAAATACACAATGCCTCTTCTGGTCGTCTTCAAACCCTAAATGCTGGTGTAGCTTAATTGTATTTTTTTATTAAATCTAGGTTTGATGGGTGCTAATTTGCCCATTTTCTGCCAGTTTTAACAAATTAGAATTAAGAAGTTAATGTCAAATATATTTTCTATCAGGATTGTAGAGAATTTTTAAATACAATTAAAAAGGGAAAATTAAAAAAAAAAAACTAGAAATTCGCGATTTTAAGTTAAAGTTTAACGTATTTTTCAGAACATTCTCAGCAACACTGTCGTTTCTTTTCTCAAAAAATATCGTTTATTAATCAAGAACGACTTATTCGACTTGCTTCAAATTTAAACAATCATGCAGTGCATCTTGGGCAAAATTCATGAGACTATGTGCACGTGTGATTGTCCTGTACCAGACTTCACCTAAGTGCTATTTAAGATGAATGTAATTACTGTAACAATTGTAATTGTAAATGTAATTGAACTTCTAGACTTCATAGACCGTTATCAAGCTTATACCTGCTTAAATTACATCAAACTGGGGCACTATTACGGACTTTTGAGAAAATATATGTATACGTAATATAGTACATAACTAAACATTCTGATGCGACTGTCCTTGTTTGTGTCACGTCCAGTACTCGTAGTGATGAGAGTCATGTTTGTGTCACGTCCAGTACTCGTAGTGATGAGAGTCATGTTTGTGTCACGTCCAGTACTCGTAGTGATGAGAGTCATGATTGTGTCACGTCCAGTACTCGTAGTGATGAGAGTCATTATTGTGTCACGTCCAGTACTCGTAGTGATGAGAGTCATGATTGTGTCACGTCCAGTACTCGTAGTGATGAGTCATGATTGTGTCACGTCCAGTACTCGTAGTGATGAGAGTCATGATTGTGTCACGTCCAGTACTCGTAGTGATGAGAGTCATGATTGTGTCACGTCCAGTACTCGTAGTGATGAGAGTCATGATTGTGTCACGTCCAGTACTCGTAGTGATGAGAGTCATGATTGTGTCACGTCCAGTACTCGTAGTGATGAGAGTCATGATTGTGTCACGTCCAGTACTCGTAGTGATGAGAGTCATGATTGTGTCACGTCCAGTACTCGTAGTGATGAGTCATGATTGTGTCACGTCCAGTACTCGTAGTGATGAGAGTCATGATTGTGTCACGTCCAGTACTCATAGTGATGAGAGTCATGACTGTGTCACGTCCAGTACTCGTAGTGATGAGAGTCATGACTGTGTCACGTCCAGTACTCGTAGTACAGAGAGTCATGTTTGTGTAACCTGTGTGTTGCTGGACTCCTCCCTCAGTCAGAGTCCAGACTTGTGATCAGTGGGGGACATATTTCCTGAAATAATAGAAATTCTCAAGTTACACTTGTTTTGGCTCAAGTTTAATTTCTTACATGACTTTATTAACATTTTGAAAGCAGTGCGAGATGTAAAGTTTATTTCTGAAAACAGGAAGACACAGGATAAGAACTCTTGAATGAACAATTGTTCATTAGTTGAATGAACACTTCAGACTCGGTAACGTGTTTGTACGAGTTACAAAGTGAACGATGAGAAATTTCTTATTTCCATTATCCTGGTAATGGTAATGTCCTACTGGGAAGTTTTATGAATTAGTTGACTTTCAAGTTATTGTAATATTTTATACAGCTTTATGAGAGCAAAGATCAAGGAAGAAGAATGAGAAAATGAAGGTAAAAGAGAGTAATGGAAATGGTGTCACTTAATCACCATTATTATCATTATTCTCTGTTTTTAAACTATATTTTTCACTACTATTATATAAATAATATTTCTTTACATTTAACAATGATTTAAATATTAAAAAAAAAAATTAAGTAACTGAAGAATATATTTTAATGCAAAAAGATATTTAGTTTTCACAGTAATTTAATTTCCTGATCAAGTAATTGTAACTGAAAAAACTGAAAGACAAACCTAACTAACTTTGAATTATGTAACCACTCAAATTTGACCTTAACACAATGTTATAAAAGTTATTCCCCAATTTTGTGTCTCTGTGGTAACTGGAGACAAGTTCCTCTGACTGAGATGATTTCAACAGTCATGAATCCCACTTAAAAGACGTTGAGTATTGTATAGTATTATTTTACATTACATTTCTTAGCCTTAATGCTTGGATGGGGTTCCTGATCCAAGGAGCTGAACTCATTTTTAAAGTTTTATATGAGGCACAAGTTCTCTGTCTACCTGAGTATGCACCTCATGGATGGTCTGCAACTTCATCCTATTACCAGTAGAGGGAGTGGACTGCACAAGGTAACTCGTGTCGACAGAGAAAACTAGAAAATAATCAAACAGAGCCCGAGACAGAGACAGCCTCACTGAGGTACACTATCCTCAAGACCATCATTACATCAAATACTACCAATTCCTCACCTGACTTATTTCTCACAACATACATGTAAAATGCAATTATATATATATATATATATATATATATATATATATATATATATATATATATATATATATATATATATATATATATATAATATATATATGGAGATGGGAAGTACAGTGCCTGCACTCTGAAGGAGGGGTGTTAATGTTGCAGTTTAAAAACTGTAGTGTAAAGCACCCTTCTGGCAAGACAGTGATGGAGTGAATGATGGTGAAAGTTTTTCTTTTTCGGGCCACCCTGCCTTGGTGGGAATCGGCCAGTGTAATAATAAAAAAAAAAAAAAAAAAAAAAAAAAAAAAAAAAAAAAAAAAAAAAAAAAAATAATATAATAATTATAATATATATATATATATTATATATATATATATATATATATATATCAGGGAGAGCCAGAAGATCCACAAATATGGAGGGCTACCACCTTGCTATAACTTCATCCCAGTAGGGTCGGAGACCCTTGGTGCATGGGGCAAGTGTGCTCTAAAATTCCTCACGAGTTGAGTGAAAAATTCATCATACAAACCAAGGATCACAGGCGGCTAACTTCCTCTTTCAGAGACTCAGTGTTGTGATCCAGAGGGGAAATGCCTGCAACATTCTGGGCATGCGGCCCACCACCGGGGAGATGAATAAAGTATTTGAGATTTAGGCTCTGAGATGTTATTTATGTTGTTCTATATCCCATTTTATCTTTGTTAATGTATTTTGTCTATAAATAAAGTTCACATAGAGAGTAAGGTAGGAGAAGAAAATATTCAAACAGCTCCTGGGAGAATCTTGAGTTTTCCCTGAGGTACGTTTATTCTTTTCTCTGAGGTTGAGGGTCCCCAGTCCAGTTCTAGAGGTGGTACCTCCCTATATATATATATATATATATATATATATATTATATATATATATATATATATATATATATATATATATATATATAATATATATATATATATATATTTTCTTTCTTTCTTTCAACACACTGGCCGCATCCCACCGAGGCAGGGTGGCCCAAAAGGAAAAACGAAAGTTTCTCCTTTTACATTTAGTAATATATACAGGAGAAGAGGTTACTAGCCCCTTGCTCCCGGCATTTTAGTCGCCTCTTACAACACGCATGGCTTACGGAGGAAGAATTCTGTTCCACTTCCCCACGGAGATAAGAGGAAATAAACAAGAACAAGAACTAGAAAGAAAATAGCAGAAAACCCAGAGGGGTGTGTATATATATATGCTTGTACATGCATGTGTAGTGTGACCTAAGTGTAAGTAGAAGTAGCAAGACGTACCTGAAATCTTGCATGTTTATGAGACAGAAAAAAGGACACCAGCAATCCTACCATCATGTAAAACAATCACAGGCTTTCGTTTTACACTCACTTGGCAGGACGGTAGTACCTCCCTGGGTGGTTGCTGTCTACCAACCTACTACCTATATATATATATATATATATATATATATATATATATATATATATATATATATATATATATATATATATATATATATATTCCCAAAACGTGGTTCAGCTTCATTACCAGTTATTGGTTAATGAATTACTTCGCAAATGTTTCACTAGAGCGGACCACTTCTTATTATCAAGACTGTCTGCTATACGGAGGTGGACGAAGATATGCAGCAGGAGGCCGGGTCCATTATTCAAAATCCTTATCACAATCATTAAGCAATTCTTGGTATTTAGCGATTATTAAGTCCTCCGCTACCGATACTAACGTCCGGAATTATAGACAGGGCGGAGCGGCTCTCAAATTATACCAGTGCTGAAAATATTCGAAAGTAATAGAACGCTTGTCTGCTGAGACTTCAGCTTTACATGAGTACAGTAATAACCTCTACTTAACCAGACGAGAGGATAATAAATCCTAGCGTCGTCCGCGGAACCTGTCAGCAGCTCAACAAATGACTATCGGAATCCAATTAGTATTGCATTTAGATCCTGCCCGCAAATAATAGCAACCGATCATTCCCACCTACAGGGGATTCGAACCTGCTGGAACCCCGAGGAGCACATCATTTATATCGTCGACAGATCACGGAGCTTTATAAGGCAAAACATTGTAACTACCTTGATGTTTTCCAGTTAGAGCCTCGCATGTATACTTTTGCAACACACACACACACACACACACACACACACACACACACACACACACACTCTGTAGACAGCAAACAATATGAAATTTATGGCACTTACTGAAAAGATGTTAGGCATACCAGGGGTTATATCCACCCAAACAGAGAATATATACACGTTATAGAATATTGTATCATAAAAATAGTGAGGCAGATGATTAACTAGTAAAAGATTAGCTAATAGCTGGCTGGGTGAGTTGTAGACTGAATGATCCTTCATGTTGCTTTGTTTTATAGCAGTTATATGTCTGGTCAGTTTGGACAGTACTCACCTAGTTGTACTCGCCTAGTTGTACTCACCTAGTTGTACTCACCTAGTTGTACTCACCTAGTCGAGGTTGCAGGGGTCGAGTCCAAGCTCCTGGCCCCGCCTGTTCACTGGTCGCTACTAGGTCACTCTCCCTGAACTGTGAGCTTTATCATACCTCTGCTTAATATATAAATATATATATATATATATATATATATATAATATATATATATATATATATATAATTATAATTAACACGATACTTTTGCTTTTCAGCGTATATATGTATATATTCGCAAACACTCATCTCTGGTCGAAGGAGACTCGAACCCACGAACCTTGGGACAAGGTACGCGGTGCTCTAACCACCGTACCACACTAAGACAGAACCTGACCCGTGTGTAGTGATGATAGTTGTGGCAGTCAGAGTTGACTCCAAGTACAGCCTAAGTCTTCTCTCTACTTGTAAAGAAGAGGAGACAAATACAAAATGACTCCATCTTTTATTGATAACGTGTCGCTCACACGGCAGGTTTCACTGGAAACATTAAAGGGACAGTAGCAGGTGGGAGAGAAGAGAAATGTTAGGTGAGGAAACTATGTAGTAATGAGCGTATTCCTGAGTGAAAAAAAAAGTAAATTGAAGTGGAAAGAAAAATCAGAAAATGAGATAATGGAGCAGCAAGTGAGGAAATGCAAGAAGGCTGTGGGAAACTTTTTACATAGAATAAAAAAAATGAAGGTTAAGAGTGAAGGAACCTGTGGTTGAAGCAAAGATGATGAGAGGAAAAAATAACAAGTGAAAGAGCAGGGAGGAAATGTAGAAAACGAAGGACAGAAAAAATTAGAGAAGTGAGCAAACGATCCTTTATTGAATATGCAGCAAATATTCCAGCAAGAGCCAAAACTGAACCACTTCAGAAGAATTACAACAGAAAATGACTAAGTAACAAGATTGAAGAAGGAAGGAGGAGAGCCCACAAGAAACGACCAGAAAGTCTGTGAGGACTTACGAAGGTGTTCTCAGCATCGACAGAGTCAACAACAGAGAGTGGAAGAGTAAGGGAACAGCATCAGGTACTGGACAACATACATTTAACATCAAGGGCAATGGGCTAACAAAGTGTCGAAGTATACAATAAGTCAATGGATAAGCAGCACTTGTCAGAGATGTGGAAGATCGCAAATTCAAAATCGAGTAAAAAAAAAAAATGATAGTTTATAGCATTATGTATACAAATAATATATATGAAACGTTATCAATAATGAGGCGTGGTCACAGACCGGGCCCCGGGGGCGCTGACCCCAGAAACCCTCTCCAGGTATACTTCAGGTATAAATGATGTTTCAAGTAGGTTTTCATCTTCATTATATACTGGTCAATTAGCAAGAATTCATTTAAACTTAAGTCCTTTCTAAAATTTTAACTTATACGTTCAAAGAATTTTTTTTTCATTTATCTTCATGTAAAAAATATTAATTTTGTACCAAAAGACCCTTAGAAAACTTACCTCAACCTTATTATAGCAAGCGCAATTTAATTTAGCCTAATCCAACTAAATATATTTTAGACAATCATGAAATAATTTAATAAACAAACACAATGAAATACATTTTTTCCTCAGGATCAGAATGATTTTTGCGAAATTATTGCACACACAAATTTTCGCTTGCCTTATTCGGCAAGAAGAGCGTTGCTTTTTAAGCCAAAATAACAAGTTTTACCAATTCGACACGAATGAATGAATATATATATATATATATATATATATATATATATATATATATATATATATATATATATATATATATATAATATGAAAGTACCGTACAACAAAATATTAATTAAAAATTCTTCCGAGGAACCTTTAGATCGTATATACTCTATCCTTTGTAAAAGTTGTGATAGCTTTTATTTAGGACAAACTGGTAAGTCTTTTGAGACCAGAGTTAAACATGAATATGCTGTAACTACTAGACATGAGTCCAGTGCTTTGTTCATTCATGTGAGAGATGTAGGCCATTGTGTAGATTGCACTAATTCCTTGTAATTCTACGGTTTAACAAAATATCCTGGAATAATCTTTTATTAAGCATGACGCATAAGATATTTCAAATTTGAGTTCTGGTATTTATATACTGGAAAATTGTATAACATAGAATATTGTTCATAACGTTAAAGATAAAAAAAATTATCACAAAAATACAGAATATGTTCGTTGTCAAATAAACAACTGGTCTTAAGTTTTATACAAATATTGGACAAAAGTGTATGTGTGGGAGGTAAGATTTCTGAGTCACATGACTCAATGTTTCTTTACATTTTTGAGCAAATGACCTGAAATGTTTAATTTGAATTACCTCTACACTTTTGTGTTTATTATTGGTCAGCTATAATTTTCTTTGCAATTTGTTGTTTTATTGGAAAGTCTTTGATGTTATTTATAATTGAAATTGTGGAGCAGGTGTTCTACGGAATATTGTGAGTTGTCACCTGCTGTGATGAGTTGTCACCTGCTGTGATGAGGTGTCACCTGCTGTGATGAGGTGTCACCTGCTGTGATGAGGTGTCACCTGCTGTGATGAGGTGTCACCTGCTGTGAGGTGTCACATCAGTGTTTAATATATATAAAATGTGCTTCTCTTGCCTCTCCTTCCAGTTCCTCTGAAGATGTGTAAGCACATGAAAACGCCTAGGTGTTTTTCTATTTTCACTGTTATATATAATATATATATATATATATATATATATATATATATATATATATATATATATATATATATATATATATGTCGTGCCGAATAGGCAGAACTTGCGATCTTGGCTTAAATAGCAACGCTCATCTTGCCATATAGGACAAGTGAAAATTTGTGTATGCAATAATTTCGCCAAAATCATTCTGAACCTAACGAAAAAAAATGTATTTCACTGTGTTTGTTTAGTATTAAATTATTGTAAACAAATCTAAAATATATATAGTTGGGTTAGGCTAAAATAAATTGTTCTTGTTATAATAAGGTTAGGTAAGTTTTCTAAGATTCTTTTGGAGCAAAATTAAATTTTTTTACATCAACATTAATGAAAAAAAATATCTTTAAACGTATAAGAGAAAATTTTAGAAAGGACTTAATTTTAAATGAGTTTTTGCTAATTGACCAGTTTTACATATTCGGCACGACATATATATATATATATATATATATATATATATATATATATATATATATATATATATATATATATATATATATATATATATATATATATAACTTTAAGAAATGTAAAAAAGAGGAAGACATGAAGCATTCAATTACAGCCTGGTATCAATGACATGCATACTATGTAAGGTAATGGAGAAGATAATCAGAAGAGTAGTCGGCTCTGTGGATCTCCTAGAGAGATAAGATAAGATAAGATAAGATAAGATTTCGTTCGGATTTTTAACCCCGGAGGGTTAGCCACCCAGGATAACCCAAGAAAGTCAGTGCGTCATCGAGGACTGTCTAACTTATTTCCACTGGGGTCCTTAATCTTGTCCCCCAGGATGCGACCCACACCAGTCGACTAACACCCAGGTACCTATTTGCTTCTAGGTGAACAGGACAATAGGTGTAAGGAAACATGTCGAATGTATCCACCCGCCGGGAATCGAACCCGGGCCCTCCGTGTGTGAAGCGGGAGCTTTAGCCACCAGGCCAGAGAGAGAGAGAGAGAGAGGTGGCTTGTAAATAACAACTAGCACGTGTTGAGAGAAAGTAATTCTTGTCATACAAACGTGATGCAAAGAAATCTATGACAAAATAACAGGAGTGAGACAAGAAATAATAACTATACCGTATATTCTTGAACTACAAGAACACCTCTGACACCACATGTCACAACAGACCTGGATAAACCCTGACCAGTAGGGAAGTATAACGGGAAATGCACTGCAATGTGAATAAGAGTACCTTATTGGAAGGAGACAAAGAGTAATTGTCTGCTAAGAGGTATTAGAATGGGCAAGAGTGACAAGCGGGGTTCCTCAGGGAACAGTATCTGGACCAATACTGTTTCTAGTAAATGTAAGTGAAATATCAGAAAAGTTAACTGTATCCCTGTTTGTAGATGTAAAATTAATGAGGTTAATAGAAACTGATGAGGACAAGGAAAGTCTACAAATGGACCTGGAGAAACTGCACGGCTGGCCACGCAAGTGGCTACTGGAATCCAATCTCAGAAAATACAAGGTTATGAAAATTTGGGAAGGGGGAAGAAGACTGCAAATTGAGTATAGACTCGGGGGACAGAGGCTGTGAGCCTCCCTCAAGGAGACCTAGGGATGAACATTGTGCCTAGCATATCGCGTGAGGTGCGTAACAAGTGACTAACCTCTTTAGCAAATGCTTGCTTCGCAAATTTAAGAGCTTCTCTCATTTACGACGGTATCCACACTATATGTCAGGCTCCTCTTGGCATACATAGCACCAGCATGAAAACAACACCTGATAAAGCATATCAAGAAACTACAGATAGTAGAGATGTTTGTAGAGTCGAGTACCAGAACTAGTATTGGTTGTGATAGGATGACCAGGAGTGCACTCCCAGTACATGCAGTGACTAGGCTCTGACTCCAGAAGGCGTGTCGTAGTAGGGCACAATGGGTGTGCACTCTCAATACTGCCTTCTGCTGCTACTTAAGGCGTGGTCTAGGCAACGCCATGGCGGGGGCCCGGCGAGTCGTAGTCGGGAAAGAACTTTTTTTTTTTTTGCAAGATAGCTGTTGTGCTGCTTAAGGCTTGCGTCGAGTGCCTCGGCAGTCAATATCGGTGCTTGAGTGTGGCATTTAGGCCACTGGCGAACCGACTCAGCTAACCCCACCCCAGTGGGGGTTCCAAGGGTGTCGAGCCGATTGACCTCTGGTGTTGGTATTCTAGTCCTAACAAAAAAATTCAGTCTCCAAAGGAGCCACAGCTTAGCTTTGGACAGCAGCCTGAACACTACGTAAGCTAAGCAGGTCCTCTTGCAGTCTTGTATCAGAGATGAATATGCATGACAGTACCCACGAGTCTGCAACAGAGTAAATCCAATAAGCCGCAATTTAAGAGGCAGAGCCAGGAGATGAGACTCAACCCCCCTCAAGTACTAACAGGTGAGTACACACACACGAAGTAAAGCATCATCTGTCACACAGCTTAGGCGTAATAAATCTTCAAACGCGCCATATCTAGCCTCTAAAACAGTCTCCCTCGTGCTCACCCGCTCCAATCACACCCCTCCATCACACCAAAAACTCATTACGTATGCTCATAGCTCCTTCATTAATTTCCCACGAACGGTACGATCTCTACAGCTGGTCCTCTTGTGCGTCCGCCAGCCAGCGGCGCCTTTGTTTACCCTATGATTGAGTGGTTCCAATATGGCGGCTGTCAATCTATTATGCTAAGTTATGAGCCTCTGTGATATTACGCGACTAATAATGCTTCAGTATAATTTAAAACAATGACAGGAAAACTCAAGAAAAATTCAGTTTGAGCTAGACGCCTCAGAGCTGCAGTGGATGAAGATAGGTTCATTTGTGTGTATGCGAGGCTGAAACAATTGAAGATCGCTCGATAAAGAAAATAATTGAAAAGCGTGATGTGCGTTGCTGATGATGGCAGGATAGGTGGCACTAGTCGCTGGTTATGAGAATGTTACACACACACACACACACACACACACACACAGTAAAACAGGAGAGAGACGGGCGGGTAGATTACATTTTCATGAACTGTAAGAAGGCTTTTGAAACAGTACCGCACAAGAGACGTACAAAAGCTAATGGAGCAGGCAGGAATAACGGGAAAAACACTACACTGGATCACGGATACCTAACAGAAAGGAAACAACTAATGATGATCCCTGACGATGTGTCAGAATGCGTGCATGTTACGAGCGGGGTTCCACAAGGATCATTCCTAGGTCCGGTGCTGTTTCTTGTATACGTTAATGCCATGACGAATGGGGTAGTCAGAGGAATCCTTATTTGTAGACGACGTGAAACTAATGAGAACAGAAGCAGGCGATGTGGACAGGCTGCAAGCCAGGTATGACAAATGGTTCCTGGAGTTTAACCCCAAGTGCAAACTTAAGAAGTTTAGGGAAGGACAAAGAAGACCGCAGACAGAGTACAGGCTCAGGGGAGAGAGAGGGAGGGGGTAAAATCTGAAACCTTACTCAAGGAGAAGGATCATGGGGTGAGTATCATACCAAGCATATCCCTTGAGGCGCACATCATTCAAATAACCACTGCAGGAAATGCGCGTCTGGTAAATCTAAGAATATCTTTTTGACATCTAAATAAGAAGTCATTCAAGACACTGTACACCGTGTAAGACCCATATGAAAGTATGCAGCACCAGTATGGAACCCACACATGGTGAAACACGTCACAAAATCAGAGAAAGTGCAGAGGTTTACAACAATACTTGTCCCGGAGAAGAGGTTAAGGGAACTCAAGCGGATAATACTGGAGGACAAGAGGGACAGACGAGGGGATATATGATAACGTAAAAAGTGCTAAGAAGAATTGACAAGGTAAACAGATACAGAAGTTTTCAGAGACAGGAAACAGGAACACTAGGGCACCTGGAGTTTACCTGGAGAGGGTTTCGGGGGTCAACGCCCCTGCCCGGCTCGGTCTGAGACCATGCCTCGTGGTGGATCAGTGTCTGATCAACCAGGCTGTTTCTGCTGGCCACACGCAAACTGACTTACGAACCACAGTCAGGTTGGTCAGGTACTGACTTTAGGTGTCTGTCCAGTGCCTTTTTGAAGACATCCATGGGTCTATTGGTAATCCCCCTTATGCATGCTGGAAGGCAGTTGAACAGTCTTGGGCCCCGGATACTTATTGCGTTGTCCCTCAGTGTACTCGCGCCGCCCCAGTTTTTCATTGGGGGAATGTTGCATCTCGTGCCGAGTCTTTTGCTTTCATAGGGAGTGATTTTCGTGTGCAAGTTTGGTATTAATCATTCTAGGATTTTCCAAGTGTATATTATCATGTATCTCTCTCGCTTGCGCTCCAGAGAATACAGATCAAGGGCCTTCAACCGTTCCCAGTAATTTAGGTGCCTTATCGTACTTATGTGTGCCGTGAAAGTTCTTTGTACACTCTCCAGGTCAGCAATTTCGCCAGCCTTGAATGGGGCAGTTAGTGTACAGCAGTATACCAGCTTAGAGAGAACAAGCGATTTGAAGAGAATCATCATGGGCTTGGAGTCGCTAGTTTTGAAGGTTCTCATTATCCATCCTATCATTTTCCTTGCAGGGGAGGTAGATACATTATTGTGGTCTTTAAAGGCGAGATCCTCTGACATTATTACTTCCAGGTCCTTCACATTCCTTTTTCGCTCTACTGTATGGTTAGAATTTGTCGTATACCCTGATACAGTTTTAATTTCCTCAAGTTTTCCATATCTGAGTAGTTGAAATTTCTCTTCATTGAACTTCATATTGTTTTGAGTGACCCATTTGAAGATTTGTTTTATGTCCGCTTGGAGTCTTGCGGTGTCTTCGATGGACTACACTGTCATGGCAATCCGGTTGTTATCCGCAAAGGAAGATACAGAGCTATGGCTTACATCTCTGTCTATGTCAGATATGAGGATGTGGAATAAAATGGGAGCGAGTACTGTGCCTTGTGGAACAGAGCTTTTCACTGTAGCTGCCTTAGACTTTACTCTGTTTACTATTACTCTTTGTATTCTATTTGTCAGGAAGTTATAGATACATCTACCAACTTTTCTTGTTATTTCTTTATCACTCATTTTGTGCGCTATTACACTATGGTCACACCTGTCGAAAGCTTTTGTAAAGTCTGTGTATACTACATCTGTCTTATGTTTATCCTCCACAGCATCCAGGACCTTGTCATAGTGGTCCAGTAGCTGGGACAGGCAGGAGCGACCTGCTCTAAACCCGTGTTGCCCTGAGTTGTGTAACTGATGGGTATCTAGGTGGTTGGCTATCTTGCTTCTTAGAACCCTTTCAAAGATTTTTATGATATGGGATGTTAGTGCAATCAGTCTGTAGTTCTTTGCAATTGCTTTACTGCCACCTTTATAGAGTGGGGCTATGTCTATTGTTTTTAGTGAGTGTGAGATGACCCCTGTGCCCATGCTCCCTCTCCATAGAATGCTGAAGGCACTTGACTGGGGCTTCTTGCAGTTCTTGATGAACACGGAGTTCCATGAGTCTGGGCCTGGGCTTGGCACAGTTGGAAGTTGAAAACTCAGATAAGTCATAAGGATGTTATGAATAATTTCTTCAGCCTTAGATTTGTCAGAAAATGGAACAATCTGGAGACTGAAGTGGTAGAGATGGGATCCATACATAGCTTTCTGAAGAGGTACGAGAAGTCTCTTGAAGTCGGGAGAGCTTGGACCTAGTAGCGGCCAGCGAAGAGGCGGGGCCAGGAGCTGTGAATCTACCTTTGCAACCACATATGGGTGATTACACACACACACACACACACACACACACACACACACTCACACAACACACACACACACACACACACACACACACACACACACACACACACACACAAATCCTACCCAGAAAAATATAATTTTAAATACAAATCTTAATTTCAAAATTACTGTACAAAAGATACGATAATCTGAAGGCTCATAGGATGAATATGATACAGCTACATCAGGAGGAAGACAACAGTGAAGGACCAGGCAAGCAGAGGGAAGGAAGGAGGAGAGCTCACAATGAATAACCAGGAAGTCTGAGGAAACTATTGTGTGAGCTAGACACCTCGATGACGGTGCGACCAGATAATACCTCTCCGTGGGTCCTGAGAGAGGCAGGTACTCAAGAGCATCAAGGGAGGAAGCTACCAAAGGTAGTTGGTGTAACAAAATTGATGAGATCAGAATTACACATTTATTTTTTGCAGTAATTTTTTTATTGTCATAAATTCCTGTAACTGGAGTATCCCCAAAAAGGCAACACTTATTGCGGTTAATAGAGTATTTGGCCAATCCTCCAAGCTGTCCTTCCGATATCTTGAAAATGTCCATTTTGACTGGCTTCAGTTTTTAGGCACTCTGGCATCTTGTACATGAATGGTACACAGTACCGACAAGATGAGGAAACAGACGCATGTGCAACATCTGGGTATCTTTATTTGTAGACGTTTCGCCATCCAGTGGCTTCATCAATACAAGGACATAATGTGAAGAAAGTATATCTATTTTCAAAACATGTAGTAATTAGTCCCTCAGCCTTGGAGTTGGTGAAGAGCACAGTAGTGTGAAGACTCTGCTGCAGAGGAACAAGGAAGGTCTGGAAGGGTAAAGGATGCGGAGGCCAAGTGTTTACACTGAAGTATATAAAAGATCAATATTTAGATAGAGGTAAGGCACTTATTGTTGTTTTTATAGACTTAAACAAAAAAAGCATATATTAGGCGAAGATCAAACTCGTGTTGTTTTATCCCGCCTCGTGGAAAGCAAGTTAAAATTCACGACGTTCTTAATCACTGGATCAAGCAATCTTACAGACATCATGTACCCAGTAGCACTGGGCATCATTCATGATGCGAGATCATATATATATATATATATATATATATATATATATATATATATATATATATATATATATATAATATATATATATATATGTCGTGCCGAATAGCAGAACTTGCCATCTTGACTTAAATAGCAACGCTCATCTTGCCATATAGGACAAGTGAAAATTTGTGTATGCAATAATTTCGCCAAAATCATTCTGGACCTAACGAAAAAAATATATTTCACTGGGTTTGTTTAGTATTAAATTACTGTAAACAAATCTAAAATATATTCAGTTGGGTTAGGCTAAAATAAATTGTTCTTGTTATAATAAGGTAAGGTAAGTTTTCTAAGATTCTTTTGGTACAAAATTAAATTTTTTTACATTAACATTAATGAAAAAAATATATCTTTAAACGCACAAGAGAAAATTTTAGAAAGGACTTAATTTTAAATGAGTTCTTGCTAATTGACCAGTTTTACATATTCAGCACGACTATATATAATATATATATATACTATATAATATATATATATATATATATATATAATAATATATATATATATATATATTTATATATTATATATATATAATGGCAACTGAAAGAAAGATATTGAGACGATTTTTTTAGCATTTACTGTAATAAGTTTATCTAGATTTGTACATGAAAATAACAATAGATTTTAAAGTTACTTAGAGAAGTTTATAATGTGGCCATGAAGCGTGTAGATCAGCACTCATATTGACGTAGAACCACACAGTACTGATGGTGGTGCTGGTGCTGTTATTATTACATGAACGGTAGACAATACAATTAATGTTAATATATGAGACAAATGATCAGCAGCTAACTGTCTCTTCTGAGAAATGCCCAGATATTTCTTCAACCTGCTCTTCTACATTCACCACCAGCATCCTTGTGGAAAACTGGTAGATGTCTCTACATCTCGACTGTTAAACCTGCAGCCCACCTAACGGGCCTTCATGTAACCACGTCAGCTACTGCTGCTTCGCTCCACTTTTTCATGGACTATTGAAGTCCATTACACAGATGCTGAGTCTTACTCATTAGCTGCTTTGGCTGGTATTGTTGGTACTGGTGTTGGCACTGGTGTGGGTACTGGTGTTGATACTGGTGTTGATACTGGTGTTGATACCAGTGTTGATACCGGTGTTGATACCGGTGTTGATACTGGTGTTGATACTGGTGTTGATACCGGTGTTGATACTGGTGTTGATACCAGTGTTGATACC
Organism: Cherax quadricarinatus; assembly: GCF_026875155.1. NCBI lineage: Eukaryota > Metazoa > Arthropoda > Malacostraca > Decapoda > Parastacidae > Cherax > Cherax quadricarinatus. Next base: position 12,976,548 of record NC_069432.1, on the reverse strand, counting down.
GGTGTTACCAGTGTTGATACTGGTGTTGATACTGGTGTTGATACTGGTGTTGGTACCGGTGTTGATACCGGTGCTGATACTGGTGTTGATATTGGTGTTGATATTGGTGTTGATACTGGTGTTGATATCGGTGTTGATACTGGTGTTGATACCGGTGTTGACACTGGTGTTGATACTGGTGTTGATACCGGTGTTGATACTGGTGTTGATACCAGTGTTGATACCGGTGTTACCAGTGTTGATAATGGTGTTGATACTGGTGTTACCAGTGTTGATACTGGTGTTGATACTGGTGTTGGTACCGGTGTTGATACTGGTGTTGATATTGGTGTTGATACTGGTGTTGATACCAGTGTTGATACTGGTGTTGATACTGGTGTTGATACTGGTGTTGATATTGGTGTTGTTACTGGTGTTGATACTGGTGATGATACCGGTGTTGATACCGGTGCTGATACTGGTGTTGATATTGGTGTTGTTACTGGTGTTGATACAGGTGTTGATACCGGTGTTGATACCGGTGCTGATACTGGTGTTGATATTGGTGTTGTTACTGGTGTTGATACTGGTGTTGATACCGGTGTTGATACCGGTGCTGATACTGGTGTTGATATTGGTGTTGATACTGGTGTTGATATTGGTGTTGATACTGGTGTTGATATTGGTGTTGATACTGGTGTTGATATTGGTGTTGATACTGGTGTTGATACTGGTGTTGATACCGGAGTTGATACCGGTGTTGATATCGGTGTTGATACTGGTGTTGATACCGGTGTTGATACCGGTGTTGATACCGGAGTTGATACCGGTGTTGATACCGGTGTTGATATTGGTGTTGATACCGGTGTTGATACTGTGTTGATACCGGTGTTTATACCGGTGTTGATATCGGTGTTGATACTGGTGTTGATACCGGTGTTGATACCGGTGTTGATATCGGTGTTGATACTGGTGTTGATACCGGTGTTGATATCGGTGTTGATACTGGTGTTGATACTGGTGTTGATATTGGTTTTGATACTGGTTGTGAACTGGTGTTGAATGGTGTTTTATATTTGGGGTTGATACTGGTGTTGATATTGGTGTTGATACTGGTGTTGATACCGATGTTGATATTGGTGTTGATACTGGTGTTGATATCGGTGTTGATACTGGTGTTGATACCGGTGTTGATATTGGTGTTGATACTGGCGTTGATACCGATGTTGATATTGGTGTTGATACCGGTGTTGATACTGGTGTTGATACCGATGTTGATACCAGTGTTGATACTGGTGTTGATATCGGTGTTGATACTGGTGTTGATACCGGTGTTGATATCGGTGTTGATACTGGTGTTGATACCGGTGTTGATACTGGTGTTGATACCGGTGTTGATATCGGTGTTGATACCGATGTTGATATCGGTGTTGATACTGGTGTTGATACCGGTGTTGATATCGGTGTTGATATCGGTGTTGATACTGGTGTTGATACCGGTGTTGATATCGGTGTTGATACTGGTGTTGATACCGGTGTTGATATCGGTGTTGATACTGGTGTTGATACTGGTGTTGATACCGGTGTTGATATCGGTGTTGATACTGGTGTTGATACCGGTGTTGATATTGGTGTTGATACTGGTGTTGATACCGGTGTTGATATCGGTGTTGATACCGGTGTTGATATCGGTGTTGATACTGGTGTTGATACTGTTGATATCGGTGTTGATACTGGTGTTGATATCGGTGTTGATACTGGTGTTGATACCGATGTTGATATTGGTGTTGATATTGGTGTTGATACTGGTGTTGATACTGGTGTTGATACCGATGTTGATATCAGTGTTGATACTGGTATTGATACCGGTGTTGATATCGGTGTTGATACCGATGTTGATACTGGTGTTGATACCGGTGTTGATATCGGTGTTGATACTGGTGTTGATACCGGTGTTGATATCGGTGTTGATACTGGTGTTGATACCGGAGTTGATATTGGTGTTGATACTGGTGTTGATACCGGTGTTGATACTGGTGTTGATACTGGTGTTGATACCGGTGTTGGTACTGGTGTTGATACTGGTGTTGATACCGGTGTTGATACCGGTGTTGATACTGGTGTTGATACCGGTGTTGATACCGGTGTTGATACTGGTGTTGATACCGGTGTTGATACTGGTGTTGATACTGGTGTTGATACCAGTGTTGATACTGGTGTTGATACTGGTGTTGATACTGGTGTTGATACCAGTGTTGATACTGGTGTTGATACTGGTGTTGATACCAGTGTTGATACTGGTGTTGATACTGGTGTTGATACTGGTGTTGATACTGGTGTTGATACTGGTGTTGATACCAGTGTTGATACTGGTGTTGATACTGGTGTTGATACTGGTGTTGATACTGGTGTTGATACTGGTGTTGATACTGGTGTTACATTAATCATGTTTCACGTATATCTAGCTTTGCATTAAATAAATAAACAAAAATAATATATATTTGTATCATTTAGAATTTTTGGTATATTGAGCAGGAGCGGTCACGTGACCACAATATTACCATCACAAACCCACAATCAAGAAAACCTCAAAAATAAATTCCGACGCTGCATTTTTAGATCTCACTGTAAATCAACTCCCGAAGATTGTGTCGTATATAAGAAAATAATCCCAGTTAACGACAGGAAAACACGACAATCAGCGGCAGAATCTTTCCTTTCTCAATGGCCCCCGTGGATTACTTCGAAATCCGGTTATTCTGGCAATAAATTCAGAAGTTTGGCAATAAATTCAGCACTTTGGCAATAAATTCGGTTACCGCTACGGAACTTCGTCGTCCGGGTATTTCAATCTGCATATATGTCTGTTAGTTTAGGCAATTGGTATGGTCATAAAAACTAAGCGGGCCTTATGTAGAGGTATGCACACTTTTGTACAGGCTGGAAATGTATATATAGGGAACGAGCACACGAAGGCTCGGTTGGAAGTTAAGATAAGATAAGATTTCGTTCGGATTTTTAACCCCGGAGGGTTAGCCACCCAGGATAACCCAAGAAAGTCAGTGCGTCATCGAGGACTGTCTGTCTTATTTCCATTGGGGTCCGTAGTCTTGTCCCCCAGGATGCGACCCACACCAGTCGTCTAACACCCAGGTACCTATTTACTGCTAGGTGAACAGGACAACAGGTGTAAGGAAACGTGTCGAAATGTTTCCACCCGCCGGGAATCGAACCCGGGCCCTCCGTGTGTGAAGCGGGAGCTTTAGCCACCAGGCCACCGGGCCACCAACGCATGAATTACAGGGATATCAAGGAGTGTTTCTTGAACCTCAAGACGGTTCAGGAATTAATGTGATCTGGACAAAACAGTGGAGGGACGCTTCATACACGGGTTTAGGAATAGGTATGAAATTACCTTATGACGGACGCCAAGAGACTAGGAGGTGCAAATTCCCGTAATGTTTTGATGCACTCGAACTGTGTTGGCTTTAATTACTTCCCTTAGGAGGACTTCATGTACAAGCAGACATTCAGCTGAACAATATGTTCACCAGTGAACGCAGTAAACAGGAAGACTGTCCATGGAACATTCGGAGAAGAAAAAATCAAACGAGGTAACACAGCTAAGATACAATGATGACATCCTGGTTATCGTTCTAGACGCTTCAGCATCCTACATCCTCTGAATACGATGATGGTACAATACCGACAAGTTGATAAGCAAGACACATGTTAGGTATCTTAATTCCGAAACGTTTCGCCTACACAGTAGGTTTCTTCCAACGAATACAGAGCAAACAGAAGGACAAGAATACTTAGTGAGGAACAAATTACTTTGTCTTGACAAGATTTACTACTATCGCGCATTCCCTGTATTCGACAAAAATCCTACAGTTGAACGCATAACAGATATCGTAAAAAGATACCTAACTGCACAATGTGTCATTATACATCCAACCCTTTTTCATACTAAAGTCGCAAGAACCTTCAGTCAAATTTACCATAAAGCACACGGAAGACAGATTCTCTCATGGACAGTATATCTATACCCTGAGGTTACAAGATAATACTAAACTTTAAAGAATATCGCAAGAAATCCCACAAACAAAATATCTCAAGCACTACCTATCACATCACGACATATGAACAATACGTGAGAAAATTCCTCGAAGGAATGCACATTACATCAACAGAGACTTCCTTACCTTATCTGTCCACAACCCTTCAAATTACCGAACTTCAGGATCAGAGCCGACAAAATATCTCAACAATGCCAGATATATGAAATCCAACCCCAGCAACTATATATAGACACATCATGGTACTAAAAACCTTGCATAGATACCAATAAACATGTTCTAAAAGCAAGTGAACACAAATTTAGAATGAATTCAGACCCGAAAAACTTTTACTCAACAAATATATCTAAGTATTTGCCACCACAGTTATCAATCTAAACCAATAACTCCACTACAATATACAATAAATAATAAACCATTAATCCTTACAAGCAATATACTAAAAACACAATATACCCTCCAACACAAACAATATACCCTCCAACAACACAATATACCCTCCAACAACAATATACCCTCCAACAAACACAATATACCCTCCAACAACACAAATATACCCTCCAACAACACAATATACCCTCCAACACAACACAATATACCCTCCAACAAACACAATATACCCTCCAACAACACAATATACCCTCCAACAACAATATACCCTCCAACAAACACAATATACCCTCAACAAACCAATATACCCTCCAACAAACACAATATGCCCTCCAACAAACACAATATACCCGGTCCAACAAACACAATATACCCTCCAACAAACACAATATACCATCCAACAACACAATATACCCTCCAACAAACACAATATACCCTCCAACAAACAAATATACCCTCCAACAAACACAATATACCCTCCAACAAACACAATATACCCTCCAACAAACACAATATACCCTCCAACAAACACATATACCCTCCAACAAACCAATATACCCTCCAACAAACACAATATACCCTCCAACAAACACAATATACTCCAACAAACACAATATAACCTCCGACAAACACAATATACTCAACCATCCAACACAAACACACATATACCCTCCAACAAACACAATATACCCTCCAACAAACCAATATACCCTCCAACAAACACAATATACCCTCAACAAACACAATATACCCTCCAACAAACACAATATACCCTCCAACAAACACAATATACCCTCCAACAAACACAATATACCCTCCAACAAACACAATATACCCTCCAACAAAACACAATATACCTCCAACAAACACAATATACCCTCCAACAAACACAATATACCCTCCAACAAACACAATATACCCTCCAACAAACCAATATACCCTCCAACAAACACAATATACCCTCCAACAAACACAATATACCCTCAACCAACAACACAATATACCCTCCAACAAACACAATATACCCTCCAACAAACACAATATACCCTCCACACAAACACCAATATACCCTCCAACAAACACAATATACCCTCCAACAAACACAATATACCCTCCAACAAACCAATATACCCTCCAACAAACACAATATACCCTCCAACAAACACAATATACCATCACAAACAAACACAATATACCCTCCAACAAACACAATATAAACCCTCTCAACAAACACAATATACCCTCCACAAACACAATATACCCTCCAACAAACACAATATACCCTCCAACAAACACAATATACCCTCCAACAAACCAATATACCCTCCAACAAACACAATATACCCTCCAACAAACACAATATACCTCCAACAAACACAATATACCCTCCAACAAACACAATATACCCTCCAACAAACACAATATACCCTCCAACAAACACAATATACCCTCCAACAAACACAATATACCCTCCAACAAACTAACACAAATATACCCTCCAACAAACACAATATACCCTCCAACAAACACAATATACCCTCCAACAAACACAATATACCCTCCACACAATCCCTAACACAATATACCCTCCAACAAACACAATATACCCTCCAACAAACACAATATACCCTCCAACAAACACAATATACCCTCCAACAAACACAATATACCCTCCAACAAACACAATATACCCTCCAACAAACACAATATACCCTCCAACAAACACAATATACCCTCCAACAAACACAATATACCCTCCAACAAACACAATATACCCTTCAACACCATAAAAGGCATTTTTAAAAAGAAATTGATAACCACATCACTTCAGGCGTCTTCATGATACCATGTGGAGTTCATCAATAATTTTCAGTTTCACAATTATAGCTTCACAGACTCTTGTTATATGTACTGTTGATATATGTTATTTTAATATTTTGATTGATTATAAATTTTGCCACGTTGTCACTGCAATATCTCATTTTGCATTACCTGAAGGACACTGTGGTGCAACCGTGCGTTTTTAGTTTAATATTTCTAGGCATTAGAGCTTCACTGTCCCCCCCCCCCACTACAACCTTTTCCCCATCGCCAAAACCTTTCCATCATCACAACTCTCTCACCACCAACACAACCATCTTTCAAGGTTAATTCACCTTGAATTAAACATGTTAACGGCTTTTAACAAATTTATAGCCTCCACATTGGCCTAAAATAAAGATGCGTAGGCACTAATAAAGCGTATTCTAAAAGCCGGATCCATTTGCAACAAGGACGTACAGTTTTATGACAGTCGAGAACCGGCTGGATCCACAGATCTAAAGAGGTAGTCAGAAGTCGCTTGAACCTAACTAGCCTAATAGTTGTGGTGGATTTATATGGTAACAATGTAGCAGCGATGAGTGGTGGAGACGGGAAGATACGTTCAACTTTCAACCAGCATAGATTAAGATGACAGGGGTGCTGTTAATGTCGATGTGGTGCTGTTATTGTTACTGTTGGTACAGTTGTTCTTGCTGTTAGTACCGTTGTTGCTGCAGTACTGTTATTATTGCTACTGAGTCTGTTATTGATGCTGCTAGTACTGTTGTTGATACTGGCACTGCTCCTTTTGTTGCTACTGGTACAGTTATTGTTGCTGCTGGTACAGTTGTTGTTGCTACTGGTGCTGTTATTGTTGCTACTGGTACAGTTATTGTTACTACTGGTACAGTTATTGTAGCTATTGGTACAGTTATTGTTACTACTGGTACAGTTATTGTTGCCACTTGTACTGTTACTGTTGCTACTGATACTGTTATTGTTGCTACTGGCACTGTTATTGCTACTGGCACAGTTATTGTTCCTACTGGTACTGTTATTGTTGCTACTGGTACTGTTATTGTTGCTATTGTTGTTGTTATTGTTGCTATTGGTACTGTTATTGTTGCTGGTGATACTGTTATTGCTACTGGTACTGTTATTGTCGGTGACGTTGGTATGTGTGTTATTGTTGCTGACTGAGTTGATTTTTTATTTCTACGTTATTGTTGCTGCTGGTACTGTTATTGTTGCTACCAGTACTGTTATTGTTGCTACTAGTACTGTTATTGTTGCTACTAGTACCGCTATTGTCGCTGCTGGTACTGTTATTGTTGCTGGTGGTACTGTTTTTGTTTCTACTAGCACTGTTATTGTTGCTGGTGGTACTGTTTTTGTTTCTACTAGCACTGTTATTGTTGCTGGTGGTACTGTTATTGTTGCTGGTGGTACTGATATTGTTGCTACTGGTGTTGTTATTGTCTGTACGGCCCCTTCAAGCCTCGCCTTCCACCCCACCACCCACATTCCCACCCACTAATCCCCGTACACCCTCTCCGCTGATGTACTGTGCTGGTCGCTGCGTCACACACAGGTAGTAATCTACCTTCATAAATCTTAGTTTGTCTAGCCAGGGCTCCTAGACAACCACCACTGACGACTACCAGTGTGACGACCTACTCTGCTACGTTCACCTGGTACCACACGACCACAGGTCTACCAGTGTAACCATCTACACTGCTGCGTTCACCTGGTAACACACGACCAGACGACTACCAGTGTGACGACCCACAGTGGTACGTTCAGCTGTATCAATTTTACAGTCTCCAGAACTTCTTTAGCAGGTCAGCGACACCAAGTTACAGCAGTGAACAAGGAAAAACGTGAACTTTGTAAAAACTTGTACAACAAAGCATATTCCTTCATTAATTACTATGTACACTATATACAAAGGGTGCCAGTCAACACGGGCTAATTTAATGGTAAACAGTAAAAACATTCTTATAAGAAACAGAGATATTTGTAAAAAAAAATTTATGGTTGATGACCTAAAAGAGTTGACTTGTTTTCTTGTTGCTTGTTGTTGTGACTTACTGGGTTATAGCACAGCCAGGTACTACAGGCATGTAACAAAAGTGCTGTAGTTCGTGTAATGGAGGCCTGTCTTCGTTCTGAGTACTGTATCTTGTTAGTTGAGTTCTGGCGCTGTTGCTACACAAGTCGTTTGGTGACATGTTTCACGTTTCATTCTCTGCCTCACTGCGTTGCTGTTGCGACGCATGTGCTACTGGTGACGCATGTGCTACTGGTGTCGCATGTGCTACTAGTGTCGCATGTGCTACTAGTGTCTCATGTGCTACTGGTGACGCATGTGCTACTGGTGTCGCATGTGCTACTAGTGTCGCATGTGCTACTAGTGTCGCATGTGCTACTAGTGTCTCATGTGCTACTGGTGACGCATGTGCTACTGGTGTCGCATGTGCTACTAGTGTCGCATGTGCTACTAGTGTCGCATGTGCTACTAGTGTCGCATGTGCTACTAGTGTCGCATGTGCTACTAGTGTCGCAGTGCTACTGTGTCGCATGTGCTACTGTGTCGCATGTGCTACTAGTGTCGCATGTGCTACTAGTGTCGCATGTGCTACTAGTGACGTATGTGCTACTAGTGTCTAATATAAGAGGAGGTTAACAGATAAGGAACTTCGTGAACTCATACGCAATTAACTGTTTCCCGATTATACAGCTATTGTAACCGTGTGTCCTCTTAGCGTGTCTGCCAGAGTACAAGGTGCTCGTCATATTTGTGATCGTTCCAATGTTGGCTATCGTATTCGCACGCGAGTAGAGAATCCAGGTGGGATCGTTCCAGGCCAAAGACAAAAATTATTCTTAACAAATTTGGCACCTGATGTAGCAAAGCTTAATTTAGAAGCTACGAAAGAACCTCTGGCTCTTGATAGTGAGGAATATGATGGAGGGGAGAGGAAAGAGTTTCGTAATGAAAATGGCGAACTTTTCAACATATAAAAGTCTGTGTCATTCGTAGAATGAACCTGAGTCTGAGAATTTTTTTTCGATGTTTGGAAATCAGGCTCGATAATAAACGTCCTAAAGAACACTGGGCTCTACTAGTCCATAATCTACAGCATTCAGAGTAGACTATGACAGATTGCGCTCTGAATGTCAGATGAAAATGATATATATTATATAGTGAAATTGGCTGTGTTGGGGGCTTGTGAATTTATACCGGCTATGGGCTGGCCAGAGTATAAATTAACTGAACGTCAGCATAGGTCGACTAACATGGAGTTTGCCCGTGAGCAGTTCAATGTGTCTGAACAGGTGTACATCAGTCGGAGACAAAACTTCGAGTAACCTAGTGTGGTTCGTATAAGCGATCATTTATTGGATAATATGAATCTAATTTCTCTTACGTTTCAGGAGGATCACGTACCTGAGTTTGTGTTTGGAGTAGCCGAGTTGACCGACACATCTCAACTGAAAAGGAAACATAACGAGAAAATGAACAAATATTCTTCTCTCGACCAGACTGAACCTGTGAGAGAAGCTGTGGGTATAAATATTTTGCTGGTGTATTTGATGTTATGAGTGAATAATTAGACATATGTACGACATCTGGGTATCTTTATTTGTAGATGTTTCGCCATCTAATGGTTTTATCAATACAAGAACATAATGTCCTGTCTGACTTTTTTGGGTTATCCTAGGTTCTCTACACATATGCTGCTATGTATGATAATTCTATGTAACTGTATTTGTGTATACCTGAATAAACTTACTTACTTACTTACTTACTGTTTTCATAACAACCATTGGAGAAACGTCTACAAATAAACATACCCAGATGTCGTACATGTGTCTAATTCTTCATCTTGTATTGTATACCATCACGTACAACGATGTTAGGGGTAAACAAATGTGACATTCCCACAAGGTACAACCACAAAGGTAAACTGAGTGAACTCAGATGTAAACACTGCAGAGAGTTAGGCCATGTGGTTGAGACTCCTCCAAAACATAAAAAAAAAACAATAATTTGGTAAAACAAATTGGTGAACACTGGAACTCAAAAACACAAACGAAACATAAACCAGTGAATTTTATAAATATTCTAATTGGTTCCCAAGTGTCCCAGAATAATTTTCCAGAGAGTGTGGCGTCTTTCTACAGTGGTATTAATTATGTGGGATATTTATGACTGACTATTGTCAAGATTATACTTGTTTAAATTACGTCATGAAACTGGGGCACTGGGATGAGTTTAAGACAAAAATAAACGTACAAGTTTATGGTAAATAATTGTACATTCTGATGTGATGGTAATAACAGATTGAAGAGGACCAAGAGCCTCAGCTCAACACATTCAGGAAGTCTAGCACCTGTAGATTAAAAAGTCCTTTAAAGGCTTAGGAGCTGTAGACTGACACTCTTATGGAAGCCGGAAAAGAAAATCCGAATCTCACTTTAATCATCATATATCAGCTTTGAAGGTTTAAAGCCGATCAGTAGAAGGATTCTCCAGTTACCACACAAGAACCAGTATGCCAGTTTGTTAAACATAATTGGAAAATTAGGACTTACGGGTACATCACACATTAACACTGCCAGTCTTCCTTCCAGGATAATGCATCAGCACAAAAGTTTGAAACTCATTAGATGAATCATTCTCAGTTTATCTCATAGATAAATTGAATTATTAACATGCAATTTTTTATGAAGAATTTCACAAATGAAGTAAATTATTAAAAAATAAATAATCAGTTAATGGTAACTGAAAGAGATCAGCTCACAATTTAAAAAATACTGCATTCAATTACAGCTCCGGGGAGAACCTTGAGTTTTCTCTGAGGTACGTTTATTGTCTTCTCTGAGGATGAGGGTCCCAATTCCAGCTATAGAGGTGGTACTTCCCTATATATATTGTATATATATATATATATATATATATATATATATATATATATATATATATATATATATATATACATTATTTATTATTTTTTTATTATCACACTGGCCGATTCCCACCAAAGCAGG
>NC_069432.1:12822742-12960242 GCF_026875155.1 Cherax quadricarinatus | reverse complement strand
GATAAATTTATATGGTGGTGGTAGTAGTAGGTTGGTAGACAGCAACAACCCAGGGAGGTACTACCGTCCTGCCAAGTGAGTGTAAAACGAAAGCCTGTAATTGTTTTACATGATGGTAGGATTGCTGGTGTCCTTTTTTCTGTCTCATAAACATGCAAGATTTCAGGTACGTCTTGCTACTTCTACTTACACTTAGGTCACCCTACACATACATATACAAGCATATATATACACACACCCCTCTGGGTTTTCTGCTATTTTCTTTCTAGTTCTTGTTCTTGTTTATTTCCTCTTATCTCCATGGGGAAGTGGAACAGAATTCTTCCTCCATAAGCCGTGTGTGTTGTAAGAGGCGACTAAAATGCCGGGAGCAAGGGGCTAGTAACCCCTTCTCCTGTATAAATTATTAAATTTAAAAAGAGAAACTTTTGTTTTTCTTTTTGGGCCACCCTGCCTTGGTGGGATACGGCCGGTTTGTTGAAAAAAAAGATTTTAAGAGTAATGATAATAATCTTCTCTTCATACTGGTAAATGTATATCTGGAAGTATTTATTAGATGTAAAAAAAAAGAGTTAAGACTATCAAGAGCATTAATTATGCTCCAAGTGGTAATATAACTGCAACCCACCAAGACCAATTCGAAATTTTCATTAAAGATACACCAGCTTGAGAGTTTGAAACCTATCGAAAAAGGCATTCATAAATTGTTGTAACGAAAGAAAAACCAATTCCGTTTTTAATAAGGCAGGCGAAATTGTAGACCTGGAGTATGTACAGAGAACTTTCACGGCACGTATAAGATAAAGCACCTGGGAGCGGTTGAAGGCCCTCGATCTGTATTCCCTGGAGCGTAGGCGAGAGAGATACATGATTATATACACTTGGAAAATCCTATAGGGATCAGTACCAAACTTGCACACGAAAATCACTCACTATAAAAGCAAAAGACTCAGCAGGAGCTGCAACATTCCCCCAATGAAAAGCAGGGGCGCCACGAGTACACTGAGAGACCTCAATGGTTGGGGCCCAAAACTGTTCAACTGCCTCCCAGCCTACATAAGGGGGATTACCAATAGACCCCTGGCTGTCTTCAAGAAGGTGCTGGACAGGCACCTGAAGTCAGTACCTGACCAGCCGGGCTGTGGTTCGTACGTCAGTTTGCTTGCGGTCAGCAGACTCAGCCTGGTTGATCAGACCCTGATCCACCAAGCGGCCTGGTCTCAGGCCGAGCCGCGGGGGCGTTGACCCCCGAAACCCTCCCCAGCTAAACCAAAGCTTATTCTTCATAGGGATATCTCAATACTTTAAGAAAATGTGTACTGGTCTTTAGGCTAACATAAGCAATCATGGATATACATTATCATAAGAGTGTATGCACTCCTGAGAGTGTAATAAACAGTGCTCAGTACCACTTGGGAACTCACAGTGAGACAATAAAACAAAAGATAAGTTCATTATATGTCTTCCTGTCAGAGAAGAGATCGTCAACACTGATCTCTCTTCACCTTCAGCTTTATTTTCGTGGTAAAATAGACACAATTGCAGTATAATGGAATCTTTCAATAACAACACTTCGCCCACACAACGGGATTTATCAAGTCACAAACAGATCGTGTCGGTATTTTATACCATTTATCTCCTTTACTGCGTAATATTAATGAATCGAGCATAATGTTTTTAAAAGATATTTATTGCCAAATTGTCAAAAGAATTTGCAAAGAAAAGGTTGCACTCTTAAGAGCAACTCTAATGCATTAAATGCAGTTTCTTATACACTAAAGAACACTTCTATAAGGCATTGATTTAGCACTTTCTGTCAGCTTAAAAATATAAAGTATTGGCTCCTGATCAACGGTCTGATCACAAACACTCCTTTCCCAGTTTTATCAATCAGGCTGCACCTAGTCTGGAGGGTGTGGAGCAATGCTGCCACACTCACACACTCACACACACACACACACACACACACACACACACACACACACACATACACACACACACACACACACACACACACACACACACACACACTTTTTTTTAAGAACATAAACTAAAAATTAAGCAAACCTTACCCACTTTGTCCTTCGCCCACATACACAATCCAGACTCATTCCAGCACTAGAATGAGCTAACAACACCCACCTCTCTCCCTAACTTCCAAACTCAACCTCCCTCTCTTTCTCCTGCTATCCCTATGACTCATGTGCAAGGAACAAGAAGGAAGGATATTAAGCGAGAAGAAACTCAAGTTATGACACACAAACGCAGATGGAGTAACAAATACGAGCGACGAATAAAATAAATGAATATCAGGGGCATGGCCAGACATGATACGTCGTACAGAGACATAACTCAAACAGAGAGCAGGATGCTTAGTTCTGAGGAAGGATAGAAGGAGCACGAGAGGATGAGAAGCAGCAGCACTGCTAATCAGAAAACAACATTAGTTCCAGGATATTATATAAATAGTAGGGAGTTACACGAATATATAGCAGACAAACTCAGGATTTGAGTAGCCAAGATGGTGATAGCATTGAGGTGGAATCTGTCATTAGAGTGCAAGTAACAAGAGTTTGGCTATAACACTAAAACGATGGTCGACACCATAGCAAGAGCAAAACCAAGAATTTACATGACCAGTACAAAGCTACTCATCAATTAAAATTTTAACCGCAGGTAAACGTACTGGAAGAATTGGAATATTCACAAAGGACCGGATGGTAATGTAAAACTTGATGTAAGAAAATGTCAGGATACAGAGAGAGAGAGAGAGAGAGAGAGAGAGAGAGAGAGAGAGAGAGAGAGAGAGAGAGAGAGAGAGAGAGAGAGAGAGAGAGAGAGAGAGAGAGAGAGAGACAGACAGACAGACTGACAGAGTTTGGTCCTAATATTAACCCTATGCATAACTAATGGAGCTACAGGAGAATATGAGACGTCTCTGGGCTTTTCTGACCTTACATAACAGGATGCCTATTACACTGTGGAAATAAGAATGGAGAGAAACATAGTAATGGAGAGAAAGGAGAAACTAGTCTTTAGAACAGATTATCCAGCAATCAGAAAATTCTTGAATGCATCACAGTAAAAATGAAAATGAATGAGATGAAGAATTTAGCAGAAGAAAAATTAATACCAAGAAGTCGAGTAAGAAGTAATAAGAAGAGAGAAAGTCCGTGGTTCACTTACAGATGCAGAGGAGAAAGTCCAAAATGAAAGAGGATGAAAAAAATGCAGAAAGAAAATCAGAAAACAGAAAAAGAGATCTGAGAAGCTAGAAATGAATATCATAGGTACAAAACGAGAAAGAGTGACCATTTGAGATTTATAATATAACGAAAGCCAGATATGAACTGATGTTGATACACAGCCACATCAGAAGGAAGATGACAGTAAAGGACCAGGAAATAAAACAGAAGGAAATAAAACAGATGGATGAGTACACAAGTGAGCACTGAACAAATTACACACAACAGAAGAAGAGGTGAAGATGATGAGTGAACTACATAAACTCTATTTGTTTCGAAACAAACAGAACCAGATAAGGTTTCTCCCTGGGTTCTGAAAGAGTGCAGAAGGGTTCTACGAACTACTAGCTAAGATTTGCAACATACTAAAAAATAAGTGCTTATGGTGTGGACGACTGTATATGTACTGCCAATATTTCAGGAAGAAGACACACAGCAATAAAATACAAGCGTCTATCATTGACATAAAAAAATACGTAATGCAATAGACAAGATAATTATAAATTATGAAACACCTAGAGTGGGGTACTTTTGTAAACAATAATCATCACGATTTGAGTGGTATTAAATCCTATGTGTCGGGTCAACTTGAGTTCTATGGCAACGTAACAGATGTGGAGCAAGAGGAAAAAAATAGCATCTGATGTATATTTTTGTTCGCAGATGACGTGAAACTTATGAACAGAAAAGAACAGGAGAGTACAAGGAAAAATTGCAAATGGACCTGGATAAGCTGCAGGATTAGTCTTCCAAGTAGATATCGGAACTCAGCCCCAAGAAATACAAAGATATGACAGTTGGAGAAGGAAAACAAAATCAGAAACTGAGTACAGAATTGGGGGGCAATGCCTGGAAAGTTCACTTAGGCAGGGTCTCAGGGTAAGCTTAGTACCGACCACATCACCTGACGCGCAAAAATCATACTAATAAACTTTATTTAGTAGACATTGATGGGGCGAACCCATCTCTACCTTTTCTGAGACATTCAATACCTAACTTGCCACCGACAAGACCCAGGAAAATCACCTTCACCTTGCCACTGACAAGACCCAGAAAAATCACCATCACTTGCTCAAACTAACTTTTGCCAGCTAGATTATAAACAGGCACTGACACAACTTACAATATAAGCCCCCAAACGCAACTTGTGCAGGTTTCAGGTGCAACTAACAATGATAAAGAAATGTAGTAATGCATGAAAGCCTTGCAACTCATTTATAACCTGATATATAAAGATTTGCAAAGTCACAGGTACATTTTGCATCCACAGTATCATTACTATGTCCAATATAACAGTATTTATATTTATACACATATCCTTTTAAAAGACTGAGACCTTCACACTCTTTATCAAAGGAACCTGACAGTATCTCCCAACATACACAACTCTGACACATTCTTAGCACATTCTAATAGGTCACTGATATCCATTATAGAAAAGAATAAGTTCAGTAATAATACTGATGGATGAGGCCTGGTCACCGACCGGGCCGCAGGGGCGTTGACCCCTGGAACTCTCTCCAGGTATGACTGGTAGCGCACAAGCATGGCTACAGGGTGAGGCTCACACACTTTAATTAGGTTCTAAGTCTACGAGATCATTCTAAAGCAATAAATGCAACTCACCTTGAAACTGATTTGTCGAAATTTGTCTAAAAAAAGTGATTGGTGAGAATACAGTGGTTTTATTATAGCGAAGGTTGTATGACGTTACCTCAGAGACGTTACCTCAGAGACGTTACGTCAGAGACGTTACCTCAGAGACGTTACCTCAGAGACGTTACCTCAGAGACGTTACCTCAGAGACGTTACTCAGAGCGTTACCTCAGAGACGTTACCTCAGAGACGTTACCTCAGAGACGTTACCTCAGAGACGTTACCTCAGAGACGTTACCTCAGAGACGTTACCTCAGAGACGTTACCTCAGAGACGTTACCTCAGAGACGTTACCTCAGAGACGTTACCTCAGAGACGTTACGTCAGAGACGTTATTTCAAAGACGTTACGTCAGAGACGTTATTTCAAAGACGTTACGTCAGAGACGTTATTTCAAAGACGTTACCTCAGAGAAGTTACATCAGAGACGTTACCTCAGAGACGTTACCTCAGAGACGTTACGTCAGAGACGTTATTTCAAAGACGTTACCTCAGAGAAGTTACATCAGAGACGTTACCTCAGAGACGTTACGTCAGAGACGTTATTTCAAAGACGTTACGTCAGAGACGTTATTTCAAAGACGTTACCTCAGAGACGTTACCTCAGAGACGTTACCTCAGAGACGTTATTTCAAAGACGTTACGTCAGAGACGTTATTTCAAAGACGTTACCTCAGAGAAGTTACCTCAGAAAAGTTACCTCAGAGAAGTTACCTCAGAGAAGTTACCTCAGAGAAGTTACCTCAGAGACGTCACCTCAGTTACGTTACCTCAGAGAAGTTACCTCAGTTACGTTACCTCAGAGACGTCACCTCAGTTACGTTACCTCAGAGACGTTACCTCAGAGAAGTTACCTCAGAGACGTTACCTCAGAGAAGTTACCTCAGAGACGTTACCTCAGAGACGTTACCTCAGAAAAGCTACATCAGAGACGTTACCTCAGAGAAGTTACCTCAGAGACGTTACCTCAGAGAAGTTACCTCAGAGACGTTACCTCAGAGACGTTACCTCAGAGACGTTACCTCAGAAAAGCTACATCAGAGACGTTACCTCAGAGAAGTTACCTCAGAGACGTTACCTCAGAGACGTTACCTCAGAGACGTTACGTCAGAGACGTTACTTCAAAGACGTTACCTCAGAGAAGTTACCTCAGAGAAGTTACCTCAGAGAAGTTACCTCAGTTACGTTACCTCAGAGACGTCATCTCAGTTACGTTACCTCAGAGAAGTTACCTCAGTTACGTTACCTCAGAGACGTTACCTCAGAGAAGTTACCTCAGAGACGTTACTTCAAAGACGTTACCTCAGAGAAGTTACCTCAGAGAAGTTACCTCAGACACGTCACCTCAGTTACGTTACTTCAGAGAAGTTACCTCACAGAAGTTACCTCAGAGAGGTTACCTCAGTTACGTTACCTCAGAGAAGTTACCTCAGAGACGTTACCTCAAAGACGTTACCTCAGAGACGTTACCTCTGAGACGTTACCTCAAAGACGTTACCTCAGAGACGTTACCTCAAAGACGTTACCTCAGAGAAGTTACCTCAGAGACGTTATCTTAGAGAAATTACCTCCGAGAAGTTACCTCAGATACGCTACCTCAAAGACGTTACCTCAGAGACGTTACCTCAAAGACGTTACCTCAGAGACGTTACCTCAGAGAAGTTACCTCAGAGACGTTACCTCAGGGACGTTACCTCAGGGACGTTACCTCAGAGACGTTACCTCAGGGACGTTACCTCAGGGAAGTTACCTCAGAGACGTTACTTCAAAGACGTTACCTCAGAGAAGTTACCTCAGAGAAGTTACCTCAGTTACGTTACCTCAGAGACGTTACCTCAGTTACGTTACCTCAGAGACGTTACCTCAGAGACGTTACCTCAGAGAAGTTACCTCAGGGAAGTTACCTCAGAGACGTTACCTCAAAGACGTTACCTCAGAGACGTTACCTCAAAGACGTTACCTCAGAGACGTTACATCACAGAAGTTACCTCAGAGAAGTTACCTCAGAGAAGTTACCTCAGAGACGTTACCTCAGAGACGTTACCTCAGAGACGTTATCTCAGAGACGTTACCTCAGAGACATTACCTCAAAGACGGTACCTCAGAGAAGTTACCTCAGAGACGTTACCTCAGAGAAGTTACCTCAGAGACGTTACCTCAAAGACGTTACCTCAGAGACGTTACCTCAGAGACGTTACCTCAGAGAAGTTATATCAGAGACGTTACCTCAGAAACGTTACCTCTGAGACGTTACCTCCGAGACGTTACCTCAAAGACGTTACCTCACCTCACTGTGTTTGGTGAGGGTACAGGTACTGTACACTGGGTGTGGTACAGGTACTGTACACTGGGTGTGGTACAGGTACTGTACACTGGGTGTGGTACAGGTACTGTACACTGGGTGTGGTACAGGTACTGTACATTGGGTATGGTACAGGTACTGTACACTGGGTGTAGTACAGGTACTGTACATTGGGTATGGTACAGGTACTGTACACTGGGTGTGGTACAGGTACTGTACACTGGGTGTGGTACAGGTACTGTACACTGGGTGTGGTACAGGTACTGTACACTGGGTGTGGTACAGGTACTGTACATTGGGTATGGTACAGGTACTGTACACTGGGTGTGGTACAGGTACTGTACACTGGGTGTGGTACAGGTACTGTACACTGGGTGTGGTACAGGTACTGTACACTGGGTGTGGTACAGGTACTGTACATTGGGTATGGTACAGGTACTGTACACTGGGTGTGGTACAGGTACTGTACATTGGGTATGGTACAAGTACTGTACACTGGGTGTGGTACAGGTACGGTACACTGGGTGTGGTACAGGTACTGTACACTGGGTGTGGTACAGGTACTGTACACTGGGTGTGGTACAGGTACTGTACATTGGGTATGGTACAGGTACTGTACACTGGGTGTGGTACAGGTACTGTACACTGGGTATGGTACAGGTACTGTACACTGGGTGTGCTACAGGTACTGTACACTGGGTGTGGGACAGGTACTGTACACTGTGTGGTACAGGTACTGTACACTGTGTGTGGTGCAGGTACTGTACACTGGGTGTGGTACAGGTACTGTACACTGGGTGTGGTACAGGTACTGTACACTGGGTGTCGTACAGGTACTGTACACTGGGTGTGGTACAGGTACTGTACACTGGGTGTGGTACAGGTACTGTACACTGGGTGTCGTACAGGTACTGTACACTGTGTGTGGTACAGGCACTGTACACTGGGTGTGGTACATGTACTATACACTGGGTGTGGTACATGTACTATACACTGGGTGTGGTACATGTACTGTACACTGGGTGTGGTACATGTACTGTACACTGGGTGTGGTACATGTACTGTACACTGGGTGTGGTACATGTACTGTACACTGGGTGTGGTACATGTACTGTACACTGGGTGTGGTACATGTACTGTACACTGGGTGTGGTACATGTACTGTACACTGGGTGTGGTACATGTACTGTACACTGGGTGTGGTACATGTACTGTACACTGGGTGTGGTACATGTACTGTACACTGGGTGTCGTACATGTACTGTACACTGGGTGTCGTACATGTACTGTACACTGGGTGTGGTACATGTACTGTACACTGGGTGTGGTACATGTACTGTACACTGGGTGTGGTACATGTACTGTACACTGGGTGTCGTACATGTACTGTACACTGGGTGTGGTACATGTACTGTACACTGGGTGTGGTACATGTACTGTACACTGGGTGTCGTACATGTACTGTACACTGGGTGTCGTACATGTACTGTACACTGGGTGTCGTACATGTACTGTACACTGGGTGTGGTACATGTACTGTACACTGGGTGTCGTACATGTACTGTACACTGGGTGTGGTACATGTACTGTACACTGGGTGTCGTACATGTACTGTACACTGGGTTTAGTACTTGTTTACCTGGAGTTTACCTGGAGAGAGTTCCGGGGGTCAACGCCCCCGAGTCTGACTCGGGACTGTCATTTGGGTACACCCTGAATGATCCTCACGGATTTAGCAATTCCAGTAAATAATAATAATAATAATAATAATAATAATAATAATAATAATAATAATAATAATAATAATAATACCAGGGATCGAGGTATTTAACAAGTGATCATGTTGTGTCTGTTTGCTTGGTCACGTTTACTTATTTTTGTTTGTCAAAATTTTGTATTTACTCATTCACATTTGCTTGTTCATGTTTGCTTGTTCACGTTTGCTTGTTCATGTTTGCTTGTTCACATTTGCTTGTTCATGTTTGCTTGTTCACGTTTGCTTGTTAACATTTGCTTGTCAGTGTTTGTTTGTTCACGTTTGCTTGTTAATGTTTGCTTGTTCACGTTTGCTTGTTAACATTTGCTTGTCAGTGTTTGTTTGTTCACGTTTGCTTGTTAATGTTTGCTTGTTCACGTTTGCTTGTTAACATTTGCTTGTCAGTGTTTGCTTGTTCACGTTTGCTTGTTAATGTTTGCTTGTTCACGTTTGCTTGTTAACATTTGCTTGTCAGTGTTTGCTTGTTCACGTTTGCTTGTTAATGTTTGCTTGTTCACGTTTGCTTGTTAACATTTGCTTGTCAGTGTTTGTTTGTTCACATTTGCTTGTTCATGTTTGCTTGTTCATGTTTGCTTGTTCACGTTTGCTTGTTAACATTTGCTTGTCAGTGTTTGCTTGTTAACATTTGCTTGTCAGTGTTTGCTTGTTCACAGGATCCCACCTCTAAGATAGCAATATTTAAGGTGGTTGAAGATGAGAGGATGGTAAGTGGTCAGACTTACCCTGGCATGATTGGTATGCAGATCGCACCTCTATTCTAGTGCGGTCTGGTGAGTGTATTAGAGGCGTGGAGGAGGTGATTAGAATATATGACCGGGCGTTAGGGCTGGCTATTAGAGCAGTCAAGCTAAAATTGTATGGAGTGGGCGTATTGAATGACCAGAGTGATTGAAAGTGTCAGATTGTAATTCCTACCGGATAAATATAATGAAATTTGTGATATAATGTCCGTGGAAGATTCTCGGGAGCGAAATTCTGTGGAACTTCGTAACAAGGTGTTCAATTGTTTGTGTTACAGCCGCGTCACTCAGCGCTGTATCATAGTGTGGTGTTAGCGATATAGTCGGATGAATCTTATTGTAGCCAGCTGGTCCAGTGGCTAACGCGACGGTCTTTGTGACTCTAATCGAGGGTTCTAACCCCACCCGTGCTATGCTTTGCATGGTGTTAGCGTGTGTCTGCCCCAGAAGATTTTGTATTCTGATATATTTCCACTAAGACCAGGGGCCAAGTTTACCACGCTCCTATACACATGAGTCTACGACACTTGCATCCCCACTGAGTTCTTTAAAAATATGTTAATATGGACATATTTAACATTTTTACATAAAATAATTTAATACAAAGATCAGATAAACATTACTTATGATACTGAGACTTCCGAGTCTGTTTTAATTTTGCCAGAATTGTAATGGTTGAAGTTAAATTAATTAGAAAATTCTTCAAACTTGAATCAGTCAATCGCGACCTCGGTTTAATAAATTTAATAGATGAAATAGCTTGTTTGCATCTGTACGTTGTTCCAGATATAACTCTGGGCAAATTTTCTTAGTTCTGGAAACTGTTCACAGGGTAATGATCGCCAAAAATTATGTCAAAAGCATTTGCGACTGACGGAAGTTCATCAAATTTCATTTTCAATAATGAACTTGTTTTCAAATCAATAAGTTCCATTTGTATGTTACTACGCATCTTCAGGATTTTACGTTCACTAAGTCAAAAGGTGTTTATAAAAGCTAGTATCCAGTGTTCGTCATCAGCATAATCACTAAAACCATTTTCAAATGGCTTGCACTTATCTAATTTTTTTCAGTACGTTCTGGAAAATTGCTATTATCTTCAGCACATTTATTTTGTTCTTTTTAAACTTGCAAACTTATTCAAATCCCCAATAAATGCATTGATATCATTTACTAAGTTATTAAACACTGTTCTTGCCCTGCAGTTTTAAATTTAGATCAGCTACCCCAGGGTGTGTTGAGGTGGTGGTGCACCTCCGTCACACTACCCCAGGGTGTGTTGAGGTGGTGGTGCATCCCCGTCACACTACCCCAGGGTGTGTTGAGGTGGTGGTGCACCTCCGTCACACTACCCCAGGGTGTGTTGAGGTGGTGGTGCACCTCCGTCACACTACCCCAGGGTGTGTTGAGGTGGTGGTGCACCCCCGTCACACTACCCCAGGGTGTGTTGAGGTGGTGGTGCACCCCCGTCACACTACCCCAGGGTGTGTTGAGGTGGTGGTGCACCTCCGTCACACTACCCCAGGGTGTGTTGAGGTGGTGGTGCACCCCCGTCACACTACCCCAGGGTGTGTTGAGGTGGTGGTGCACCTCCGTCACACTACCCCAGGGTGTGTTGAGGTGGTGGTGGTGCACCTCCGTCACACTACCCCAGGGTGTGTTGAGGTGATGGTGCATCCCCGTCACACTACCCCAGGTTGTGTTGAGGTTGTAGTGTACCTCCGTCACACTACTCCAGGATATGTTGAGGTGGTGGTGCACCCCCGTCACACTACCCCAGGGTGTGTTGAGGTGGTGGTGCACCTCCGTCACACTACCCCAGGGTGTGTTGAGGTGGTGGTGCACCTCCATCACACTACCCCAGGGTGTGTTGAGGTGGTGGTGCACCTCCGTCACACTACCCCAGGGTGTGTTGAGGTGGTGGTGCACCCCCGTCACACTACCCCAGGGTGTGTTGAAGTGGTGGTGCACCCCCGTCACACTACCCCAGGGTGTGTTGAGGTGGTGGTGCACCTCCGTCACACTACCCCAGGGTGTGTTGAGGTGGTGGTGGTGCACCTCCGTCACACTACCCCAGGGTGTGTTGAGGTGATGGTGCATCCCCGTCACACTACCCCAGGTTGTGTTGAGGTGGTAGTGTACCTCCGTCACACTACTCCAGGGTATGTTGTGGTGGTGCACCCCGTCACACTACCCCAGGGTGTGTTGAGGTGGTGGTGCACCTCCGTCACACTACCCCAGGGTGTGTTGAGGTGGTGGTGCACCCCCGTCACACTACCCCAGGGTGTGTTTAGGTGGTGGTGTACCCCCGTCACACTACCCCAGGGTGTGTTGAGGTGGTGGTGCACCCCGTCACACTACCCCAGGGTGTGTTGAGGTGGTGATGCACCTCCGTCACACTACAGGGTGTGTTGAGGTGGTGGTGCACCCCCGTCACACTACCCCAGGGTGTTTTGAGGTGGTGGTGCACCTCCGTCACACTACCCCAGGGTGTGTTGAGGTGGTGGTGCACCCCCGTCACACTACCCCAGGGTGGGTTGAGGTGGTGGTGCACCTCCGTCACACTACCCCAGGGTGTGTTGAGGTGGTGGTGCACCTCCGTCGCACTACCTCAGGGTGTGTTGAGGTGGTGGTGCACCTCCGTCACACTACCCCAGGGTGTGTTGAGGTGGTGGTGCACCTCCGTCACACTACCCCAGGATGTGTTGAGGTGGTGGTGCACCTCCATCACACTACCTCAGGGTGTGTTGAGGTGGTGGTGCACCTCCGTCACACTACCCCAGGGTGTGTTGAGGTGGTGGTGCACCTCCGTCACACTACCCTAGGGTGTGTTGAGGTGGTGGTGCACCTCCGTCACACTACTCCAGGGTGTGTTGAGGTGGTGGTGCACCTCCGTCACACTACCCCAGGGTGTGTTGAGGTGGTGGCGCACCTCCGTCACACTACCTCAGGGTGTGCTGCACCTCCGTCACACTACCCCAGGGTGTGTTGAGGTGGTGGTGCACCTCCGTCACACTACCCCAGGGCGTGTTGAGGTGGTGGTGCACCTCCGTCACACTACCTCAGGGTGTGTTGAGGTGGTGGTGCACCTCCGTCACACTACCCCAGGATTGTGTTGAGGTGTTGGTGTACCTCCGTCACACTACCCCAGGGTGTGTTGAGGTGGTGGCGCACCTCCGTCACACTACCTCAGGGTGTGTTGAGGTGGTGGTGCACCTCCGTCACACTACCTCAGGGTGTGTTGAGGTGGTGGTGCACCTCCGTCACACTACCCCAGGGTGTGTTGAGGTGGTGGTGTACCTCCGTCACACTACCCCAGGGTGTGTTGAGGTGGTGGCGCACCTCCGTCACACTACCTCAGGGTGTGTTGAGTGTGGTGGTGTACCTCCGTCACACTACCCCAGGGTGTGTTGAGGTGGTGGTGCGCACCTCCGTCACACTACCTCAGGGTGTGTTGAGGTGGTGGTGACCTCCGTCACACTACCTCAGGGTGTGTTGAGGTGGTGGTGCACCTCCGTCACACTACCTCAGGGTGTGTTGAGGTGGTGGTGCACCTCCGTCACACTACCTCAGGGTGTGTTGAGGTGGTGGTGCACCTCCGTCACACTACCCCAGGGTGTGTTGAGGTGGTGGCGCACCTCCGTCACACTACCTCAGGGTGTGTTGAGGTGGTGGTGTCCCTCCGTCACACTACCTCAGGGTGTGTTGAAAGTGGTGGGCACTCGATACACACCCAGTGTGTTGAGGTGGTGCACTCCGTACACTACTAGGTTTGAGTGTGAGCGTTCGTCACTACCGGTTGTTCAAAGGGATTACACTTGTCACATGAAGTATATAACATTGTGTCAAAATTCACTGACATGAGGACTCTCCATATAAACAACAAACACTGTGTCAATACAGCCATCTCGAAGATCATGAATGAGATAGTTGGAAATATTCTCATTACAACTTTCCTTCCGTAGTAATACTATGGAGGCTGCTCCGTGGAGACCGTCTTCAGCGAGGAGTCTGCTTCTTAGCGCTGGTATGAATGAGGATTCCAAGGATTGCTTCAGACAGCACCGGACACGAACATGACTGCCTATGTAAACCACAGAGTGTTAGGGACTCGCTGTCAGTCTGAGCAGAGTCACAACTGATCAAGTTTAGCATTTCCTCTGAACATGTTCTAGAAGGTTCTTACGATTTGCTGCGAATGGATTATACAAATTCAAACATTTATTCCTTTGCATAGTATACGACGTGAGATTTACATGTTACAAGATATTGTTAAGCACTATTAAAGCCACTAGCATGCCTGAGCATTTCGGGCATTATGAGTTATGAGTTAAGAACGAGGCGTCTGTCTGTGTGTGTATTTGGAAAATATCGTGATAATTCAGTCTTCAAATTTTCTAGTTGTATCAGTAAGTGTTGAAAATCATTATCAAATGTTACTTCAGAGATATTTTCATCCATGAATTTTTTTCACTGCCAGGAACATCAACACGTTGCTCCTCAAGACAATTTGTAGCCACAGATACATCTTTTATTTTCCACACTTAATATAATTGTAAAGTATTTTCTCGAAGGAGCGAAAAATTAATTAAAATCAGAATTGTGAAGAAATTGATAAAGCATTCAGTGCTTGCCAGTTGGAGATGATCAATCAAAATGCAATATCTATTATTTTTTTTTCTGGAAAAAAGAATACCATTATTTTATTTTCACAGCCAATTTATAACTGGCTTCTTGCTTTCTCTTTTCGAAAGAACTAAAAAAATTCTCTGTACCTCTTTTCTCGTATCATTTATAACATTATATGTTTTCATCCTAATTCTCTCAATCAATGTGATTATTATTGTTTCCAACATTTCATCTTAGGTTATTTAAGCTCTGGGAATTATTTGATCGTTGCTTTTTGGACGTTTTCCAATATATATATATATATATATATATATATATATATATATATATATATATATATATATATATATATATATATATATATATATATATATATATATATCAACAATGTATCTCTTAAATCTTCTGTACCATATTATGTAATAAAATATTCCTATTGGTAAAAAAATATATTAAAAGATGGGGTGGTAAGGGAAGTGGAATATTCAAACGGCTTCAGGAAGAAATCCAAATATTCTTCCTTGAAGCCTTTTTATCCACTTCTCCGAGGCTATGGGTCCCACAATTTACACACCAGAGGTGGACCCCATTCTATATATATTTATATGTGTGTGTGTGTGTGTGTGTGTGTGTGTGTGTGTGTGTGTGTGTGTGTGTATTATTGTAACCAGGAACAAGTGGTATTTAATCAATAACAACACTGCTACTAGCCGGAGGTGGAACCCGTGTTGTTTTAGCCCACCTCATGGTGAGCGAAAAGTCACGACGCTCTAACCCACTTGACCATACAATCCTTCAAACAACTTGAGCCTAGCGAACTAGGCTTGCTTCATGTTGCGAGAACATAGGATGGTGTAGGTGCCTCAAAGCTAATTTCATTCTACTACTCGTTTGGTGTACTAGCCTCCACAAACATATATTATATATATATATATATATATATATATATATATATTATATATATATATATATGTCGTGCCGAATAGGTAAAACTGGTAAATTAGCAAAAACTTATTTAAAATTAAGCTCTTTCTAAAATTTTCTCTTATGCGTTGAAAGATATATATATATAATATATTATATATATATATATATATATATATATATATTTTATATATATATATATATATATATATATATATATATATTTCATATATGTTAATGTAAAAAATTAATAATTTTATACCAAAAGAACCTTACAAAAATTACCAAACCATATTATAACAAGCGCAATTTAGTACCTCCCTGAATGGTTGATGTCTACCAACCTACCACCTACGTTATATACACATACATGTGTGTGTTTGTGTGTGTGTGTGTGTGTGTGTGTGTGTGTGTGTGTGTGTGTGTGTGCGTACTTACCTATATGTGATTGTAGGGTTCGAATCTTAGCTCCCTGTCCCGCCTCTCAACTTGCTGCTAGCCAATTTAACCCCGTCCTAGCCTCGAGAGCCCTGTCGTACCTGCTCTTGGATCTATATATGGAGTCCGCGTCCGCTACTTCGTAGAGGTCACTCCACTTTCTGACCACACCACAAACTGAAGAAATACTTCTTGACATCCATGTAGTTCATCTGAATCTTTAAATCTTTAGCTTCCACACGGAACTAATAAGGTAGAGATCTCTCTCTACCTTATCAATTCCTCTGATTATTTTGTATGTCGATGTCATGTCTCCTTTGGTTCTTCTGTCATCTAATGTTGTTAGTTCAGTTCAATCCGCCTTTCCTGACAGCTCATACATCTTCGCTCTGGGACCAGCCTCTTTGCTGCTCTGCACTTTCGTAACATGCTTTTTCTAGATGTGGGTTCCATGCTAGAAGGCATACTTCAAGATGGGCCCGATATATGTTGTATTAAGGTTTAAGAGTGACTCTTTGTTGAGGTTCCTGAAGGATATTCTCAGATTTGCTAGATGAGCATTAGATGCATAGGTTACTTGGTTAAGGTGACGTTCTAGTGATATTCTCGGCACTATGCTCACCCTTAAGCTTTTCTCTTCGGGTGAAGTCTACAGCCTTTGTCAACGGAGTTCATATCTGGGTCCTGTTTTCTTGATCCTTTCCTAAGCTAGCATTCGCACGGGTTTATTTCAAGCAGGTACCTGTCTATCCAGTCTTGTAGTTTGTTCCTATATATTTGTAGCCTGTCCTCAACTATTTTTATTCTCCTTATTAATTTTACACCAGCAGACAGGGATACATCTGACTCAATTACACATGCTGTGTCATTAATATAAACCAAAAACAATACTGGTTCTAATATTGATCCTTGCAGAAGCTCTCTTGTTTCTCATTCTGACATTTCTTCCTAGACAATCACTCTTCATTTCCTTTCCCTAAGGGGGAAGGAAGCATTTGAGAAGATCCCTGCTATTCCTGTCTGCACATCAAGTTTCTGCCCCAGTCCCCCTTAGAGTACAGTATCAAATGCCTTCTTGCAGTCTAAGGAAACGCAATTCATCCCTTCCTCCCCTCCCTCCCTCCCTCCCCCCCCCTCTCTCTCTCCTATCTAACTACTGTTATTTTGTCAAAGAATTCTAAAATGTTGGTAAGATAATATTTGTCATCTGTCACTCCATGCTGGTTACTGTTTACGAAATATTTTCTTTCCAAGTGTTCTGTCAGTCCGCTTCTGATTATCTTCTCCATTACCTTGCATGACATGTAAGTTAGTGTAACTGGTCTGTAATTCAGTGTTTCCTGTCTACTTCCTTTCTTAAAAATAGAGACTGCACTGTTTTGTCTTCTAGATCTTTGGCAACTGCCCAGTGTTCATTAACTTACTGATCTTAGCTAGTGGTTCAGACAGTGGTTCTGCTCCCTCTCACAGAATCCATGTCATGCCTCACTGCCTCTGATGTATCACAAATAAAGTTTTTTTGTTATTTCTTCCCTGTTGTGTGTATGGTGTCCAGTACCTGTTGGTGTACCTTTTTCCCTAGGGTCTCTGCTGATGCCTCGGTTTCCACTGAGAAAACCACTTTAAATCGTTAAAGAATTCTCAGACTTCCTTGTCATTTTCAGTAAAGTATTCTTCCTTTTTCAGTTGAATTACTTGGTCTTGTACTGTCGTCTTTCTTATGTGACTGTGAAGTGATTTTGGTTCAGATTTGGCCTTTGCCTGTATGTCATTTTCAAATCGGCACTCAGCCCCTCTTTTCAGTCTTGCATATTCGTTTCAGTCTAATCTGCTCATTATCTATTCACAGCTTTCTATAGTTTTACCACACATTTATGCTTTTCTTTGCTTCTTTATTTCCGGTTGATTTAAGGGCCTTCTTTAACGGTGGGAAGGTAAGATACATAGGCAACAGTTACGGAACTTTATTCCGAACAGAGTTGCCTAACTGTTGCCTATGTCTCTTACCTAACAACCTGTCAGTATTTTATACCATTTTGATATTGGCTCTCTTTAACTTTGCTATTTCCATTCTGCTTCTAGGTATGAAGCTCTCCTCTGCCTCCCGGTACTGTCAAGATTGATACGCCATCAACACATTCAATCACTGACGTTTCTTCTTCCCTTTCTAACTGCACCGTATTCAGGAATTCCCCTAATTTCCTCGGCGATCCCTCCGTAAGATCTGGCTTCAAGTACCCTCCACTTTCTGTTGTGCCTTAGATATTTAATTCCACAAGGTACTCTGAGTTCAGTATTGCCTGGTTGTTAGTGCCCAGAGGGCTCTCAAATTTTTCACTTATGTCACCTATGCTTCTGTCCTTTCTATATTTGTCGTGTTTCTAACATGCTTACATTATAAAGTTCTTCTTTGTCACTTTAATGAGCTTATCCATCCTCTTTTTCGGTCTACATTTCGGTCCCAGTTCTCCTAATTTATTTCTCCGTGGTTGAAATCATACATGATCAGTAGTTTCGCTTCAGCCTTGCGTGTTCTCCTATCTGCTTCTGCTTTGTGCTCTCCTACCCTCTGCTAGGTGCTTTACTAGTTACCTCTGCTGTATGTTCTACCTGCTTCTGCTAGGTGTTCTCGTAGCTGGTGTTGCTACTATGTGTTCTCATAGTTGCTTCTGCTAGGTGCTCTCCTAGCTTCTTCTGCTATGGTGTCAACCATCGCTTCGTTGTTGCCTTCGTATTCCCGTGTCGGTCTCCTGTCAGGTGGAGGGTTGTATATCACCGCAACCACTACTTAGGGTCCCCAGTCTTAAACGAGTCCTCTACGTAACCGTTTGCACCAAGTGTGTGCGTGTGTGTGTGTGTGTGTGTGTGTGTGTGTGTGTGTGTGTGTGTGTGTGTGTGTGTGGTGTGTGTGTGTGTGTGTGTGTGTGTGTGTAGGCAAGTGTGCGTGTCTCCAACAGCAGCTCTTACGGTCGGTAAATCCCACTGACCTTATCTTTTATCTGACCCCATCTCACGCCTCTAAGAAGGTCCTTGCAACATCTCTCTCAACATGTTGCGCTCTCTCTCTCTCTTCAGCATGACTGAGAATATGACTGATTTTTCTGCTGATTCACAAGTTACCTGGATTATTAGCGGATTAGCAAGCTTGTAGACAAACTAATTTAATGGCGTTATAGCTGGTTAGCTTCCTGACTTTCCGGATGATTGCCTAGTTAGCTCGATGAAGGAGTCGCCAGTTTACTGAATGACTGGTTGCCAATCTACCCAACTGGTTAGCTGGCTAGCCATCTAACTGGTGAGGTGACTGGATAGCAGGCTAGGAGAGTAGTTGGCAGCTAGCAGACTGATTTCTTGAAAGGATAGCAGATTGACTGGTTGGCGGGCTAGCAGACTGACAGGTTGGCAGGCTAGCAGATTAACTGGTTGGCAGGCTAGTAGACTGGCTGGATAGCAGGCTAGTAGACCGGATGGCAGGCTAGTAGACTGGATGGCAGGCTGAGGGTCGACCCGGGCGACCACCTTGCCTATCCCAGATTTAGAGATTAAGAAAGATATACGATTCACACACATTACTGTGAACACAAGCACAGGTCTGCCTATCTGGAGTCTACCTGGAGGATATATCGGGGATCAATGCCCCCGCGGCCCGGTCCACGACCAGGGCTCCCGGTGGATCAGGGCCTGATCAACCAGGCTGTTATTGCTGTCCGCACACTGTCCAACATACGAACTACAGCCCGGCTGATCCAGCACCGACTTTAAATACCTGTCCAGCTCCCTCTTGAAGGCAGGCAGGGGCCTACTGGTAATTTCCCTTGTGCATGGTGGGAGGCTGTTGAACAGTCTTGGGCCCCGGACATTCATTGTGTTTTCACTTAAAGTACCAATGGCTCCCCTATTTTTCATTAGGGAATATTTTAGACGGGCTGCCCAGTGTTTTGCTTCGTAGGGAGTGATTTCATGTGTGCAGATTAGGGACCATTCCTTCTAGGATTTTCCAAGTGTACATTATGATGTATCTCTCTCTCCGGCGTTCCAGTGAGTACAAGTCAAGTGCTTCCAAGCGTTCCCAGCAGTTAAGGTGTTTGATAGAACTTATACGTGCAGTAAAGCTTCTCTGTACATTCTCTAGATCTGTAATTTCACCTGCCTTGAATGGAGATGTTAATATACAGTAGTATTCCAGCCTAGAGAGAGCAAGTGATTTAAAAAGGATCATCATTGGCTTGGCATCTCTTGTTTTGAACGTTCTAATTATCCATCCTATCATTTTCTTCGCAGTTATGATCGCAGCACTGTTGTGATCATTGACATTAAAACTCCCAGGTCCCTCACATTATTTCTTCGCTCCATTGTGTGATCAGAGCTTGTAGTATACTTAGTTCTAGTTAAAATCTCCTCCAGTTTTCCATAACGGATTCGTTGGAATTTGTCCTGAGTAAGGTCACACTCCAGTACCTGCACTAATACTCTAGGACCTGCATGAACACTCTAGTACCTGCACTAACACTCCAGGACCTGCACTAACACTCCGGTACCTGCACTAACACTCCGGTACCTGCACTAACACTCCTGGACCTGCAGTCTCACTCCAGTACAAGCAGTAACACTCCAGTACATGCAGCAACACTCCAGTACCAGCAGTAACACTCCAGTACCTGTAGTAATTCTCCAGTACCTTCCGTAACACTCCAGTACCTGCACTAACACTACAGTACCTGCACTAACACTACAGTACCTGCACTAACACTACAGTACCTGCACTAACACTTCAGTACCTGCACTAACACTTCAGTACCTGCACTAACACTCCAGTACCTGTATTAACACTGCAGTACCTGCAGTAACACTGTGTCAGGTCCGACAGGTATCAACACTGTGTCAGGTCTGACATGTGTTAACACTGTCAGACCTGACACACGTATGACAGGAGGCACAACAGGTACCACAACAGGTTTGACAGGAGGTAC
Organism: Cherax quadricarinatus; assembly: GCF_026875155.1. Taxonomy (NCBI): domain Eukaryota; kingdom Metazoa; phylum Arthropoda; class Malacostraca; order Decapoda; family Parastacidae; genus Cherax; species Cherax quadricarinatus. Next base: position 12,939,561 of record NC_069432.1, on the reverse strand, counting down.
GATGACAGGTATGACAAGAGGTACAACAGGTATGACAAGAATCACGACAACAGTTATGACAAAAGGTACGACAACAGGTACGACTGGTACGACAACAGGTATGACAGGAGGTACGACAGGTACGACAACAGGTATGACAGGAGGTACGACGACAGGTACGGCGACAGGTACGACAACAGGTATGACAGGAAAGGGTTGCTTCGCCTATTTTATAAACATCCACCACCTCTCACCTATCCCAGTAGGAAGCTTAAATTCCATTTTGATTAAAATCTTTCCCCATCCTCTTCCCTCCCTCTTCCATCCCCTTCCCTCCCTCTCCCATCACCATCCCTCCTAACTCTTCAGACGAGGCCTATTATTTAGGTAGCGACCTCCGTTAAGTGACGAAGATTTCTAGTTAGCAGAAGTTGCTAACTCTGTCAGTTTGTTACTAAACACACGCTGTGCCATGAATAAAAACAGAGATACAACATGTAATTTAACTGTAAAGTCGTCATCTAAAGAGTTTCGGGTTATTTCTTATCAGCGTATTTCTCGAATAATTGTAGGCCAGACCACTGACAATATGTCAGCATATTAGACACAGTTGCAACACTGTCTAATGTCTCTAATGTCTAATTAAGTGCGCATTGTATTTCCTCGCATTGTATTTCCTCTCATTGTATTTCCTCTCATTGTATTTCCTCGCATTGTATTTCCTCTCATTGTATTTCCTCGCATTGTATTTCCCAGCAAGCAAGACCAGCAGGATATAGATGATGGTTGACAAATTCCTCTGCTGAGCAGAAATTGTTAACAATCCAACACTATTGAGGAATCTATAATTATTATTATTATTTAAAAGTTATACACTAAATATGTAAAGGTCATTTACAAGAGGAACAGTATCTTACAAGAGCTTATTAAACTGCCTCGTAGCACAGTGGCAGACTGGTCAGTTTATCCCCAAACTACCTGATTGTAACCCTGGGTGAGGCTGGACGTATAAACACGTCTCCTAACACCTGCTGCCTCTGGGAGTTAAACGGGTGTTGAGGGTCGCACTGGGTGAGAATCTTAGAAAAAAAATGGGGTTGCCAGTGGTAATAAACCGCACTGCTTGGTTTTCACGGGTTGTCCTGGTATCCCAGGGTTTACTAATCTGATTATTCAACCTCTGGAAGTAAGAGCCGTCATGAATGTGAATAACAGGTAATTTTCATGAGCTGAATATAATATTTTCTAACCTCTGGATACCAACATTACTAGCCTTCATAATTTAGCAACTCCTGCTAATATTGACCAAAAATTAGCAAACTCCGTTTAGGAGCCTAAAAGAAAATTTTCACTAATGCTAACAAACTTAATTTTTGTAGAAGCAACTTAAACCGTTAGTTGATGCTAACTAACAAGCTCAACAGGAACCGCAGGAACCAGAACAAAACGCACCAGAACCGGCTAACAACATCCTGAAATGATCAAAACCAGCTAACAAGAACGAAACAAAATGAACTGCTCAAAAGAACTCTTTTCTGAAAAGAGTTCCTTAAGGAACAATAAGCTTTTCTTACTGACTGAAGCTGGCTAACAAGCCGAGAAGGAACCACAAACCACAAACGTAGCAGAACCCGCTAAGAGAGGGTGTTTGGCGCGGATATAGCACAGAAAGTGGCAGGAATGGATCAAGTGGCCCACGTATCTGGTGTGCGATCAGCTGATGCTCCAACGCCCAAGGGGTTGATAAAGGTCAATCAACGGCCCCTAATGCCACGACTCCCGACCATAAACTAGGATGATGATAATGCTTAACCACAGGCGTCGACTATCAACAAGTATTCCAGGGGCTGCCAGCAACCAGAGAGGCTGCCAGGCGCTGTTTATGGTGCACTTGATGGTGATGGTACCATGGTGGTGAGGGCGGTTGTAGTGCTGGTATGGCAGTGTTGGAGTACTGCAGGGAAGCTGCTATGGTGAGCCTATAGTAGAACTAAGTAAAGATGTATTGCATTTACTGGAAGAGCCTCGTTCCACATATTAACTTCATAAGGAACCAGCATTCACTGGTTGCTTGCCTCTTGGACCAGTTATGGTGGCACTGTAGTGCACTCTTAGCAGTGCCAACTCTGTGATTAAGCAGAAATTTTCAAATATGAAATGGGTACGGGATGAGTTTTGTGTTAAAATTAGGTGACTGATTGGAAACTCCACTATTGTAATCATCAAAGCCGAGTCATTGGCTTTGATGTCTACAATAGTGGGTTCGCATTTTCATACCTGTTCGACTCCTCATATTCTTTTCGATAAAATTACAGTTGCCATTTTACAGTTTCTTTCGATCTACTACTTATAGTTAGAACAAGAGATAGAATCTGACACTTTTTGTATCTGCAGGATTAATTCACCCGAAACACATGCAATTGGGTTGAAGTGTATGGCCTCTGCTTACCTTATCAGTGCACGGTTGGTGACTGACTTGAGACTCCATTATTGTGGTAATCATAGCCAAGTTGCTGTTGCGGTGGGTTCGAATTGTGCTTGACCCTGGTTCGAATTGTGCTTGACCCTGGTTCGAATTGTGCTTGACCCTGGTTCGAATTGTGCTTGACCCTGGTTCGAATTGTGCTTGACCCTGGTTCGAATTGTGCTTGACCCTGGTTCGAATCACCTGCAATTCTCTCTCTCTCTCTCTCTCATACGTTCTCCTAATTGCTTTGTATTCTCCTGAAGAGGATCTCAGCTGGATGTCGAATATATAAATAAATAAAAGATGCAAAATAACCACAGGGGGGAGAGGAATTATAACTCTAGGTCATCCGTGTTGCAATCTCCAAAATTTGAGAGAGTCGTTTTCCTGAACCTATTTGCCTGGATTTCCTACTCTTTTTCTGCAATTCTGTAACCTCCTGATGTGTGTTGATTGCTAAAGACCTAGAGATCCTGCAGATTTATACACAGATCTATACACTCTCGAAGTCATTCTATTTTGTTCCAGCCTTTCTACATGTCCGAACCAGCTCAACAACCCTTCCTCAGCCCTCTGGATAATAGTTTTATTAATCCCACATCTCCTAATTTCCAAACTACGAATTCTCTGCATTATATTCACACCTTACATTGTCCTCAGACACGACATCTCCACTACCTCCAGCCTTCTCCTTGTTGCAACATTCACCACCCATGCTTCACACTCATATAAGAGCGTTGGTATAACTATACTCTCATACATTCCCCTCTTTGCTTCCATGGACAAAGTTGACAAATTAGACATATGTGCAACGCTTGGGTATCTTTATTGAGGAAACGTTTCGCCACACAGTGGCTTCATCAGTCCATACAAAAGAGAACACTGAAGAACAGGAGGAGTTTGAGGTAATCAGTCCCTCAGCCTTGAGTCGATGTGGTCAGCCCATCAGACTCCTCAGTGCACCACTCACCTATTTTCCTTCGTCAATTTTATGATTCACCTCATCTCTCACAGACTCATCTGCTGACATGTCCACTCCTAAATATCTAAATACATTCACCTCCTCCATACTCTCTCCCTCCTACCTGATATCCAATCTCTTTTTAACTAATTTTTTTTATCCTCATCACCTTATTCTTTCCTACATTCTCTTTCAATTTTCTTCTTTTACACACCCTACCAAACTCATCCACCAACCTCTGCAACTTCTCTTCAGAATCTCCCAAAAGCACAGTGTCATCAGCAAAGAGCAACTATGACAACTCCCACTTTGTGATAGATTCTTAATCTTTTAACCCCAACCCTCTTGCTAACACCCTAGCATTCACTTCTCTTACAAACTCAGATATAAATACATTAAACAACCATGGTGGTATCACACATCCTTGCCCAAGGCCTACTTTTACTGGGAAATAATATATATATATATATATATATATATATATATATATATATATATATATATATATATATATATATATATATATATAATATATTCGTTGTACATTTTCTGAAATCTTCCGTCTTCGAATATGTACACATTAATTTTCAGGGATGCTCAACTCTTTGCAAGACCCTTAATCAGCCTATTCTAGATCCTCGTCTATGTCTTCACGACCCTGCTACTATTATAGATAATTCAAGAATTTCAGTAGTAGATATGAGAACGTAAACAGATCAGTTACAACCTTTTGTTCCCACAAATATATTCGAATTCTTCAATGTGGATAATGGAACATTATTGCGGAATTTTAACAGAAGTTATAAAAAAATAAGGTAAATATATCCTACCACAAGATAGCTACAAGGAAAACATATTAAGCCTTACCGTCTTCTCAGTCTACAAGAACGTACATATATCAATCCGGATCCTCCTCTGACGCTACACGAATGTAAACACACCAGTCTGGATTCTAGTCTGCGGCAATTGAAGGAATCATCCCGCTGTTGGGAGGCTACGATAAGGACAAACTCTTTAATGATAAGGCTGCATTTATGGCCTCCTTCAGAGTAATTGGTGGAGGCTTGGTAAATGATGCATATGAATTATTTATGTCCTTTGTTGACGATGAGAGAGAGAGAGAGAGAGAGAGAGAGAGAGAGAGAAGAGAGAGAGAGAGAGAGAGAGAGAGGGAGGGGAGAGAGGAGAGGGGGAGGGTAGAGGGAGGGGGAGAGGGAGGGAGTGCAGGTAAGCAAAGTTCACACCACTAGCTCAAAACAAACGAGGCTGAACCATGTTTCACCGTACAGAGATTGGCATCAGAACTTGAACTGTAAATCATAGAGCAACAGGTAAGAGCCCTCAACCTCACGCTCAAGTGACTGCTGGGAGGAGGGCGAGTTGAAGGGTGAGGAGGCTAGGAAGGGCCATGATTAAGGGAAAGGAGAGGAACGGGAGGTGGATGAGAGGGATAGGAATTATAGTGATGAAGAGGTTCGGATGGTAAGATTTGGAATGAAAGGTGCAGATAGGGAATGGTAGAATACGAAATAGGAGAAATTAGGATGGATTGGATGTGAAGGGGAAAACTAACAAGTGAGAACTTGAATTGAAGAGAAGGAATATGGAGATGGAGTAATTAGAGAAACGATGGAGCAGATGAGAGAGCAGAGAGAGTGGATGGAATGGGTACGGGATGGGGAAAGCTGATAAGAGAAAAGACGATGAAAAGTGAAGGGGCAGAAGAGATGTGGTTGAGAATAATAGGCATCGAGAATGAAGGATAGTAGCTACGATGGGAAGCAAGAGACTCAATAGTGATCAGGGAATAGATGAGGGTGGAAGATTTTCTAAAAGAGGAAAAAGGATCATGTGATGATGAGAGATGGTGACCAAGAAAAGGTTAAAGGAATAGAAAAAAGGTGTTAAAAAAGAGATGGAAGGTGAGGGAAAAAATGGCAGTACAAGAGGGAGACAGAATGAGAGAGATGAGGCAGAAGTTGTGGAGGTATAAAGATAAGAGGAAACAACTGGGCTGTAGACGAAAGAACAAGAAGAATGTAAAATAGACGGGAGGGATAAATGAAAAATAACGGAAAAGAAGGGTAGAGGTGAGGGATGAGAGAATAAGGTCGAAGAATTCAAGTTAACAGTGAGGAGAGTAATCGTAATTTTTTTTAATGTAGATAATGAGTTGTCTTGGAAACAGGTGTGTAAGAGATGGACAGATATAAGTATTTTAGCTAAAAAAATAAGTATGTCAGAAAATGCCTCCAATTACCATGAAAAGTCGAAATATGTAATAATGGAGTTGAATGAAATAGAGACAGAAATTTCATACTTTGTAGAGTGATGAATGAGTGATGAATGAGTGATGAGGCGGAAATAAGCATGAGGTACTCTAGCAGCTGCTTCATTTATCAACAAAAATTCGCGCTGCGTGACATCAGTTATCCTTGACAGGTATAAATCAGCTGACTTTAGTCACGTGATTGCAACACTTCATGAGAGATGTAGAATAACATATAGAATTCTGTGAGTCATATTCTTTGACATAAAGAAGCAATGGTATCCATGAATTAGAAGAAGGAAGGTGTGGCTCCTTTGCTCCTCCGGAAAGTACAATGTTTTCTCCGCTGTGTAAGTCACACCTGGATACAGAAGTTCAGCGGGTCATGCAAGGATCATAACATCCGAATCCTTTTAGGAAAGACGCCCGAAGAGCGAGCCATGATGAATGTGCTTATAATTTTAGGCTTCCCTGCCGTGGTACTGGAAACAGCCCTTTTGATAAACGTTTTACACTCTGGAACGATTATCATTTTTTTTTATTTTTTTTTCATAAGTACATACAATAGCAGGTAAATCTTGCAGCCTTCTGTTTGATTTCAATTTTACATTTATCGTCGCATTTCTTTTGTTATTTCTTGATAGTTGTAGCATGCTACGAGTATATTACATTTTATTTGGCGTATGTTACACTCCCATATAGGCTGCCTCACATCCAGCGAACCGAGTGCTAATGGTTTAACGATCAATAGGTTGTCAATCGTTAAATCAGTTCTTTCGTTCATTGACCAATCACAGACAAGCCCACCAAAGCTGAAGCAATGTGGTTCACTTGTGCCAAAGCAAACTGACAGACTTGTCTGAGCTGCTGGTTGAGTACAGTGCACTCTCTGGCTTCTACTTCTGCCATCTTCTGTCACTGTGTAATACTATTTCACCTCTGTACATAGTGTACATACTTGTATATATCAGCTGAAGGATAATGTAAGTCATATACTGTTGTTAAGTTTTGTTTGGTCCACTTCGAATCCCATTACGACCAGGGATTCTATACCTGTGTTCGTAATAAAAGTTATTATTCCATTTATTCTTCCGTTCTAATTCACCAGGAGATGTGGATTTAAGAATTTCTGTCAGGTTTGGCACAGAAGACGATTGAAATTCATGAAACAGGAAACAGTTTACTAATTTTTCTCTTTACTAGTTTTCTTTGTATGTAACTGCTACATAGACACTGGAGGTGATTACTGGAATATGCATAGTTGAATTCAGGCCGGAAGTTAAGAAGGAACTGATGGCTAAAGCTATGCAAGGAGTCTGGATGTTGTAGCAGTAATCCCCTTCACGGGGGGTAAACTTTATGTATGTTTCCTTACACCTGCTGTCCTAGTTCACCTAACAGTAAGTAGGTACCTGGATGTTAGTCGATTAGTGTGGGTGGCATTTTGTGGGGACAAGAATGAAGGATCACAATGGAAATAAGACAGACAGTCCTCGATGACGCACTGCCTTTCTTGGGTTATCCTGGGTGGCTGACCCTCCGGGATTAAAAATCCGAACAAATTTTAAGTGAAACAAAGTTTAAAGAAGATGGGAGAGTTTCAACAGTGTGATATCAGCAACACAAGACAGGGCACAGAAGACTGGCTACCAGCAACACAAGACAGGGCACAGGAGACTGGCTACCAGCAACACAAGACAGGGCACAGGAGACTGGCTACCAGCAACACAAGACAGCACAGGAAGACTGGTACCAGACACAGACAGGGCACAGAAGACTGGCTACCAGCAACACAAGACAGAGCAAAGAATACCAGCAACAGAAGACTGGCTACAGAATACCAGCAACACAAGACAGGGCACAGAAGACTGGCTACAGAATACCAGCAACACAAGACAGGGCACAGAAGACTGGCTACCAGCAACACAAGACAGGGCAAATAATACCAGCAACACAAGACAGGGCACAGAAGACTGGCTACAGAATACCAGCAACACAAGACAGGGCACAGAAGACTGGCTACCAGCAACACAAGACAGGGCACAGAAGACTGGCTACCAGCAACACAAGACAGGGTACAGAAGACTGGCTACCAGCAACACAAAAGAGAGTACAGAAGACTGCCTCCAGAATACCAGCAAGACTAGACAGGGCACAGAAGACTGGCTACAAATACCAGCAACACAAGACAGGGTACAGAAGACTGGCTACAGAATACCAGCAACACAAGACAGGGTACAGAAGACTGGCTACAGAATACCAACAACACAAAACAGGGTACAGAAGACTGACTACAGAATACCAGCAACACAAGACAGGACACAGAAGACTGGCTAAAGAATACCAGCAACACAAGACAGGGTACAGAAGACTGACTACAGAATACCAGCAACACAAGACAGGGCACAGAACACTGGCTACAGAATACCAGCAATACAATACAGGATACAGAAGACTGACTATAGAATACTAGCAACACAAGACAGGGCACAGAAGGCTGGTTACAGAATACCAGCAACACAAGACAGGGCACAGAGGGCTGGCTACAGAATACCAGCAACACAAGACAGGCTGGTTTTACCAACATTTTTTACGACAAAGCAAAAAACTGCACCATCAACAAAACAAATTCCTAAATCTGAGTAAAACAACAAAAATATAAATTAAACGCTACCATCAATATATTCAAAGGTAATAAGCGGTGATTTTCGATATTTTTATTATTGTTATTGCTGCTGGTTAATTCTATACAGTGCCATAAGTTATGAAAAAATCTGGGCAATGAAAGATTGGATAACAAATTTGAGGGAGGAAATATGGAGGAAGAAAATGTGTTTAGATATACAGACGTGAGGTTGTTGGTGAATGTATTTATGAAAGATGTTGTAAACAGAACTGAGGTGCGGAGAAAAAGGCGGCTGGTGATCTGGAGACATAGAACCTTATCCATGGAGGCAAAAAGGGGAATATATCAGATTATAGTTGTAGCAACACTGTTATATGGGTGTAAAGCATGGGTTTCAAAACGTTGCAGCTGTGAGGCTAGAGGCAGTAGAGACGTCGTCTTGAGGGCAATGTATTGTGTAAATATTATGCAGAAAATTCGGAGCTTGGAGGATAAGAGGTGCGGGGTTACCAAAATTATTATTTAGAGGGTTGAGGGGAGGGTAAGTTACTGAAGTGAGTTGGACATTTAGAGGATATGGAGCAGAAAAAGATGACTAAGAGGGTGTATAAATCTGGGTTGGAAAGAATGTGGGGTAGGGTCGTCCTAGGAGAGGTTGGAGGGACGGGAGGAAAGGAGGTTGCGAGTGCTAGGGGCTTGGATCCAACAGGACTTTGTGTGAGAGCATTGTATAGGAGTGGAGGCAAGTAGTTTTTACGATTTAACGTGCTGTTGGAGTCTGATAAATGTACCATTTATGAAAGAATTCAGGTAAACCGGTTAGCCGAGTCCTGGAGACGGAAGGAGGGGGAGGGGATGTTACGGTTCAGAGAGTCATCTGAAATGTGATGTCAGTACATTTCTGGCAAGAGAGTAACTGAATGAATGACGGTGAGAGTGTTTCTTCTTTTCCCGGGTCACACAACCTAGCTGGGAGACGGTGGGGGTACCAAAAAAAATATACGATGTTAATTTCGTTTTAAATTCAATATGCGACATTGAGACGAGAAAATTAAATGTATTTATCTGATATAGTAGACAATGTGGCAATTAAAAACTAAATTAATCTATACATTTAGTTACAGTGATTAAAATGGCAAAAAAAAAAAATAATTTGACTTTCAATAAAATACAATATGATGCAGGTATAAAATATATAGAAAATGTTGAGAAAAATTTACTCTTCAAATTTATTTTGTTCTCAGTGGAAAATAAATAGATGAATAATAAAAATATCTTAGCCGTGATTTTACTAAAAGAATAATGAGTTGGTAATATAAACCTCTTTATTTTTTAAGAAGTTGTTGTTATTACTTCCAAAGATCTTAATAACAGACTTCACTCCCTCCGTGACTGAATACTGAACATGTTTCGCCCACTTCCTTCTCCCGTTTCCTCAAATTCATCACCTTGGACACTGTCTTTCCTGATCATGTCCTCCTCTTACACACAAAACTCATACTTTATACTAAGTCTCTACGATGAAGAAGCTTTCTTCGTCCTCCGTCAACGTCAACGTCAACGTCAACGTCAACGTCAACGTCAACGTGCTCTGTTTTCCTCTTTCCTAAATCTTACTTAGTGATAATGTTAGAATTACCGACAAAGTGTGAGGTAAATGGACACAAGTGCAACTAATATGACATTTTATTATGGCAACGTTTCGCTCTCCAGGAGCTTTGTCAAACTTGACAAAACTCCTTGAGTGAGAAACGTTGTTGCAAGCTTCAACTCCTGGAGAGCGAAACGTCGATATAATAAAATGTCACATTAGTTGCATCTGTGTTCATTTACCAAACGATGTTCTCACTGCCATTTCTCTTGATACTGCTCACCGAAATTTAGACCTAAACCCTGCTACTTTACAGAACAAACTTCACCGTTTTATCTCCCACAGCCCTTAGTCCCAATTATCCCTTAATGTGTTATTGATCTTTCTTCCCTCAAACCCTTCCAGTATCAGCTTGAACTTATTGGTTTTGGTCTTTCCTTTGTCAGTTCGCCCATTCCCCGTGCTGACACTGATCTCATTAGCTCCGCTGAGTCCTTTCGCCAATCTCATTCCCAGAGTATCAATGACCTGTTTACTTTCTAGATGTTCTCATTTCTGCTCTTGATAGCTTTTATTTCTAAAAATCACAAGCTTCCTCGTCGCTATCAACTTGCTCTTACTACTCTTAAATCATCTTCTGATGTTGTTTTTCTTCCTTCTGACGAAGTCATTTCGGTAGTTGTCCTCCATCGCGAGGATTACCTTCAAAAAGCCGAATCTTTGCTCTCAGATTCACACAGCTACACTCCTCTTGCATCTAACCATCATCACTGCATCAATAGAACTTTTAGCCTTAAATTTCGTACTCTCTCTAATTTCTGTCCTTCTGACTTTGATCTTTTTCAGCGTTTCCGTGTTATCTGTCCCTCTCCACGTTATTTCTATGGTCTTCTAAAAACTCATAAACCTGGTTTTCCTCTACGTCTCATCATTTCCTCTGGAGATTCTGTCTCTTATCCTCTCGCCTCCTGGCTGGCCAAAACTCCCACTCCCCTCCTTCAGTGACCGGACACTGAACGTGTCCGGTCACATCCAGCCTGGTGAGTCTCACCATCAAGGGAGTGACTGCCAATGGAAGGGTTACTGCATCTTTCTATAACCAGATTAGTCTTTCTCGATCTTATTCGCTTTAGTGTTGTCAAGAGAACGCCTTCCGCCTGAACAATAGAATGGAAAAATAATGAATAACTTGATGGATAATAATTATAATTTTCTAAGAAATTTAATAAAAAATAAATAAATAAAAATTGGCCGCTGTGGTTCCAGTAGGATGTTGGGACAGGAGTATCTTATGCCCAGGATGGTCTTGTGATGGTTTTGAATAAATGGTGTTAATTATCCTGGGTGGCGGTGCTCGTCCGATGTTCTGGAATTCCTGTCACCACTTGGTCGTAGTACCACAATTCAGATTTCAGAGATGAGGAGTCGTAATGTCATACTGTGTTCTGTAGACAGGGATCTTGCTCCAATTAACTAGCGTCTACCCTGATTGACCAGGCCAGCAGCAGAGCTGATAATAAAGAAAGAAACACTGGTTGCGAAATGTAGACTGTAACCCTACATGCTTAGTTTTTAATAGTTTCCACCAGAGGGCAAGCCTGGTGGGCGTGCCACTTCAAACGGCATCACCCTGCCTGTCTTTCACTCGGCGTCCAGGCATCCTAGAGTCAACACAAGGCCTACTCCTCTCTCTAGCGGGAATGGCCCCCCACCCGGGGCCAGGGCAACTTAAACATACTGCCTGTGTACCCACGATATCGCAAATAAAGGAAGAAACGTCCGAAGCCCTTGTCATTGAACCTCTGCTTTGATAACCACACATGACGACGCAATAATCCTTCATTATAATTGGTGACAGCGTGCTTGCAGGAAGTGTGTTGCCCTGGGAGAGGAGAAGGAAGACGATGATGTTTTCAGTCCATCATCACATACACGAAGCATCCGTCTCTCAACGAGTTATCCTGAAGTCGTGTCTGCAAGTCTCAGCATCCAGACACTGGTACAAGCAGGATCTAGGCCGAAATTTGCCAAATTTCTTCGAGAAATATAAGTGGCGTCCCTGCGACTTCACCCCAGCGTCCCACGCTGATTCAAGTCACGTGTTCAGCGTCACCTGTATGCTGCCGGTGTTGATTTCTGCCCAGCACGGTTATTTCACTCACGATGCTTCTCGACTTCACGACGTCACCATGCTGCCCTAACTTCACCTCGCGATGTCACCCCATGACATCCCTCAAGACGTCACGCCTGACATATGATGTCACATCGAGTGTTCAAGTTTCACAGTGAGCATATTGTTTCAGTACTGTCGAGAAGTTTCAGAGAAGGTATATGTCATGTGTTAATTAATTCCTCTCAGTCAGTGTTCTCACATGTTCTTATGGCTTAGTGTAGATTTTTGCACAGAAAATCGTCATTTGCTGTGCAAGCCATGTACTGCATGTGCAAGTTATCCGTGTACCCGATGTATGATCTACACCCAGATCACTGTGTAGCACCTATGTGTTACACACTTGACCATTGACAGCTGATATTAGTCAGCCCCAGCATCAGTTATGAGCGTCTCAGCCCCTTGTACAGAAAGCTCTTGTTGTTCGCCGCTTGTAGATGCCCTGCTGAGTCGTACTTGCTATGATTCCTGTAGAGGCTCGTTCCACTTCACTTCCTGACCATCAGAGTGTAGTTATATGTAGAGAACCAGTCTGAGGATGCTTAGACTAACCTCTGCTATAACTTCAACTGTCGAGAGAAAGACACTCGTCAAGCAGCAACTAGCCCTGTCGGCAGGCAACTAGTGTCATAGCTTCAGTGAGCAGCCTGCACACGATGATGTCACTTTGACTGCTAGCCACTCACTGCAGTGCGGTGTATGCTGTTACAACTTCCAGATGTTTTGCCTGAGTTGTCCCTGCCCCAGTGACAGTACCAGTCCAGAAATGTCCTCCTGAGTTACTTGCCAGAAGAAGTCCTGCCCAGTTACTGAGTACTGACGACGCCTCACTCAAGGGCACCAGCAGGTTGTGCCCCAGGATGAGTGAACCATGCAGCGACTACTATGATGACTACTTCACCGCTCCAGAGGGGACCGTACCCTGTTACGTCACAGCTCAGCTGCAGCAGTCTTCTGTGTTGCAGTATCTGTCCAGACATAGGAGGGCATGCAGTGATGCCCATCGATGCTCACTTCCTTGGACCACTATGCTTTTTTCAGAACGCCCCCACCTTTTTTTCTTCCCTCCCTGTAGGAAGTTTTTTTCCATGTCCACATGTATACATATATATTTATTCAGTGTTCTGTGCCCTGTTCCTGCGATAGAGGGACCGAGTATTTTTTTTTTCAGTCAAGCATGGTCGAGGATGACCATGTGGTAGGTGGCTGAGCAAAATGTAGATTGTAAGCCTACATACCTAGTTTTTAAAAGTTTCCACCAGATGGCAAGCCTGGTGGGCATGCCACTTCAAACGGCATCACCCTGCCTCTCTCTCACTCGGCATCCAGGCATCCTAGAGTCAATACAAGGCCTACTCCTCTCTCCCTCTTACACATGCCCCCCCCCACCCGGGGTCAGGGCAACTTAAACACACTGCCTGTGTACCCACGATATCGCAAATAAAGGAAGAAGCCTCCAAAGACTATCATTGCTCTCCGCCCGCCTACAACTACGCAATTCTCCTAATTATAGGGGTTAAATAAGGATAACATTGAAGAAAGACAAAGGATGGTATTCTACTTCAATGGTAAGCAGGTAAATCAGTAACAATAAACAGAAGCACTCCTGGTAGACCAACTTACCTGATCAGGAGAAGAGTAAGGTTAATACCACCAGGAGTAGAATTTAAAGCAAATCAGACCCGAGGAACTGAAGTTTAGCCTCAGCCCGCTAGATGGTAGTGCCGTCTATTTTTTCTTCTCAAGATAAACTTTATTCTGAAACTTTTGGTGTTGATATGGGTTCTCCTGTGGTCCCAGTCCTTGCTAATCTTGGAGTATTTCGTAACTGTTCTGCTTCCTTGAGTTATGTTACGTCCTTCTCTCTGGCTTCGTTACGTAAATGATGTCTTTGCTCTTTAGCTACATGACTCTAGACTCTTTCAACTTTTCTTGAAAAACCATAACAATGCTGCTCGTTGTTGTCAAGTTTAAAACTGGATGAAAATGTAACTCATTGCTTCCTTATTGTACAGGGTTTTTTTTCCATTTACATTCTCTTCTTTTCTGAGTGTTCTAATTCTGTCAAGGAAACTGTTTTTGTTTCGCTTTTTCTCCGTATTTATGACCCCTCAATTTTTCGACGTTGAAATTACGATTCTTCGCAGCTCTCGCCTTGGATACCCTCTCGATTTTATGAACTCTACTTACTCTCTTGTTAAACTGACTTTCTTCTCTCCCAGACTCACTTCTGTGTAATATCCTAGATATCAAACTTGCTCTTCGTCAGATTAATAACCCTCGTAGCGATTTAGTTCTTCTCTTGTCACTGATGTTTCTAGCGTCTACTTCTCTTCAACGCTGTGTGAAATTGCCTACTCTCTTTCTGACAGCTTGAAAGACGTGTTCGCCTTGCTGACACCTGTAATGGATTTTTATGTTATATTTGAGATCACAGCCATCCTCTTTCCTGCTCAAAGTTATTTACCATTCTTCTAGCCTTCAAAGACACAATGTTGTCAAATCAGTTCTTATATGCAGCTTTCCAAATATGAATCTTAGTGTTGGTTTTGTTTGTCTAGATGTTTGTCCTTCTCAATACCCTGTCAAATGCTCTAATCTTCAGGACACTCGTGACTTGACCTGACCTTTACCTACTCCAATCCTTCCTTCTTGACCTATCTACTGTCTTCTGAATTTCTTTTGCCTTTTCTGTCTTCCGATTTTCCTCTGTTTTTGCTTCCTTTCCATTCGTAGCTTGGCCAGTAGGACTGCTGCAGTTCTTCTCTGCTTTCTTGTGGATAAATTGTGCAGAGATACTTTAATGTTCTCTCTGGAGATTTAATTTATTCTCAATGTCTTTCCTGACCCACGCCAGGAAGGACATATTACTACTGCTATTACTACTACAAGTTCTTTCACTGCTGCACTGAACCTTTGTGTGCACTGAAGCTATGTTGTGTGACTAAAGCCTTGTGCACACTGAAGCCTTGTTGAGTGCACTGAAGCTATGTTGTGTGCACTGAGGCAGGTCACTGTTAAGAAAACACTAACTTTTACCTAATAATAAACTCTAGAACCATATATATTAATACTGCCATTCCTGCAAAGCTAACAATAAGTTTATGATAATAGATAACATATCATAATATACACAAGATCAACAGAAATGTTATAATCAAAATAATAATAATATTCATACACCTTAATGATAATATACAATTAGCAGCAAAATATATAGTGTGTGAATGTCTGTCTGCATTGTACACTTTAGAGATGTATCGGATATCCGCATCCGCAGAACATCCCCCACAATTTCTTACATCTGCATCTGCATTTTATTGTAAACAGATATCCGCATATGCATCCGCATCCGCAAAATAAGCAAGACATCCTCATACACATCTGCATCCGCGGATATCTAAATTTTCGCATCCGATACATCTCTACGTGCCTAGTACTGCCTAGTAGAGATGTATCGGATATCCGCATCTGCATCTGCGGAACATCCCCACAATTTCTTAAGTACTAGGCAGTAAAAGTTATAGACGTAAGACACTATTCAGTGTAAACACACAAATACATTAAAAACTTAAAGGTTTTAACCCAACATTTTTTTGCCATTTGTAAGTGAATTAGAAGCACGTTATTGATAACATTTAACAAAATAGAGAATATACAAAAAAAAAAAAAAACGTACAAAAAAATGATCTCAGTGTGGCCCCGGCCAGCTGATACCTATGGGAAGTGAATGATATACGGGAGAACCTTTGAAATAAATCAGACAAGTGAGCATCACGCAGGCGAGATATGAGAGTTACGACCCATGCTATTCAACACTTTTAACCAGACATGACCGCAAAAAATGGGGAGGGGGAGAGGGTTCGCATTCTATACAACAACCATACACGTCAACACAACACTTTTCTTAAGTTAAGACAACCGTGAATCTGATCTTTCTCGATCCTAACTTTTTTTAGCGATGGTAGAAACTTCAGTGCCAGACAAGATAAACTGATATTATTATTATTATTATTATTATTATTATTATTATTATTATTATTATTATTATTTCTCGCATATTTCTTTTCTCCTCATTCCCATCACATCCTTTCCTCCCTTCACTAATCTATCTCTCTGTTCTTCCTTTTGTCCGTCTCTTCTCTTCCTATGTCGATACGTCAGCCAGTCCGCCCTTGCGTCCATCAGTCGGTTCGTTGATACAGCCTCTGGCCTGTTGCTCAAGCCTCGCCATAAGTGTTATCTGAGCCTTGCAGTTATCAGCCTCACTAAGGCGAGTGCAGCCTCGTGTTCATGATAACTCTCACCCAGATTTGTCTTTCTCACTTTTATGCTTCTCTTGAGATAGTTTTATTCTCAGAGAGAGAGAGACAGACAGACAGACAGAGAGACTGACAGACACACACAAACACACACACACACACACACACACACACACACACACACACACACACACACACACACACACACACACACACACACACACACACTCGTGGAGGAGTCACGCGGTTTGAGCTCGTGTTTTGGTGGTAATTTCTGACTGTGCCATAAGGAATAGAGTGTGGGATATAGGCGTGTGCACGCATAAGAGTGCAAATAATCACTTAAGCCCCGAAAAAAGGAAATATAAGTGATCACAGAAAAGAAAACAAAGGAAATATTGGTTGAGTGTTTAGTGGGGGCCGTTGGAAGGGTGAACGGTTGTGTCAGGCCTAAATAGTGTTGCCATAATAACGCAGTGGGGTATTTTGAAGAATAAGTGCGACTCAAGACCAGGGAGATAAGAGATATGTATAGATGTGTCAGTAAATACAGTGAGTGAAAAAATTAGAAGAGCTAGAGACTATAGTGCATACAGGAAGTTAGTGGAAAAATTACCGAGAAGCATCAAACTTCTTCAACTTCTGGGACAGGACAGACCCGCAACGTTACTCCACTGCCAGCCGCAAGTAATATTCACCTAGTTTGAGTTGCATGGGGTCAATAGTACCTGTCTCTAGCTGGAATTGGGGGTCACTCTCCTCGAGCTATCAGAATTAGAATAAGCAGCATTTACTGGCATTTAATAGAATTTAGAGGTAGCGGCATATAGGCGAAGCCTAGTGTATTTATTTTTGAACGTAATTTTAAACGCATAAGAGTACAGTGGGAACCAAGAGATCGGGTACATATACAATACATATGTAGTACATACGTGGGAAATAAGGACTGTTTACATAAACATATGCACACACACTAGATGAGGACAGCTCTGCTGTTAGGCACTTGAATAGCTGTAGCACACACACACACACACACACACACACACATGCACACACACACACACACACACACACACACACACACACACACACACACACACACACACACACTCACACACATACAGACACACACACACACATACAGGATTTTACACCTTCCTGTGAAGTGACCCTATAACCCTTCCTTTCCCCCCATCTCTCTCCCTCTCCTCTCTCTTCCTCTCTCTCTCTCTCTCTCTTTCTCTCTCCCCCCTTTCTCTCATCCTCTCTCTCTTCCTCTATCTCTTCCTCTCTCTCTTCCTCTATCTCTTCCTCTCTCTCTTCCTCTCTCTCTCCCTCTCTCTCTTCCTCTCTTACTCTCTCTCTTCCTCTTCTTTTATCTCTCTCTCTCTTCCCTTGTCACTCCCCCCTCTCTCTTACCTTTTCCCTCTCTCTCTCACTTTCTCCCCCTTTTTCCCTTCTTTTCCCCTCCTTCTAGGCTCCCCTTTTCTCTCTCCCTATCTCTCACTCTCTCCCCCTTTTTCTTTTTCTCTTTCTCTCTCTCTCACTAAAAAAAAAATGGTTGGGACTCGCAGGAATCAGGGATCAGATGACAATGGTACTGGTAGGGAGGAATGGATGGAGGAACAGTGGAAAAGGATAGAGCAAGAATGGGAGAGAAAATTAGGAGAGCTTTCTGAAAAAATGGAGAAAGAGCTCTCTGTGAAATGGGAAAAGAGGTTGGAGAAGGAGACGAAGAATTGGGAGGCACAAGTCGAAACTGCAGTAGCCAGGGTAAAGGTCCTAGAATTTGAGGTAAACAGGCTGAAGCAAGTCTCAGGGGCAGTGACCAGAGAAGACACACCATACAAAGATGAGAGGCTGAACAGGAAGGAAGGAGATATGAATTATGCTAAGGTCAAATCAGCCTGCAACGAAGGGCCAGGGAGTGGAAGGGAAGAGCAGATGGGTGCAGATGCTACCAAGAGCCATTGGAAAAATCAAGGGAGAAAATGACCACATACAGACAGGAACCAGAGTCACAGAGGGAGAGGCAATGGGAGAAGGAAAGGGCAAAATCAGTGATTATCCATGGGCTTCGGGAGAGAGAGGAAAGGACACACACTGAAAGACGGCAGGAAGAAAGAAAGGAGATTGAGAAAATCATCACGGAAATAGGGGGAGAAGACATGGATGAGATTGTAAATTTTCAGAGAATAGGGGGGTACTTGAAGGGAGAAACCGACCGATCAAGCTGATTCTCAGGACAGAAACAGTGCGGAACAGGATCCTCCAAGAGAAACCACGGTTGAAAAGCTCGGAAGAGTACAAGAAGGTGTTCCTAGACAGAGACAGAACACAAGAGAGACAGCAGATGAGGGAGAGGACAAAAAAGCGAAAGGAGCTAGGAAAGGAGACAAGGATGGAACCAGCAGAGGTCAGTCAGAGCAGAACAGAGCAGCAAGGGCAAGCACACACACAACTATCCTCAGAACCCCACAACCTATCACACCATCCCAACACTCAATACAATCCATACCCACAGAACCACCCAACCACCAACCATAGAATCCCACAGTATGCTACCAGGTCTCCCACCCCCACAGGCCCCCCAAACCACAGTGTTGGAAAGGAAACTGAAGGTATGGTACACAAATGCTGATGGAATAACAAACAAGTGGGAGGAGTGGCACGAAAGAGTCAAAGAGGCATCACCAGACATAATAGCGATCACAGAAACCAAGCTTACAGGTATGATAACAGATGCCATCTTTCCAGCGGGATACCAGATCCTGAGAAAAGACAGAAGGAACAGGGGGGGTGGAGGAGTGGCATTGCTGATCAAACACCGATGGAATTTTGATGAGCTGGAGAGAGGAGACAGCAGAGAAGAAAGTGATTACATAGCGGGAACACTTCACTCTGGTGGTCCCAAGGTGATAATTGCAGTGATGTATAACCCACCACAGAACAGCAGGAGGCCAAGGCAAGAGTATGACGAGAGCAATAGAGCGATGGTTGACACACTGGCTGCAGTGGTGAGAAGAGCTCATGCATGCAGGGCAAAGCTCCTGATCATGGGCGACTTTAACCACAAGGAGATCGAATGGGAGAACTTGGAGCCACATGGGGGCCAAGATACATGGAGGGCTAAGATGATGGAGGTGGTACTGGAAAACTTCATGTACCAACACATATGGGACACTACAAGAGAGAGAGGAGAGGATGAACCAGCAAGACTGGACTTAGTATTCACCTTGAGTAGTGCAGATATTGAGGACATCACATATGAAAGACCCCTTGGGGCCAGCGATCATGTGGTTTTGAGCTTCGAATACACAGTAGAGCTACAAGTGGAGGGGGAAGCAGGAAGGCCAGGACAAATGAAACCAAACTACAGGAAAGGGGACTACACAGGAATGAGGAACTTCCTGAATGAGGTTCAGTGGGACAGAGAACTGGCAGGGAAGCCAGTTAATGAGATGATAGAATATGTAGTAACAATGTGCAAGGAGGCTGAGGAGAGGTTTGTACCCAAGGGTAACAGGAATAATGGAAAAGCCAGGATGAGCCCATGGTTCACCCAAAGATGCAAGGAGGCAAAAACCAAGTGTGCAAGGGAATGGAAGAAATATAGAAGGCAAAGGACCCAGGAGAATAAGGAGAGCAGTCGTAGAGCCAGAAACGAATATGCTCAGATGAGAAGGGAGGCCCAACGTCAATATGAAAACGACATAGCAGCAAAAGCCAAATCTGACCCGAAGCTGTTATACAGCCACATCAGGAAGAAAACAACCGTCAAGGACCAGGTAATCAGGCTAAGGAAGGAAGGAGGAGAGACAACAAGAAATGACCGTGAAGTATGTGAGGAACTCAACATGAGATTCAAAGAAGTGTTCACAGAGGAGACAGAAGGGGCTCCAGAAAGACTGAGAGGTGGGGTACACCACCATGTGCTGGACACAGTACACACAACCGAGGAAGAAGTGAAGAGGCTTCTGAGTGAGCTAGATGCCTCAAAGGCAATGGGGCCAGATAACATCTCTCCATGGGTCCTGAGAGAGGGAGCAGAGGCGCTATGTGTACCCCTAACAACAATATTCAATACATCTATCGAAACAGGGAGATTGCCTGAGGCATGGAAGACAGCAAATGTGGTCCCAATCTTTAAAAAAGAAGACAGACATGAAGCACTAAACTACAGACCAGTGTCACTGACATGTATAGCATGCAAAATCATGGAAAAGATTGTCAGGAGAAGAATGGTGGAACATCTAGAAAGGAATGATCTCATCACCAGCAGCCAACATGGTTTCAGAGACAGGAAATCCTGTGTCACAAACCTACTGGAGTTCTATGACATGGTGGCAGCAGTAAGACAAGAGAGAGAGGGGTGGGTGGATTGCATTTTCTTGGACTGCAAGAAGGCGTTTGACACAGTACCACACAAGAGATTAGTGCAAAAACTGGAGGACCAAGTAGGGATAACATGGAAGGCACTGCAATGGATCAGGGAATACTTGTCAGGAAGACAGCAGCGAGTAATGGTACGTGGCGAGGTGTCAGAGTGGGCACCTGTGACCAGCGGGGTCCCACAGGGGTCAGTCCTAGGACCAGTGCTGTTTCTGGTATTTGTGAACGACATGACGGAAGGAATAAACTCCGAGGTGTCCCTGTTTGCAGATGACGTGAAGTTGATGAAAAGAGTTCATTCGATCAAAGACCAGGCAGCAATACAAAGGGATCTGGACAGGCTGCAGACCTGGTCCAGCAACTGGCTCCTGGAGTTCAATCCCACCAAGTGCAAAGTCATGAGGATTGGGGAAGGGCAAAGAAGACCGCAGACGGAGTACAGTCTAGGGGGCCAGAGACTACAAACATCACTCAAGGAAAAAGATCTTGGGGTGAGTATAACACCAGGCACATCTCCTGAAGCGCACATCAACCAAATAACTGCCGCAGCATATGGGCGCCTGGCAAACCTCAGAACAGAATTCCGACATCTTAATAAGGAATCGTTCAGGACCCTGTACACCGTGTACGTTAGGCCCATATTGGAGTATGCGGCACCAGTTTGGAACCCACACCTAGCCAAGCATGTAAAGAAACTAGAGAAAGTGCAAAGGTTTGCAACAAGACTAGTCCCAGAGTTAAGAGGTATGTCCCATGAGGAGAGGTTAAGGGAAATCAACCTGACGACACTGGAGGACAGGAGAGATAGGGGGGACATGATAACGACTTACAAAATACTGAGAGGAATTGACAAGGTGGACAAAGACAGGATGTTCCAGAGACTGGACACAGCAACACGGGGACACAGTTGGAAGCTGAAGACACAGATGAATCAAAGGGATGTTAGGAAGTATTTCTTCAGCCACAGAGTAGTCAGGAAGTGGAATAGTTTCGGAAGCGATGTAGTGGAGGCAGGATCCATACATAGCTTTAAGCAGAGGTACGATAAAGCTCATGGTTCAGGGAGAGTGACCTAGTAGCGACCAGTAAAGAGGCGGGGGCCAGGAGCTTGGACTCGACCCCTGCAACCTCAACTAGGTGAGTACAACTAGGTGAGTACACAGACACACACGCACAATTTCTACATCAACGCCCTATTTTACGCAAGCAACAGCACTAACATTAATTTACACACGAGAGAGAGGGAGAGATGGCGCACATTACCCTGATGATGGTCTCTAGTTGGTGTGGTGCTACTACGATCAAGGTCTCTAGTTGGAGTGGTGCTACT
Organism: Cherax quadricarinatus; assembly: GCF_026875155.1. Lineage (NCBI taxonomy): Eukaryota > Metazoa > Arthropoda > Malacostraca > Decapoda > Parastacidae > Cherax > Cherax quadricarinatus. Next base: position 12,917,514 of record NC_069432.1, on the reverse strand, counting down.
ACGAGAGTTGGTGCTACAACCACCAAGTGGTGAAGTTAAGTCCATAGACGGAAATTTAACTTTATAAAGAAACATTCTGTGAATCTAGTAAGCAAGGCAACTAAAACACCGAGACGAAATTCGTATTTACTCACAATTATTATTATTATGGTTATACCCTATCTATTAATAGGTAGTGTTCTGCCCTACAGGGACAAGACTAAAGCCTTGTGCACACTGAAGCCTTGTTGAGTGCACTGAAGCTATGTTGTGTGCACTGAAGCCATGATAGATACACCATTGTCAAACAGTATTCAACACCTTGACCAACGTGATGAAACACGGAGCAGCAACAGCGACCATCAACACTCTACGGTGGATATACAAGGTCCCAATACCACAGCAAAGTCCCTGTTACAATGCAAGGCAGTGTAGCTACCATGTACACCGACTTTAACAGTGCACAAGAACACTGAATATCTAGAGCCTAGCTCTGGACAGCTAGGTATCAGAATAAGATCAATCTACATGACAGCTAAGTACATCCTGGATAAGATCCTTGTGAGGCAAACTTACAAGAACACCAGTACACACTCTGACTCGCCACCAGACATGTGTAATGATTTACAAAACCATAAACAACACTCCGAAATGAAGAGACAGCCTGGATACGACAGAAGGAACAAGCAGCACATCCACCCAAGATACAAATACTCTAGAGGCAAGGAATGGACATCCGACACGAGTCAAGGCTTTAAAAGCTTCGAAAAAGTGTCAGCGTGGATGAATGAAATGGAACTGAAATGGTCACACTCACATTGAAACTACGGATAAATATTTTCAAATAACAATAGGTAATGATGCACAGCAGTGACCGAGGTGAGGTCATACCCACTCCTTAGCATCAACCAATTACTGAGAGCATGGGAAAACTCAAGGTGCAGAATACATACTGATGGCTGGACTACCTATGAGGCAGGTCACTGTTAAGAAAACACTAACTTTTACCTAATAATAAACTCTAGAACCATATATATTAATACTGTCATTCCTGTAAAACTAACAATAAGTTTATGATAATAGATAACATATCATAATATACACAAGATCAACAGAAATGTTATAATCAAAAGAATAATAATATTCATACACCTTAATGATAATATACAATTAGCAGCAAAATATATAGTGTGTGAATGTCTGTCTGCATTGTACACTTTAGAGATGTATCGGATATCCGCATCCGCAGAACATCCCCCACAATTTCTTACATCTGCATCTGCATTTTATTGTAAACAGATATCCGCATATGCATCCGCATCCGCATCCGCAAAATAAGCAAGACATCCTCATACACATCTGCATCCGCGGATTTCTAAATTTTCACATCCGATACATCTCTAGTACACTTCCCCTGACCTCTCATCTTTAACCTCTCTCCTTCCCCACCACACTTCTCATCTCTAACCTCTCTCCCTCCCCACCACACTTCTCATCTTTAACCTTCTTCTCTCCCCCACCACACTCCTCTAACCCTTCTCCCTCACACCTCACCCATCTTAATTCCTTCTTCCCCACACCTCACCTCTCTAACTTCCCTCTCCCTCACACCTCACCTCTCTAACCTCACCCCGTCTGGACTCGCTCCCCACCATACCTCACCCTTGTGACTTATTCCCCACCACACCTCACCCTCGTGACCTCTTCCCCATCACATCTCACCCCGGTGACCTCTTCTCCATCACACCTCACCCTTCTAACTTCTCTCCTTCACCAAACTTCACCTGACCTCTCTCCCCTATAATACCTTTGGCCTCCCTCCCCAACACCTCACCCTCGTGACCTCTTCCTTCACCACACCTCGTCCTGTCTTCTCACCCAATTATACCTCACCCTCCCTTATTCCCCCTCCCACACAACACCTCACCCTTGTGACCTCTTCCTTCACCACATAAGCACTCAGAATTCCACTTAGAGTTTATGCTGTAATTCCCACCATCAAACTCTATCTTCATCGCAGTATCTGCTCCTGCGACCTCGTTCCCAAATTAAAGGCCTGACCCTTAAGCTATTAACCCGTCTAGCAGCCTTTCCTTTCTCGCCTTATAAAACCGTCTCTTTTATCACCAAATAGTCTAATAAACATATAATCCATCTGGCAATTTCACAGGCAGATGCTCACACCCGACGCCATCTCGCCGGCCATTAACGCAAGGCCAGCTATCAGCATCAGATCCTCTTACTGACCGTAAATGTCAGAGTGGGATCGCGTCTGGATGCCCTCTTCCTGATGCTATTGTTTTTAGGCGCAATACTCGTTGCATTACCTTATAGGGAGTCGAAGCGCTAGCTTGTTCTCTGTTCTTCCTCTCTTCGCTAAAAGTTCTCATGGAGGTCTCTCTCTGTCTTAACCCACAATCAGTAATACCTTCATATTTTCGCTTCTTTCTAATTAACCTGAAGGTACAGTTTGATAGCCATTGGTTATTTTGTCTCTGTTGTGACCTGTTCGGTGTTTTAAGGACTATTTAGTGTAGAGGCTAATCTAAACTTTAATTCAGGGATGAGATCCCTCGTGGGTACAATGTTTTTCGTCTTGTGAAGCAGCGCTGGGAAATTATACTTAAGTACTAGGCAGTAAAAGTTATAGACGTAAGACACTATTCAGTGTAAACACACAAATACATTAAAAACTTAAAGGTTTTAACCCAACATTTTTTTTGCCATTTGTAAGTGAATTAGAAGCACGTTATTGACGTAATTTAACAAAATAGAGAATATACAAAAAAAAAAAAACGTATAAAAAAATGATCTCAGTGTGGCCCCGGCCAGCTGATACCTATGGGAAGTGAATGATATACGGGAGAACCTTTGAAATAAATCAGACAAGTGAGCATCACGCAGGCGAGATATGAGAGTTACGACCCATGCTATTCAACACTTTTAACCAGACATGACCGCAAAAAATGGGGAGGGGGAGAGGGTTCGCATTCTATACAACAACCATACACGTCAACACAACACTTTTCTTAAGTTAAGACAACCGTGAATCTGATCTTTCTCGATCCTAACTTTTTTTAGCGATGGTAGAAACTTCAGTGCCAGACAAGATAAACTGATATTATTATTATTATTATTATTATTATTATTATTTCTCGCATATTTCTTTTCTCCTCATTCCCATCATATCCTTTCCTCCCTTCACTAATCTATCTCTCTGTTCTTCCTTTTGTCCGTCCCTTCTCTTCCTATGTCGATACGTCAGCCAGTCCGCCCTTGCGTCCATCAGTCGGTTCGTTGATACAGCCTCTGGCCTGTTGCTCAAGCCTCGCCATAAGTGTTATCTGAGCCTTGCAGTTATCAGCCTCACTAAGGCGAGTGCAGCCTCGTGTTCATGATAACTCTCACCCAGATTTGTCTTTCTCACTTTTATGCTTCTCTTGAGATAGTTTTATTCTCAGAGAGAGAGAGAGAGAGAGAGAGAGAGAGAGAGACAGACAGACAGAGAGACTGACAGACACACACAATTTCTACATCAACGCCCTATTTTACTCAAGTAACAGCACTAACATTAATTTATACACGAGAGAGAGGGAGAGATGGTGCACATTACCCTGATGATGGTCTCTAGTTGGAGTGGTGCTACTACGATCAAGGTCTCTAGTTGGAGTGGTGCTACTACGATCAAGGTCTGTAGTTGGAGTGGTGCTACTACGAGAGTTGGTGCTACAACCACCAAGTGAAGTTACGCCCAGAGACGGAAATTTAACTTTATAAAGAAACATTCGGCGAATCTAGTAAGCAAGGCAGCTAAAACACCGAGACGAAGTTCGTATTTACTCACAATTATTATTATTATGGTTATACCCTATCTATTAATAAGTAGTGTTCTGCCGTACAGGGACAAGGATGAGACTGAGGAAGTAGAAGCAGGTTTGAAGCCAGAAAATCACGTCGCTGTACTCCAAGAGGAGTGTTTTAAAGTGGTCAATGAGTATAAAGGTACCATTAACCCCTCTACAGATAAAAGTAAAAATATTTCCAATGCTAAAGACTCACTAATTAGAAATATGGACTGAACATTCTTTAACAGAGATAGGCAACTGCAGCGAAAGATTTGTTTTCCCGGAGCTGGTATGGGTGGTACAGCAGGCTGGATAATATCATGTCAGGTAATGGAAACAACCCCATATTTGCTTCGGTGCTAGAGGAAATGATATCGGGAAATGCAGGAGACAGGAGTTGCTAGTCAAGTAAAGAAAAGCTACGGATTTTATTAAGTCAAATGGTTCCCGATTACACGTAGCATATTGCATACAAGATGACTGGGCGGCGATTGCAAGTGTAGGGCAAGTGGGGTCAATTGCTAATTAGACAAAAACCACGAGGAACTAACAATTCCATCCATTAACACCTGGCATAATTTTTAAGGTAAACATGATGGAAGGGATAGGGTGCACCTTTCTAGTTTTAATTATAATATAACAGAAGAGATTTCCTAGAACTACTGTGGCTGTGGGAAGAAGACAGTAGTGTCACACAAGCTCGGTATCCGGTTAATCCCTATTAGAAGCCCCGTAGCTCAGTGTAAAGCCCCGTAGCTCAGTGGTGAAGCCCTGGCCCTGCTACCACCAAGGCCATGGCTCATCTCCTCCCATCCCCCCCCCGTTCATCTTTCTATTTATTTACAGTCGTTTATTACGACCAGACATGAGTTTGTTCTAAGGTTTAACCCAATCCCATGTGCACTATGTACATCAGACCACTCTAACAGTGCACTCTGCTGCCCCATTACTGCACTCATTATCCTCTACATACAGGGTGTTTCAAAGCAGTACTGCTATCTATCTCTTTGAAACACCCTGTATATCACATATACAACTGCTGTTCACTTCTTCGAAGGGATAATGTAGTTCAGTATATTTATATGAATTAGCAAAGCGCAGTTTTTTCAGGTATTTCTTGATGCTATCTTCTTTTATCTGTACAATTAACCATCACAGTAATATCACAGTCAATCATAATTTTTCCTAGTTTTATACATAATATTTTAACTCATTTCTCAATATTTTCTAAATATAAAAAAAATATTAAATACCAGTTAACCTGCATGTCACTATTTTTATGACCCTTAAGACATTTCTCGTTGTCAGTAAAAACTGATCCTTCCATAACCCATCTATTTAACAATTTGCCAATCACTCTTCTACTATACAGTACCTTCTGCATAAATCCTCTCCAAATATAAAGACAGTACCTTTTATTTTCAGTGTACATACACACACGCACACACACACACTCACTATATATATATATATATATATATATATATATATATATATATATATATATATATATATATATATATATATATATATATATATATATATATATGTATCCAAAGAGCCACGGGAGGAACTGAATGATAGCTCTAGGTCTTTCGTGTTGCATTCAATACATCAGGAGCTTGCAATATTACAGAAACTAGGAGGTCCAACCAAATACTATCAGAGGAAGAGCCTCTGATCGTATTTAATGGAGTATAACTGGCAAATATAGGTAGCGCTTATTTCCACCACATGACTCTCATGGAGAACAGAGTAGCCGCACAATGCGGATGAATCTAAGTTAGTTAAAAAAAAAATACCCCTCCCTGGTGACTGCTCTTCCTCGTAATATTCCTCAGATGCAATAAATAGATGATTTATGGTATTGTCATGGGCGATCCCTTGCGACCTAGCAAGAGTAGGAGAGTCCCAGAAGTTGTGATGCAGGGAGAGTCGAGGCAGGATACAGAGGATAGGGGATATATGATACAGACAGAGGTAACAAGAACAGGAGATAGTTGATTGGAATAGAGATGAGGAGTGGGGGAGAGATGATAGGAATTGTAGATATGAATAATGAAACAAGTGACAGGGATAAGCTACAGAAGATACGAATAGAGATAGATAACAAGAATAGGAAATAGTTAAAACGGTGGGTGACAAGAATAGGGATGAGTAGAGGCCGAGGTGAAAACAACAAAAGACATGAAAAATGAAGAAGTTCGGCGAGGAAACAGGAAGTAAAGGAGAATCTTGAAGGGTTGATTATGTTGGGAAGTAGGGAGATAGATAGGATAAAGAGATAGGAAGATAAGGAGACAGATAAGATGAGGAAATAAGGAGATAAGGAGATATTGTATAACGAGACGGAGTTAAATAAGCCATGGGAATAAGAGAGATAGGTAGATAACAGACGTAAAACGAGACAGGGGAGATAAGGAAGATCAGGGAGTTGGGACGTGTGTCGTCAAAGACATTTTTTTTTTCTTGTAGCGAGTTTTATCGGCATTTCTACAGAGATGATTTAAAGTAAACAGTTTATTGTCTTTGATCCTTATTTATGATTACCTGTAATTACCTATTCAATGATTACTTCCCCGTGATTACCTGCTTGCAATTGCCTACTACCCAATTTTCATTATTTTTTTATGATTATCTGTAATTTCCAATTTGCCTATTTCAATCCCTTATTTGTAATTACCCTTTTGTAATCACTTATCTGTGAGCACTTATTTTATTTAATTAATTTGTGATTACCTATTTTAATTAACCTATTTGTGTTTACGAGTTTTAACTAATCAACTTCTGATTGTATTATTGTCATTATTTATTTATGGTTACCTATTTAAGCTTACCTATTTTGGGTTACTTATCTGACGTCACAGGCGTAGATCAATGTGCCTACTACACTGTCTTCCCTGGTCACAATAGTAGCTTGATCAATAGGCACCTATTTCCGTCTACAGTGCAACTTACGACAGTCACTTCAGACCTAGGTACTATTTTCCGCCAGATCAAAGACTCCAGGTGATCACAAACATCCTGCACCGCCCGGGAATCGAAATCGAGTCCCTTTGAGTTGGGTGCTAGTGATTCTGATCACTGAAATACAGATCCCTTGTTCTGTATGTAGTTACCTGCTTGTAATCACCTGACTTCAATTATGTAACAGTGGTTAAAGGAGCATAATTACGCTGGCAGTTTTTTGTAATATATAAAATATTGCTAAATTAAGCAGCATTTTTTATTCATGAGAAAAATTATTGACCTGGTCTGTTTCAATTATTATAATTATTATTATTAAGCATTTATTTTTGCTAATATTATTAGAATTATTATATTCACGGGGACGAGCTAAACCAGTTGGGCTCGTACATCACCTGGATAAATGGAAGTAATCAGGTTTAATAGAAGGCAAGCGAAAATTTGTGTATGCAATAATTTCGCAAAAATCATTCCGAGCCTAACGAAAAAAATATATTTCATTGTGTTTGTTAATAAATTATTGTAAACTTATATAAAATATATTTAGTTGGATTAGGGTAAATTAAATTGCGCTTGTTATAATAAGGTTAGGTAAGTTTTCTAAGGTTCTTTTGGTACAAAATTATTAATTTTTACATTAACATAAGTGAAAAAAATATATCTTTAAACATATTTTTTTTTTTTTTTTTATTATCACACCGGCCGATTCCCACCAAGGCAGGGTTGGCCGAAAAAGAAAAACTTTCACCATCATCACTCCATCACTGTCTTGCCAGAAGGGTGCTTTACACTACAGTTTTTAAACTGCAACATTAACACCCCTCCTTCAGAGTGCAGGCACTGTACTTCCCATCTCCAGGACTCAAGTCCGGCCTGCCGGTTTCCCTGAATCCCTTCATAAATGTTACTTTGCTCACACTCCAACAGCACGTCAAGTATTAAAAACCATTTGTCTCCATTCACTCCTATCAAACACGCTCACGCAATGCCTGCTGGAAGTCCAAGCCCCTCGCACAACAAAACCTCCTTTAACCCCCTCCCTCCAACCCTTCCTAGGCCGACCCCTACCCCGCCTTCTTCCACTACAGACTGATACACTCTTGAAGTCATTCTGTTTCGCTCCATTCTCTCTACATGTCCGAACCACCTCAACAACCCTTCCTCAGCCCTCTGGACAACAGTTTTGGTAATCCCGCACCTCCTCCTAAACTTCCAAACTACGAATTCTCTGCATTATATTCACACCACACATTGCCCTCAGACATGACATCTCCACTGCCTCCAGCCTCTCTCCTCGCTGCAACATTCATCACCCACGCTTCACACCCCATATAAGAGCGTTGGTAAAACTATACTCTCATACATTCCCCTCTTTGCCTCCAAGGACAAAGTTCTTTGTTTCCACAGACTCCTAAGTGCACCACTCACTCTTTTTCCCTCATCAATTCTATGATTCACCTCATCTTTCATAGACCCATCCGCTGACACGTCCACTCCCAAATATCTGAATACGTTCACCTCCTCCACACTCTCTCCCTCCAATCTGATATTCAATCTTTCATCACCTAATCTTTTTGTTATCCTCATAACCTTACTCTTTCCTGTATTCACCTTTAATTTTCTTCTTTTGCACACCCTACCAAATTCATCCACCAATCTCTGCAACTTCTCTTCAGAATCTCCAAGAGCACAGTGTCATCAGCAAAGAGCAGCTGTGACAACTCCCACTTTGTGTGTGATTCTTTATCTTTTAACTCCACGCCTCTTGCCAAAACCCTCGCATTTACTTCTCTTACAACCCCATCTATAAATATATTAAACAACCTCGGTGACATCACACATCCTTGTCTAAGGCCTACTTTTACTGGGAAAAATTTTCCCTCTTTCCTACATACTCTAACTTGAGCCTCACTATCCTCGTAAAAACTCTTCACTGCTTTCAGTAACCTACCTCCTACAACCATACACTTGCAACATCTGCCACATTGCCCCCCTATCACCCTGTCATACGCCTTTTCCAAATCCATAAATGCCACAAAGACCTCTTTAGCCTTATCTAAATACTGTTCACTTATATGTTTCACTGTAAACACCTGGTCCACACACCCCTACCTTTCCTAAAGCCTCCTTGTTCATCTGCTATCCTATTCTCCGTCTTACTCTTAATTCTTTCAATTATAACTCTACCATACACTTTACCAGGTACACTCAACAGACTTATCCCCCTATAATTTTTGCACTCTCTTTTATCCCCTTTGCCTTTATACAAAGGAACTATGCATGCTCTCTGCCAATCCCTAGGTACCTTACCCTCTTCCATACATTTATTAAATAATTGCACCAACCACTCCAAAACTATATCCCCACCTGCTTTTAACATTTCTATCTTTATCCCATCAATCCCATCAAATGAGTTCTCGCTAACTGACCAGCTTTACCTATTCGGTACGACATATATATGAGATAGGGAGATAACAGAGGTAAAACGAAATAAGGAGATAAGGAAGATCAGAGATATGGGACGTGTGTCGTCAAAGACACACCCCTGAATGAAAATATAAACACAATGAAAATATAAACACCATTTATTTACCATTTATTTCCGACACACCCCTACCAAGCAGGTCGTCAGACCTGCTTGCGTATTGGTGTTCTGAAATACGTGTTTGGAGGGCGAAACATCAAGGGACCTCCAAACACGTATTTCAGAACACCAATACGCAAGCAGGTCTGACGACACAAGGAATGCCTGCGTACAACACAACCCCTTGATAAACTACAGAAACTCAAGACTTATCGCCACAGAAGACAACACTCAATACCGAAGAATCCTGGAATCATCACTTATTTCTATATCCGACAACTTCAACCAGAATAGTGGCTTCTATAACATAGCTGAACCACTTGCCAAGAAACTTCTTCATCGCTATCCCACATAAGAACACTGTAGAAGGTCTGCTCACAAACTTATCCAATCTCCTTTCCAAGCTACCCAAGATTTTAGACTATAACCCCACTCGGTACATCATCAGATGCAGCATTCTCCACCTGACCTCAGCATTCTGAACCTGACTATAAATACTCGCGTTCCTTCCACCCCAGGTAGTTCTGTTTGTGACTTGAAAAAGCCCACTGTGTGGGCGAAACGTAGTCAATAAAGGATCACATTATACTGCATATGTGTTTATATTTCCATGTTCTGACCTCACAAGCGAATTTTATATCAACCACGCAGAAACAGTGGTAGTAGCAATGGTAGTAAAAGCAGTAGTAATAGTAGTAGTAACAGTAATAGTAGTAGTAGTAAATGCAGAGGTTACTGCTAAAATCACTGGAGCAACACTACGATTAAAGAAAGAGATGTAGTCGGGTTTGATCCGAGAGTGTCTAGATCAAATTCCTTTAATTAAGAGCCTCACCAGCATCACAACAACCTTCTTAACAATCTTAACAAATAAAACTTTATTTTCAATGAAAATATATAAAAATTACAAAGAAGGTTCATTAATATTACGAAAATAGAATTTGAAATATTCCCCTCCCGCACCCCTACCACCCCCTCCCTCCTCTCCCTAACCCCTACCACCCCCTCCCTCACCCCTACCACCCTTCTCTCTCTCTCTTTCTCCTTAACCCCTACCACCCCCTCCCTCCCTTCCCTAACCCCTACCACCCATCTCTCTCTCTGTCTCTTTCTCTCCCCTAACCCTTACCAGCTCTCTCTTCCCCTCCCTCACCCGTACCGCCCCTCCCTCACCCATGCCGCCCCTCCATCTCTCCCCTACCACCCCTTTTCCAACGCACTCTATCCCCTTCCTCTACTCCCTACTCCTCCAGTCTATCCGTTGAACTCCCTACCACTGCCCTCACCTTTTCCCTGTTCATCCTATTTCTCTCTTCCTTTATCACCCTCTCCCTGCCTACCCCAACCCATCATCACCCTCCCCACCCCTACCCAGCCTCTCCTTGACTACCCCAACACATCTTCACCCCACACACCCCTAGCCAGCCCCCCCGTGCCCTGCACACCTGGCATCGTAATGGATGTGTTAAGAATATCCAGAGATAAGGGAGTCACCCCGAGGGGATGTTACCATGACAACCTTTTAGCCCAACCATTTTACAACACTGAAATCTGTACTCTCTCGCGCGCCCTATCAACCTTCCTTATACCTCCTCTCACTGTCACTCTCTCTTTTTTTCTCAACCTTTGCTTATCTCTCTCTGCTGCTCTTGCTTGCTTGATCTCTCTCTCTCTCTCCCCCTTCTCCCTCTCCTCTTCTCTCACGTGTTTATAACAAATAGAGAACATAAGGTAATGATGCCTGTTCCCAGCCTCGCATCTTAGAAACAGAAGAATTACGTACAATGTTACAGTTTGAACAAACAAACAAAAACAACTCCACACACGAACGACTGTATTAGCAGTGAGTGGGACTCAGAGAAATTAGTGGTGAGACACACGAAAGATAAGTCTCAGTGATGACGATGTAACGCATTATGTCACGAAAAATGTGTAAACAAACGAGGCAGAATGTTAAGATAACACTAACTGAGGCGAAAGGAGAGGACGACCTTAGCAACGTCATTATCAACCACCTCAAGATCACACAACAATGTTAACCTATGACTCATAAAGATAACAGGACACTAAGTCTCACAACAAAAGTTACTTGATTATAGAACCCAAGAATCTCTTTGAACAATATATTAGTCAGGCCTCGAATAACACATCAGAAAAACTTAACAATACATTAGTCAGGCCTCGAATAACACATCAGAAAAACTTAACAATACATTAGTCAGACCTCGAACATAATGATAACTCACAAAAATCATTGTAACACGATTGCAATCAAACCACGGAACGGGTGGGGTTTAAACCCATGGTAGTGAGTCCAAAAATTAATAGTTTTAAACCCCACTGCAAGTGGTTTGTAATATCAAGAAATGAAGAGAAAGGACCATTAGGGTGCTGCAGGGAGTGCTGCAGGGAGTGCTGCAGTGTGTGCTGCCAGGAGTGCTGCAGGGAGTGCTGCAGTGTGTGCTGCCAGGAGTGCTGCAAGGAGTGCTGCAGGGAGTGCTGCAGTGTGTGCTGCCAGGAGTGCTGCAGGGAGTGCTCCAGGAAGTGCAACAGGGAGTGCTGCAGGGAATGATACAGGGAGTGCTGCAGAGAATACTGCAGGGAATGTTGCAAGAAGTGTTACAGGGATTGCTGCAGGGAGTGCTGCAGGGAATGCTGCAAGAAATGCTGCAAGAAGAGTTGCAGGGATTACTGCAGAGAATGCTGCAGGGAGTGTTGCAGGGAGTGCTGTAAGGAGTGTTGCAAGGAGTTGCAGGGAGTGCTGCAGGGAGTGCTGCAAGGAGTGTTGCAGGGAGTGCTGCAGGGAGTGTTGCAGGGAGTGTTGCAGGGAGTGCTGCAAGCAGTGTTGCAGGGAGTGCTACAGGGAATGCTGCAGGGAGTGCTGCAGGGAATGTTGCAGGGAATGTTGCAGGGAGTGCTGCAAGGAGTGTTGCAGGGAGTGCTGCAGGGAATGCTGCAGGGAGTGTTGCAGGGGGTGCTGCAAGGAGTGTTGAGAGTGCTGCAGGGAGTGTTGCAGGGAGTGCTGCAGGGAATGTTGCAGGGAGTGTTGCAGGGAGTGTTGCAGGGGGTGCTGCAAGGAGTGTTGAAGAGAGTGCTGCAAGGAGTGTTGAAGAGAGTGCTGCAGGGAGTGCTGCAGGGAGAGTTGCAGGGAGTGCTGCAGGGAATGCTGCAGGGAGTGCTGCAGGGAGTGCTGCAGGGAGTGTTGCAGGGAGTGCTGCAGGGAGTGCTGCAGGGAGTGCTGCAGGGTGTGTTGCAGGGAGTGCTGCAAGGAGTGTTGAAGAGAGTGTTGAAGAGTGCTGCAGGGAGTGTTGTAGGGAGTGCTGCAGGGAGTGTTGTAGGGAGTGCTGCAGGGAGTGCTGTCATACCAGTATGTCACAGCCTCAGTTGGTTTATTGCGTTTAAAAGCGATACACTGCGTGTTAAACATTAAACCTGCAGGGCGGTGTTTAAAACCTATTCCCTGCATGTGGGTCGTTAAAACTGGCTTCTGTGATTGGTTTTTGATGGGTTACGCCCTATCAAGTACACAAAGGCCATTAAGACTTCATATTACCTGTACACTACTAGTCAAGAATACCTCAGTCTCTAAAATATAGATTAAAGAAGACTTTCAATGTATATAAACTGAGATATACAACTGTTGGAGAATATTCAATGATAATCTCATTGAATATACTGTATATCGAGAGAATATATGAAATGTGAAGCAGCAGTTCATTTATACACTCATAGCAGGAATATTTTAATCCAGGAAAAAATATATTAGTGTATATACTACACTTATAGATATATACGTCTCCCTATATACATCCCAGTGTTAGGTGTCAATATTGTTTCTATTATTTCCTACACCAAGTTTTAGCGTTATACGCTGAAACTAAGATGGTGTTCAGTTTATCAGTGTTCTCCGGGCTGGCTGGTACCTCAGTGTGTTTATAAATATTTTGAACACGTGTTTCCCCATTAGTGGAGTCACACTGTCGGTCTTTATAGTTGTCTTTGACATACTTTCTCCATTAACTGAATGATGAGGTGCAGTGCGCGAGAGTATCATTCTGAGCAAGGATGATGATGTGAACTTTCCATTATTTTTCAAGATCCATCGCTGACATGTCTACTTCCAAATATCTAAAAACATTAGATTACATATATTTTCGAATCATCGGTAAATCTTATGAGTTTCGACGCTAGTGCAGTTTGTATATAACAAGAAAGTGAAAATAAGTCCAGATAATGATCCCTGAAGCAGCTCAGTAGTTACACTCCGCTACTCTGACGCATCCTTCAACTTCTCTTGTTTGTTGGTGTCGCCATTGCTAGACGGAGCATCGAGCCTCCAGTTTGGTGATACTAGCTTCGTGCTTCACATTAAGAAAAAGAAAACATTCCATTCCGTGTCAGATTTGGTTGGTTAGGTTTGAAACCTATCTAGTAAGTGATGGCCATTAAAACTTTAATCCATTTAGTTAATGCAGTGGTTCACCAACGTTTTGACTGTGTACCTTTGATGATGTGCATCATCAACCACGTGTAAAGGCAAAAGATGTAAAAAAAGTAACTTTGTACAAGATATGCTTAAGATAAAGACATACAAATGGAACAAGATATTCATAAATTTCGGAAGTATATAACTTTGTTGCACAGCGATATAAATCCTATAAAAAAAAACTTAGGAAACAAAAGCGTTGTTTATTCAAACATAAATTTTTAATATGAATAATTACATAACATGATAATAAAGATAACTGCAAAAAACATTGTCAATATCTTCATATTAATAAATATTCAGACTGAGGTAATCAGTCCCTCAGCCTGATGATGGTGTCTTCACTCCATCAATCCATTTCCGAATCGCAATATTTTAACACGCTCAATACAAAAATAAAAAAAATCTTAGGCAGGATCTTTCACTGGGGAAGCCATGTTAAGTCTCAATTATTATACCTTTTTCTATTACAAATGTTACGTTGTTGTGTGTAATATCAGTGGTCAACAGTGTCTGAAAAGTTGTATGGTTCTTAAATGAAATTAGTTAATTATTATGTATTTTCATGTCGTGAATCCAAATATCAACTTGAAAAATGCTTATTGGCTGTATGTTTAAAGATACGATACATGTAATATATGATTATTTTATTATAACGTACAATATGTGTGTCGGTATGTTTTAAACTCTACTCCGTACCTACTCTCTGCCTTTTTGCTTGACGCTTATAGTGGGCTGAAGAATCATCTCTTGTCATTGTCCAGCAATAGTCCACAAGCATTCTTGTGCCACATTTGCTCTGGTACCATTTTTCCATGGTTGAAATATCTTGGTGGAACCTTTCACCATGTTCGTTACTAACTGCCCCACAGTTCGCTGGAAAAAGTCTAAATGTGAGTCCAAAAAGTGGATTTTAAGTGACATGTTACATTCCATGTTCTTGTAAACCTTGATAAGGTTTTTCGCCAATTCTTCATAGTTGCCTTCCGTTCTGTTTCCGAGAAATCCCTTCGCCACTAACTTGAATGCTTCCCAAGCAGCTTTCTCCTCCCCATGAAGATCTGATTCAAAGTCACCATCTTTTAGAAGCTCTCTAATCCGAGGACCACTTTAGATTCCCTCTCTCAGCGTCGCTCAGTGAGGGGAATTTTGATGTTAAATACTTGAATCCCTGACCGGATTTGTCCATAACTTTTACAAAGTTTTCCATGAGCCTCAGTTTTATGTGTAGTGGTGGTAGCAAAATTTTGCTTGGTTCAATGAGAGGTGGATATTGAAAAAATTTAATCCCAGGTTCCAATGATTTACGAGGTGACCAGACTCTCCTGATGTAGTGGGAACATCTTCTATAACTGCTGGAACAATAATGAAGGTCAGTCAGACTGTGAGTGTGGTAAGAAACATACTGCCACAAGCCTGTTGGAACCTGTTGCGATACGTAGGTCTATATTGAAAAGTAGAGATTAACAATTTTAGCCATATATTCATTATAAGCGACCTAAAATAAGTTGGAAATTGCTACTCTGGTCACGGAAGCATTTTGGTTGTTGACCAGTGTAATGTGCGTCTATTGCTAAACTTAACAATGTCAAAGAGCCTGAACGATAATTCAGAGCAATGTTTTGAAGTCTATATCCTCGTATTTTTTAAAATGCATTTTCTCTTCTTTCCAGTCATTTGTATCTATTTTTTACACCTTACGTAGTGGTTAAGATTCGTTGTTTTACCTCAGCTCATTTCAAAGACCAGCATTATCTAAGGAGTACTGACACCACCCAAGATACCCCCCACGACAATCGACTAACCCCCCGGGTACCTATTTACGGTTAAATGAAGAGTAGCAGCGATAAACCAGATGACTGATAGTAAGGTACCTATTTACTGCTGGGTGAAAAAGCACTTTACCTTCTCCAAATAATTTCCTAATTATCTCTGTTAATGGAGAGTCTATAGGGCGCTAGTACTTCGCTTGGGTTCTTAAAGTTCTGGCCAAGAGTTCAGCTCTCTCGTTTGATCAGCTTACAACTGGACCTTCAGGCATTAAATGCCAGTGTTCAGAACACTACATTGCCTGTCAGTGTTCAGACTACCACACAACCTCTGTCAGTGTTCAGACTACCACACAACCTCTGTCAGTGTTCAGACTACCACACAACCTCTGTCAGTGTTCAGACTACCACACAACCTCTGTCAGTGTTCAGACTACCACACAACCTCTGTCAGTGTTCAGACTACCACACAACCTCTGTCAGTGTTCAGACTACCACACAAACGATGTCAGTGTTTAGACCACCACACAAACGATGTCAGTGTTTAGACCACTACACTGTTTCTGTCAATGTTTAGACCAGACAGTCCTCGTCAGTATTCAGACCAACACAATGCACATTCCTTCACACAGTGTTGGACACTTTGTTCAGACCATTACCACACAATGTCCGGACCAACAAACAATATCAAGACCACACAATTTCCAGACCACAGTACCGTTTTAAAACCCGAACACAGTGTTCAGTCGACCACACACTGTCTTCAGACCGTCACTACATAATATCCGGACCACAATACTCTTTGTAGATTATCACATAGTAATCAGACCATCGCCACACGACAGCCGTAGCCGTACCTCGTTACTGGTTTAAGACCAACACGCAGTGTTCAGACACAGCCTAAAGTTGGAAGAAACCTGCACGATGAAGACAAAATAGGATCGAGCCCGTACCATTGCTCTGTTGATCAAATTACCTGTCGCATTTGCATTCTGCAAGGTGAGAAAATATTACTGAAGGGCGAAACGTTGTAGGTATGTCACGATGCTACATAATGTTAACTGATACACAAACGTTGTAGAACTATTATTTAGAAACATTTCGCCCTGTTAAAGACTTGATAAAGCTCTATCAAAGCAAAACGTTTTCCGAAAAAAGCTTGCTTGGCAAGGCGTGAGTGTAACAATAGCTTAGGGTAGTTACGGTCATAACTGAACAACTGAGAGGGATGGCCAGTTATGATGATTTACACACCTGTGAAACACCTGGTTTCCTAAACATCTACAGAATAAGATGATGCACATGTGCCTACTTAATCATCTTGTCGGTGTTATATGTCACTTTATATAGATAAACAGTGATGATAGCTGTGTAAAAGCATGTCGTAGACATAACCTTAGAACTGGTGCACTTTTGGCCTCGGATATGAACGCCGACAGTTCCTTTGATAAATGTTTATATGTTACCTCTTACAGCCAACATGTGAACTTGAATTTATAACTCTGGCCTCCCAGCCAAGGCGAAATATTAGAACTATTGTGTCTCTATGACTCCATCGATTTTCCACACGTCTGAGTTGAAAATAGTCAAACCTCGCATGCTAACTCAAACCCGAGAACACTCGTGCTCTGAGGTCAAGTGATAATTGCTTAATCTTGTCACGCACTAAATTCTTTCTGCCTCTGGAGTTGTTTTAGGATTCTACGAACTTACAGAGAAGGAATCTGATAGGTCCATATTCGTCCGCTCGGAAATGTTGACCTGAACCATGGTTACAGTCAATTCTGGACTGAACGCAGTACATGGAATCTTTTTCCTTGGTTTACGTGACCTGCCATCTTTGGTTTAGGTGACCTGCCATCTTTGGTTTAGGTGACCTGCCATCTTTGATTTAGGTGACCTGCCATCTTTGGTTTAGGTGACCTGCCATCTTTGATTTAGGTGACCTGCCATCTTTGGTTTAGGTGACCTGCCATCTTTGAGCATAAACTGGTCGTCGCTAACTTGTGTGTGCGTCTCTGAAGAGGATCAGTAAGAGATCAGTGACTGCAAACAAAACATTCTTCTCGTATTTTCTTATTCGCCTTCCACTGCTTCACTGTGTCTCACTGATTTTTGTTACATCTTAACTCCGATGTGTATGACATCGATCCCGCCCATGGAAAGTGATGTTTCATGGTGAGTGATGATCCATGCGGAGTGATGTTCCATGGGGAGTGATGTTCCATTGGGAGTGATGTTCCATGGGGAGTGATGTTCCATTGGGAGTGATGTTCCATGGAGAGTGATGTTCCATTGGGAGTGATGTTCCATGGGGAGTGATGTTCCATTGGGAGTGATGTTCGTTCTACTTTCTGGCTCACCAGAAAGTTCTTATCCTCCTAATTTCCAGTGATCGTCATCACATTCTAGTGAGCTACAGTGAAGAGATCTCTGAGTTGGTACCAGAAGATCGTCTCTTGATGGCGGATTTTCTTGAGCTTCTCGTATTCTTGAACCAACTGACGAAGTTCGCCTTTGGAGTAAGCCAGAGTTGACATTGGAATTTTATCCTTCTCCCGTAGCTCAAGCACTGCTGGAAGAGTAGTAACAACTTGCGTCTTATTCATGACAGAGTGAAGGTAATAATTCCTGAGGACTTTGCCTCTGGATGTCACCTGAGCTCAGGTGATGTCTGTGCTTCAGTAGTCTAACAAATGGGGAATTTATGTAGTTATATCCGGTTATCCAAGTTAACAGAACAACTTGAGGAAAAGAGAGAAAATACAAAGTTCAATTCCCGTAAACAATTATCCCTACACAAAATAATACAATCAATAATTTTTAGAAGACTGACAGTATATCAAGTGTTTTTCTCGAATTACGATGTGACTAAAAAATTGAACTTGTTGAAAGAACCAAAAATCATATTATTTTTCAAATTTTCTGCAAAGATAATGAATGTGAGGCTCGACGAAGGCACCATCTTACTCTGCCAGTTTTACACAATTCATTTTAATCCCAGGAAATATGGACTGTCCTGATATATATATATATATATATATATATATATATATATATATATATATATATATATATATATATATATATATATATATATATATATATTATAATTTGGATTTGGATAAGTTTACAATAATTTAATAATAAACAAACACAATAAAATATATTTTTTTCGTTAGGTTCAGAACGATTTTTCCGAAATTATTGTATACGCAAATTTTCGCTTGCCTTATTCGGAAACAAGAGCGTTATTATTTAAGTCAAAATCGCAAGTTTTACATATTCGGCACGAAACAAACACATACACACACACACACACACACACACAGAGGCCAGGAGATGACTCGAGCCCTGCAACCACAATCAGGTGAGTACACAGACACATAGACACACACACACACACACACACACACACACACACACACTCACAGACAGACACACACAATGCATATAGAACAGGCCTAGTGTCTAATCGACATGTGCCTAGGACAAAATGGTAACATACATATACATATATTTAAATATATATATATATATATATATATATATATATATATATATATATATATATATATATATATTATATGGGATCATGATGGGATCATGACAGAAATGTTAAAAGCAGGGGGGGATATAGTGTTGGAGTGGTTGGTACTTTTGTTTAATAAATGTATGAAAGAGGGGAAGGTACCTAGGGATTGGCGGAGAGCATGTATAGTCCCTTTATATAAAGGGAAAGGGGACAAAAGAGATTGTAAAAATTATAGAGGAATAAGTTTACTGAGTATACCAGGAAAAGTATATGGTAGAGTTATAATTGAAAGAATTAGAGATAAGACAGAATGTAGAATTGCGGATGAGCAAGGAGGCTTCAGAGTGGGTAGGGGATGTGTAGATCAAGTGTTTACATTGAAGCATATATGTGAACAGTATTTAGATAAAGGTAGGGAAGTTTTTATTGCATTTATGGATTTAGAAAAGGCATATGATAGAGTGGATAGAGGAGCAATGTGGCAGATGTTGCAAGTTTATGGAATAGGTGGTAAGTTACTAAATGCTGTAAAGAGCTTTTATGAGGATAGTGAGGCTCAGGTTAGAGTGTGTAGAAGAGAGGGAGAATACTTCCCGGTAAAAGTAGGTCTTAGACAGGGATGTGTAATGTCACCATGGTTGTTTAATATATTTATAGATGGGGTTGTAAAAGAAGTAAATGCTAGGGTTCCGTTGAGAGGGGTGGGATTAAATTATGGGGAATCAAATTCAAAATGGGAATTGACACAGTTACTTTTTGCTGATGATACTGTGCTTATGGGAGATTCTAAAGAAAAATTGCAAAGGTTAGTGGATGAGTTTGAGAATGTGTGTAAAGGTAGAAAGTTGAAAGTGAACATAGAAAAGAGTAAGGTGATGAGGGTATCAAATGATTTAGATAAAGAAAAATTGGATATGAAATTGGGGAGGAGGAGTATGGAAGAAGTGAATGTTTTCAGATACTTGGGAGTTGACGTGTCGGCGGATGGATTTATGAAGGATGAGGTTAATCATAGAATTGATGAGGGAAAAAAGGTGAGTGGTGCGTTGAGGTATATGTGGAGTCAAAAAACGTTATCTATGGAGGCAAAGAAGGGAATGTATGAAAGTATAGTAGTACCAACACTCTTATATGGATGTGAAGCTTGGGTGGTAAATGCAGCAGCGAGGAGACGGTTGGAGGCAGTGGAGATGTCCTGTCTAAGGGCAATGTGTAGTGTAAATATTATGCAGAAAATTCGGAGTGTGGAAATTAGGAGAAGGTGTGGAGTTAATAAAAGCATTAGTCAGAGGGCAGAAGAGGGGTTGTTGAGGTGGTTTGGTCATTTAGAGAGAATGGATCAAAGTAGAATGACATGGAAAGCATATAAATCTATAGGGGAAGGAAAGAGGGGTAGGGGTCGTCCTCGAAAGGGTTGGAAAGAGGGGGTAAAGGAGGTTTTGTGGGCGAGGGGCTTGGACTTCCAGCAAGCGTGCATGAGCGTGTTAGATAGGAGTGAATGGAGACAAATGATACTTGGGACCTGACGATCTGTTGGAGTGTGAGCAGGGTAATATTTAGTGAAGGGATTCAGGGAAACCGGTTATTTTCTTATAGTCGGACTTGAGTCCTGGAAATGGGAAGTACAATGCCTGCACTTTAAAGGAGGGGTTTGGGATATTGGCAGTTTGGAGGGATGTGTTGTGTATCTTTATACGTATATGCTTCTAAACTGTTGTATTCTGAGCACCTCTGCAAAAGCAGTGATAATATGTGAGTGTGTGAAAGTGTTGAATGATGATGAAAGTATTTTCTTTTTGGGGATTTTCTTTCTTTTTTGGGTCACCCTGCCTCGGTGGGAGACGACCAACTTGTTGAAAAAAAAAAAAAATATATATATATAAAGAGAGGAGAGGAGAGAGAGAGAGAGAGAGAGAGAGAGAGAGAGAGAGAGAGAGAGAGAGAGAGAGAGAGAGAGAGAGAGAGAAGAGAGAAAGAGAGAGAGAGAGAGAATCAAACATCTTGTGGATGGATAATGCAAACATCAACAAAAGCTGCCTTAAGAAGCTTGGAATCCGGTTCACATTTAGAAGTTATTGTCCAGCTAATCAACTCGTAAAGCTTTATAAGGCGGTGATGCGTCGATGTGTTGAGAATTGCTCTCATATATGGCGCACCTCTTCCTCCTGATACTCCCTTAATGGACTACATGCTACGGCTCATTAATTCTCTAACCTTCCAAGACTATATCCTCTCTCTGTCTCAGAGTCTCTTCTAATTGGTGTACGTCCGACGACAGTGAAGAAATGAAACAGTCTCTGGAACAAGCTGGTATTTGGACAGTTTGCTTTTGTGGAGAGAAATATTGCCCAAGTCACTTGTGTGTCTATCTCTCCGTCCGTCAGTGTGTGTTTGTGTATGTTTTAGTTACCATTTTATCGTAGGCACATGTCGATTAGACCCTGTGTGTGTGTGTGTGTGTGTGTGTGTGTGTGTACTCACCTAGTTGTACTCACCTAGTTGAGGTTGCAGCGCCCGAGTTCAAGCTCCTGGCCCAGCCTCCTCACTGGTCGCTACAAGGTCACTCTCCCTGAACCGTGAGCTTTATCATACCTCTGCTTAAAGCTATGTATGGATCCTGCCTCCACTACATCGCTTCCCAAACTATTCCACTTCCTGACTACTCTGTGGCTGAAGAAGTACTTCCTAACATCCCTGTGATTCATCTGTGTCTTCAACTTCCAACTGTGTCCCCTTGTTGCTGTGTCCCATCTCTGGAACATCCTGTCTTTGTCAACCTTGTCAATTCCTCTCAGTATTTTGTATGTCGTTATCATGTCCCCCCTATCTCTCCTGTCCTCCAGTGTCGTCAGGTGATTTCCCTTAACCTCTCCTCGTAGGACATACCTCATAGTGTGTGTGTGTGTGTATGTGTGTGTGTGTGTGTGTGTGTGTGTGTGTGTGTGTGTGTGTGTGTGTGTGTGTGTGTGTGTGTGTGTGTGTGTGTGTGTGTGTGTGCTTGTGTACTCAATTGAGGTTGAAAGAGTCGAGTCATAGGTCCTGTCCTCGCCTCTTCACTTGTCGCCACCAGGTCAACTCTCTCCCTACTCCATGAGCTTTATCATACCTCTTCTTAAAACTATGTATGGTACCTGCCTCCACTACCTCACTTTCCAGACTATCCCACTTCCTGGCAACTCTATGGCTGAAGAAATACTTCTTAACATCCGTGGGACTCATCTGAGTCCTCAGCTTCCAATTGTGACCCCTTGTTGCTTTGTCCCATCTCTGGAACATCCTCTCTCCGTCCACCTTGTCGATTCCTCTCTTTATTTTATATGTCGTTATCATGTCCCCCTCCCCCTCCGTCTTTCCTGTCCTCCAGTGTCGTCAGGTTGAGTTCTCTTAACCTCTTCTCGTAGGACATGCCCCTTAGCTCCGGGACTAGTCTCGTAGCAAACCTTTGCACTTTCTCTAGTTTCCTGACGTGCCTGGCCAGGTGAGGGTCCTAAACTGGAGTTGCATACCCGAATATGGGCCTGACGTACACGGTGTAAAGGGTCCGGAACGACTCCTTACTGAGATGTCGGAGTGCTATTCTTAGATTTGCTAGTCGCCCATATGCTGTGTGTGTGTGCCTGTGTGTGTGTGTGTGTGTGTGTGTGTGTGTGTGTGTGTGTGTGGTGTCGGGGTGTGTGTGTGTGTGTGTGTGTGTGTGTGTGTGTGTGTGTGTGTGTGTGTGTGTGTGTGTGTGTGTGTGTGTGTGTGTGTGTGTGTGGGGTGTGTGTGGTGGGGTGTGTGTGTGGTGTTTTGTGCGGTGTGTGTGTGTGTGTGTGTGGTGTGTGTGTGTGTGTGTATGTGGTGTGTGTGTGTGTGTGTGTGGGGGTTGTGTGTGTGGTGTGTGTGTGGTGTGTGTGTGTGTGTGTGTGTGTGTGTGTGTGTGGTGTGTGTGTGTGTGTGTGATGTGTGTGTACTCACCTATTTGTACTCACCTATTTGTGGTTGCAGGGGTCGAGTCTTAGCTCCTGGCCCCGCCTCTTCACCCGGGTTGCTACTGGGCCCTCTCTCTCCCCGCTCCATGAGCTTTATCAAACCTCGTCTTAAAACTGTGTATGGTTCCTGCCTCCACTACGTCATTTTCTAGGCTATTCCACTGCCTTACAACTCTATGACTGAAGAAATACTTCCTAATATCTCTCTGACTCATTTGTGTCTTCAACTTCCAATTGTGGCCTCTTGTTTCTGTGTCCCCTCCCTGGAACATCCTGTCTTTGTCCACCTTGTCTATTCCACGCAGTATTTTATATGTCGTTATCATGTCTCCCCTGACCCTCCTGTCCTCCAGTGTCGTCAGGCCGATTTCCCTTAATCTTTCTTCATAGGACATTCCCCTTAGCTCTGGAACTAACCTTGTCGCAAACCTTTGTACTTTCTCTAGTTTTTTGACGTGCTTTATCGAGTGCGGGTTCCAAACAGGTGCTGCATACTCCAGTGTGGGCCTAACATACACGGTGCACAGTGTCTTGAACGATTCCTTACTAAGGTATCGGAATGCTGTTCTCAGGTTTGCCAGGCTCCCATATGCTGCAGCAGTTATCTGATTGATGTGTGCTTCTGGAGACATGCTCGGTGTTATACTCACCCCAAGATCTTTCTCCTTGAGTGAGGTTTGCAGTCTTTGTCCACCTAGCCTATACTCTGTCTGTGGTCTTCTGTGCCCTTCCCCTATCTTCATGACTTTGCATTTGGCAGGATTAAATTCGAGAAGCCATTTGCTGGACCAGGTGTCCAGTCTGTCCAGGTCTCTTTGAAGTCCTGCCTGGTCCTCATCAGATTTAATTCTCCTCATTTACTTCACATCATCTGCAAACAGGGACACTTCTGAGTCTAACCCTTCCATCATGTCGTTCACATATACCAAAAATAGCACTGGTCCTAGGACCGACCCCTGTGGGACCCCGCTCGTCACAGGTGCCCACTGTGATACATCATTACGTACCATGACTCGTTGTTGCCTCCCTGTCAGGTATTCTCTGATCCATTGCAGTGCCCTTCCTGTTATATGCGCCTGATGCTCTAGCTTCTGCACTAATCTCTTGTGAGGAACTGTGTCAAAGGCATTCTTGCAGTCCAAGAAGATGCAATCAACCCACCCCTCTCTCTCGTGTCTTACTTCTGTTATTTTATCATAAAACTCCAGAAGGTTTGTGACACAGGATTTGCCTTCCATGAATCCGTGCTGGTTGGCATTTATACTCTTGTTCCGTTCCAGGTGCTCCACCACTCTCCTCCTGATAATCTTCTCCATAACTTTGCATACTATACACGTCAATGACACAGGTCTATAGTTTAGTGCCTCTTTTCTGTCTCCTTTTTTAAAAATGGGAACTACATTTGCCGTCTTCCATACCTCAGGTAGTTGCCCAGTTTCCAGGGATGTGTTGAAGATTGTGGTAAGTGGCACGCACAACATATCTGCTCCCTCTCTAAGGACCCACGGGGAGATGTTGTCCGGTCCCATTGCCTTTGAGGTATCGATGTCCCTTAGCAGTTTCTTCACCTCCTCCTCATCTGTATGTATGTCGTCCAACACTTGTTGGTGTATTCCTTGCTGGTGTCCCCATCTGATCTGTCCCCCCAGAGTCCTTCCTGTCTCTACTGTAAATACTTCCTTAAATCTCGTGTTGAGCTCCTCACATACCTCTTGATCGTTTCTTGTGAGTTCTCCACCTTCTTTCCTCAGCCTTATCACCTGGTCCTTGACTGTTGTCTTCCTCCTAATGTGGCTATACAGCAGTTTCGGGTCAGATTTGACTTTCGATGCTATGACGTTTTCATACTGTCGCTGGGCCTCCCTCCTTATCTGTGCATACTTGTTTCTGGCTCTTCTACTAATCTCCTTGTTTTCCTGGGTCCTATGCCTCCTGTACCTTTTCCATTCTCTGTTGCACTTAGTTTTTGCCTCCCTACTCCGTCGGGTAAATCAAGGACTCGTTTTGATCTTCCTATTATTTCTGTTTCCCTTGGGAACAAACCTTTCCTCTGCCTCCTTGCACTTTATGGCCACATATTCCATCATCTCGTTTACTGATTTTCCTACCATTTCTCTGTCCCACTGAACCTCCTGCAGGAAGTTTCTCATACCTGTGTAGTCCCCCCTTTTATAGTTTGGCCTGTCCCCTTCAGTTCCTGTTACCTTCTCCACTTGTAACTCTACTATATAATCAAAACTCAGAACCACGTGATCGCTAGCTCCAAGGGGCCTCTCGTAAGTGATGTCCTTAATGTCTGAACTGCTCAGGGTGAACACAAGATCCAGTCTTGCTGGCTCATCCTCCCCTTTCTCTCTGGTTGTGTCCCTGACATGTTGATGCATGAGGTTTTCAAGTATCACATCCATCATCTTGGCTCTCCATGTTTCGGGACCCCCATGTGGCTTCAGGTTTTCCCAGTCGATCTCCCTGTGGTTGAAATCGCCCATTACCAGTAACTTTGCTCTGCTCGAATGAGCTCTTCTTGCCACCTCAGCCAGTGTGTCCACCATCACCCTGTTGTTTTCTTCGTACTCCTCTCTTGGCCTCCTGCAGTTCTGTGGTGGGTTATACATCACTCCAATGACTACTTTATGTTCTCCGGACTGAATTGTACCTACAATGTAGTCTCTTTCTCCAATCATGTACATGCCTTCCATTTCCTCAAATCCCCATCGGTGTTTTATGAGCAGTGCAACCCCTCCTCCCCCTCTACTCCTTCTATCTTTCCTCAGGATCTGATATCCCGTTGGGAAGATTGTGTCTGTTATTGTCTCAGCAAGTTTTGTTTCTGTGACTGCTATGATGTCTGGGGATTTTTCACTGATTCTTTCGTTCCACTCCTCATGTTTATTCGTTATTCCATCCGCGTTTGTGTACCAAACTTTCAGTTTCTTTTCTATCATTGTGGTCATGCAAGAATATTGGGGTTGGGGGAGCGAGAGCCTTGGTGGGGGCCTATGTGTGTGTGTGTGTGTGTGTGTGTGTGTGTGTGTGTGTGTGTGTGTGTGTGTGTGTGGGTGTGTGTGTGTGTATGGTGTGTGCCTGAGTGTGTGTCATTGAGTCTGTCTCTATCTACCTATCTACCTATGCTCTCTCTCTCTCTTCCTCTTAGTACACATACAGTTCCCAGGTGCAAACACTCAGTATCTATCAACATATACTTCAGCATCTCTTACAAGACTTGCAACATCACCATCCCAGCTGCTACTTGTAATTATCGAACCTTGAACCACACTATTGATGTTTTACTTTCCAGCTATCAAAAACGATGTCTTCCTAGTCCTCTGAAGTATTTCTTGAGCTTGTCTTCCTCTCCTCCTTCAAGACGTTGGTTAACAGGTACTATACTCAACATGAGATAATTTGCTAGTTTTCTCTGGCGTCGAGGTTTTCAGGTGACCACAGAGTTCATATTGAACTTCATAACAACAAGTGAAGAAACAAAAAACGGTTGGCCAAACAGTGTTAGAGGTAATAAATAAATAAGATGATTAAGCAAACACAGAAAAAAACAGAGAGCATAATTAAAACTGAGAGACAAACACACAGACAGAAAACAATTTAAGACTAACGCACAGACAAACACACCGAATAGACGACGGAGAGAAACATAAGACGGATGAATAAACACACAATCTATCAGACCGACAGACACTAACATATGACAACTAAACTAACATTCCGACAGAACGACAGAGAGTAACGTAACAAGACAGATTAACTAATACACACACACACACACACACGCGCGCGCTCGTGTGTGAAGAAATAATCACCACACACCAAGTATCTATCCACAAGTGTCTTTGACACAAGCTAGGGAAAACAGTTCAAAGAACAGACAAGGAAACTGACCAACACAGTAAAACACAAGAACGGAAGACAAACATCAAACAAACAAGACAGACCAAAAACAGTCAGATATCAAGACGGTCGTACAATCCCCACAGACTAAGACGCAATAACTCAACAGGAAGGTTCAACCAAGCATACACAAACACACCAACCAGCAAAGTCTCCCTCCCTTGCACAAACTAAACAAACAGGCAGAAGGGAGTGAGGGAGAGAGGGAAGGAGGGAGGGAGAGTGGGAGTACTAGTGTCTTAATACTGCCAGTGTCACTCTGGACGATGTTCACCATCGTCTGGCCTAAGTTATTCCGGCGCACAATCTAAAATGACTGATAAAACTCTCTCACTGGGCAACCCTGTCGCCAGAACTCGTAATTAAAGTGACGGTCAGTTTCTAAAACACAGAGTGAGAAACAGAGAGAGAGAGAAAATTAAATATTTTTCATGAAAAGAAATTCGCATAATGATAAATTTGAATAAACTCAACAAGAAGACAATAATGGTTAAAGTGTGTGTGTATATATATATATATTACGGCCTCTCCTCACTTAGCGACGTACTCATTTATCGACGACTCGGACTTACGACGGGCTCTTTGACTAGTATTCATATCTAAATAATATATGTTGGAGCTGATTTCCTCTATTCTGCATATTACAATATACGGTACACTACTATATAACATAAAAATATACCAGAAATGTTATATTCGTGCAAAGGTGAAATTAAAACAATATCGAAGATGGTTGACACAAACCCACTACCATTATAGTATGCTCCTCACTTACCGACGAATTTGCTTACCGGCGAGGTCTTAGTAATGGAACTGCATCGTTAAGTGAGGAGAGGCAATATATATATATATATATATATATATATATATATATATATATATATATATATATATATATATATATATATATATATATATATATATATATATACGAACATTTATTAATAAACAGAATACATTTACAGAAAAAACAAACAAATACAATGGCACAATGTATCAAAGATCATGAATTTCCTCCAGCTCCTCAGAGGCTGGACGTGAGCCAAGTATGCAGCAAGCATTTCCCCTCTGGATGGCTATGCTGAGGCGCTGGAACATGAAAGCGGCTGCCCTTGGGTCCCTGGTGGTGTCGATGAGTCTGGAACCCAATTCTTTAAGGAAACACGTGGCAATTTTTCCCCATGATCCCAAGGTCTCTGATCCCACTGGGACAAATTGATACTGTTGTCCCTGTACTTGCTGATCTTGTACTCCTCCCTGTGGTCAGCAGCTCCTCCCTGTCGCCCCACACTGTGATGGATATAGGTGTCAGCCAGTGTGGACACACAGGTATAGTCCCATGCTAAGAGCTTGCCATTCTTCCAAGGATTGATGGTGATCCCGTCGGGGCGGTTTGCCGAGTTGTGGGTATTGTTAGCTGCTAGTGATCGGGGCTCCCTCTCGGCTGGGCATCCAGCTGTAGCAAGGGTTCTCTTAATGATGTCGTTGACCTCATTGTGTCTTGCATGCCAGCCCTTGGTTTTGGAACAGTTAAGACCATGTAGACCGTATTGGTCTGCTTGCGCTTCGCCGCAAATACACGTATATTCTGTGTGAATTGGGGCAGCAAGGCGCAGAGCCACTGCAATAAGGAGGGTCTTAGGGTCGAGTCGCATTCCCATTGCCGATATGGGAACTGTTTGGAGGAAGTCCCCGGAGTGATGTGCGCTCACAGCCTGGAGACGGGCAATCTCCCTATCTGATGTTGCAGCCCTGAGCATGTTGGCAAGCACCTTTTCAGCGATCGGACCATCCCAGCTTGACTTTGTGAGCCAGTGCTTCACTAGGGTTTGGTGCTGGAGCAGCAAGAGTCTCCTATTCAGTGATGGCACTGACATAGCTAGGGTCTTCTATTATTGCTGAGTCGCTGAGGGTATCAGGAAGAATTTGTCTTATCAACTCGTTTGATGCTATGGAAAAGGATAGGAAAGCTGGTAAGCTGGAAAGCTGCGTACTCCTAGCCCTCCAAGCCTGATCGGAAGTGAGGCTTGCAACCACTGTCCATCTTCAAGGGAAAGATTCAATACACTCTCTAGCATGGTCTTAAGGAGTCATATTCCTTGAGTTTTGGACTGCTGAAGGCTGGAGAGCATCTCAGAAAGTAGGTAGAAGGCATCATGTGTGTCAGTGTCTTTCATCTTCCTTTCCATCGTCTGGAGGTCTGAGACTTTTTTTTCTAGGATCAGATCGATAGCATTGGGCCCAAGAGGAGCACCAAGGAGAGTGCTATTGGCTGGATCAATGGCTCGTGCTCCTGGTAAAACGGCGCTAATATTCTGGATCATCTGTTGATTGGTAGAAACTATTTCACATTTGGTGGGGTTTAAAGAAAGGCCCAGGCTTTCTCCCATACACACACACACACACACACACACACACACACACACACACACACACACACACACACCACATATATATATATATATATATATATATATATATATATATTTATATATATATATATATATATGCAATAAGATTACAGTAAACAGGTGATTTCAGAATATGCAAAACAACCACTGTGAAAGAATAATGAAATTCCAAGCGCTTTCGTGACTACTCATATTATCAAGGAACAATAAAAGTAATGCATCAAAGGAAGGCATATAAAGCGTCTAGACCACACCTCACTATCACATCTCACAACAATCAGTCATGCATCAGGTGTTGCTTGGTGGTGGGATGTGATAGTGAGGTGTGGTCTAGACCCTTCATATGCCTTTGATGCATTACTTTTATTGCTCCTTGATAATGTGAGTAGTCACGAATGCGCTTGGAATTTCATTAGTCTTTCACAGTGGTTGTTTTGTATATATATATATATATATATATTATATATATATATATATATATATATATATATATATATATAAAGATTACAGTCAGCAGGACTCGATACTGCTTCTGGGACTGACAAGATTCCCAGGCAGCGTTCTTAAATGTTAAGAGCACTGCCTGGGAATCTTGTCCGTCCCAGAAGCAGTATCGAGTCCTGCTGACTGCGATCTTTATTTATAATATATATATATATATATATATATATATATATATATATATATATATATATATATATATAGTATATATATATATATATATATATATATATATATATATATATATATATATATATATATATATATATATATATAGTTTGGAAGTTAGGAGGAGGTGCGGGATTACCAAAACTGTTGTCCAGAGGGCTGAGGAAGGGTTGTTGAGGTGGTTCGGACATGTAGAGAGAATGGCGCGAAACAGAATGACTTCAAGAGTGTATCAGTCTGTAGTGGAAGGAAGGCGGGGTAGGGGTCGGCCTAGGAAAGGTTGGAGGGAGGGGGTAAAGGAGGTTTTGTGTGCGAGGGGCTTGGACTTCCAGCAGGCATGCGTGAGCGTGTTTGATAGGAGTGAATGGAGACAAATGGTTTTTAATACTTGACGTGCTGTTGGAGTGTGAGCAAAGTAACATTTATGAAGGGATTCAGGGAAACCGGCAGGCCGGACTTGAGTCCTGGAGATGGGAAGTACAGTGCCTGCACTCTGAAGGAGGGGTGTTAATGTTGCAGTTTAAAAACTGTAGTGTAAAGCACCCTTCTGGCAAGACAGTGATGGAGTGAATGATGGTGAAAGTTTTTCTTTTTCGGGCCACCCTGCCTTGGTGGGAATCGGCCAGTGTGATAATAAAAATAAAAATAATATATGTCGTGCCGAATATGTAAAACTTGCGATCTTGGCTTAAATAGCAACGCTCATCTTGCCATATAGGACAAGCGAAAATTTGTGTATGCAATAATTTCGCCAAAATCATTCTGAATCTAACGAAAAAAATATATTTCACTGTGTTTGTTTAGTATTAAATTATTGTAAACAAATGTAAAATATATTTAATTGGGTTAGGCTAAAATAAATTGTTCTTGTTATAATAAGGTTAGGTAAGTTTTCTAAGATTCTTTTGGAGCAAAATTAAGTTTTTTTACATTAACTTTAATGAAAAAAATATATCTTTAAACGTATAAGAGAAAATTTTAGAAAGGACTTAATTTTAATTGAGTTCTTGCTAATTGACCAGTTTTCCATATTCGACACGACATATATAAATATATATATTGCGTTTATGCGTGTGTTTGCTCCCTCTTAGCCTGGTGTGCTCTGCTTTACCTTGTATTAAAACTATTTACGGACTGTGCCTCCACCAGCGCTTTGTAAAAAGCATTCCGCTTGTCTGAGACTGAAGAAGCACTTCCTTACTTTTCTATGACTCTTAACTTGAATTTTTTTCTCGCATTTCCGTCTTCCTCGCAGTTTATTTCCCATCTTCCCTGTCAGTTCCTCTAAGTGTTTTGTATGCTGTTATTTTATCTCTCCTGGGTCTTGTGTCCTCTATTATCGTCAGGTTCAGTTCCTTAGTCTCTCATTTGCCATTTCTCCAGTTTTTTTAAGTGGCTTTATAAGGTGTGGGTTCCATGATGGTGCTGCATACTCCAAGATAAGCTTGATATATGTTGTATAAAGGGCCATGAATGATATTGTTGAGAGTCCTAACGGCTTCCCTTGAACCTGCCAAACGAGCATTGACTGCAGAGATTATTCGGTTGATGTCAGCTTCTGGCGTTATGCTAGGCACGATGTTCGCCCCCCCCCCTTTTTTTTGTTTTTTTTTTTTTACCCTGGGTGAGGCCTGTAGCCTCAGTCATGTAAGTCTTTATTCCGTGTTCGGTCTTCTTTCCCCTTTTCCAGTTTTCATAATTTTGCATTTCCTGGGGCTGAAGTCAAGTAGCCACTTAGCTAACCAGGGCTGCAGTTTCTCCAGATCATTTGCAGCCTTTGCTTGTCCTCGTCGATTTCTATTGCCATCGTCAAGAAACAGGCGAACATGTGATTCAATCCCTTCTGGAATGTCATTCCCGTATATCGCAAACATTACTGATCCTAATACTAATCCAAGCAGAACCTCGGATATTACTCCGCCCAATTCTGGCAACTCTTCTCGATCGACTGTTGATCAATCAGGGTATTCCCTATTATTCCTGCCTGCACCTCAAGTTTTTGCCCCTCTTAAGAGAGATACAGTCGAAGAATATGCAATCCACAGATCTATTTCTCTCCTGTCTTACTGCTGTTTTTTTTTTTTTTCAAAGAAGTCTAACAGGTTTGTATGACATGATTTGCCAGATCTAAATTCGTGCTAATTATTGTTCATGAAGGTACGTCTCTCTTAGTGCTCCACCACTATCCTTCTCATTATCTTCTCTATTACCTAACATGGCAAGTATGCCAGTGATATTGGTCTGCAGTTCAACACTTCTGTTTTCGTTTTGTTAATATATGTACACGGTAGAGATGCCAGATCTCTGGCAACTTTCCCATATCTGCTCATTTGTTGCAGACCTTTGCTAGCTGCTGAGACGGTGCATCTGCTCCGTCTCACAGAATACAAGGTGACATCTAAATACATCTCTCTGCCTTCCCAATATTTTCCCTGTTGGCTGTATGGTTTCCAGTACTTGTCGATGTACCGTTCTCTCTTTTTCGTTTATTTAAACACCTGGCAGACTTCCTTGTCGTTCATCATGAGCAATGCTTCCTTCCTTCTTTCTTACCTTCCTTCCTTCCTACTTCACTCGAATTACTTGGTCATATGCTGTCATATTTTCTCTACTGTGGCTATCATGTAGTTTTCATTCAAACTTGGCTTTTACTGTTATTTCATTCTCAAACTGCCACTCCGTCACTCTCATCGCCATTCCTTATTCGTACCCTGCTCTTTAGCCAGCTTTCTCATTCTCATTCGCCTATCGCTTTCTATATTTTTTCTTCCTTGTTTCTCTGCTTAAATTGAGGACTCGCTCTGTTTTTGTAAATTTCCTTCATTTTCTGTGTATGATTTTTTCCATCTTTTCTGTCACTTTCCATCTAGATTCTCCATCCTTTCATTCGCCGACTTTATTTCCATTTTTCTTTCGCACTGCATGACACTCAGAAATGATCTTATCTCTTCAAAGTTCCCTCTTCTGAAGTCTGGTTTCCCGCACTTCCACCTGCTGTTCTTCACTCAGTGAAGTGTGAATCCTATGGACGGGGGACTGCAAAACTCAGGGTAATGTTTACTCCCACAAGACATTCAAAATTCAGTCCCATAAAATCGCTCTCACACGGACGACTCTCACATTCTATTTCAACTACGTCAGTTGCAGTTATGGTAAATATTTATGGGAAGGACTATATGGTGCTTCCACCATGGCTCCTTACTGGACCAGCAGACTCATGCTGACTCCACTGTGGCTCCTTACTGGACCAGTAGATTCATACTGACTCCACCATGGCTCCTTATTGAACGAGTTTGACTCATGCTGACTCAACTATGGCTCCTACCTGTACCAGTAGACTCATGCTGACTCCACCATGGCTCGTTAATGAACCAGTAGACTCATGCTGATTCCACCATGGCTCCTTACTGGACAAGCAGACTCATGCTGACTCCATGACTCCTTACTGGACCAGTAGACTCATGCTGACTCCACCATGACTCCTTACTGGACCAGTAGACTCATGCTGATTCCACCATGACTCTTTACTGGACCAGTAGACTCATACTGACCCCCATCCTATGGCCCTCCTTACTGGTTACCAGTAGACTCCCGCTGACTCCACCATGGCTCCTTAATGGACCAGTAGACTCCCGCTGGCTCCACCATGGCTCCGCCAAAAATGGCAGTAAAAACTTAAATTGTTTTGTAGCTCACAACCGTGGCTCGGCCACCACTAATTCGGGCAGTAATTAAGAACTTTATTGGGTAAATTGTCAGCGTCACGAGAGGTCGTGGCTTGCTGGCTATCCACCCACTAATTTTGGGCAGATAATTAAGTAATCTTCCCGGGAGGAGGGGAATAAAAGGGAGAAGGAGAGGGTGGGTAAGAGTAGTGGAGGAGGAGGTGGGAAGGACGAGGGAAGGAGAAAGGGAGGAGAGAGATAATTTGAAGCAATTACTGGAAATATTATGATATATGATATCCCGTTACTTGCGTGTGCAACACTACACACACATAGGAGAGAAGTAGTGAGAGAGCATTGAGAGAGAGAGGAGATTAGAGGAGAAGAGAGAGAGATAGAGAGAGAGGAAGGGAAAAGGGAACGGACAGAAAATTTGCAAACATTATTCAACTTAGCCTGAAGACCCTCATTAGAGAAGTAACAGTAGCCTGGAGATCTTTATTAGGGATGTAACAGTAGCCTGGAGACCTTTATTAGGGATGTAACAGTAGCCTGGAGACCTTTATTAGGGATGTAACAGTAGCCTGGAGACCTTTATTAGGGATGTAACAGTAGCCTGGAGACCTTTATTAGGGATGTAACAGTAGCCTGGAGACCTTTATTAGGGATGTAACAGTAGCCTGGAGACCTTTATTAGGGATGTAACAGTAGCCTGGAGACCTTTATTAGGGATGTAACAGTAGCCTGGAGACCTTTATTAGGGATGTAACAGTAGCCTGGAGACCTTTATTAGGGATGTAACAGTAGCCTGGAGACCTTTATTGGGGATGTAACAGTAGCCTGGAGACCTTTATTAGGGATGTAACAGTAGCCTGGAGACCTTTATTAGGGATGTAACAGTAGCCTGGAGACCTTTATTAGGGATGTAACAGTAGCCTGGAGACCTTTATTAGGATGTAACAGTAGCCTGGAGACCTTTATTAGGGATGTAACAGTAGCCTGGAGACCTTTATTAGGGATGTAACAGTAGCCTGGAGACCTTTATTAGGGATGTAACAGTAGCCTGGAGACCCTCATTAGGGAAGTAATAATAGCAGAGAGACCATCATTAGGAAAGTAGCAGTAGCCTGAGACCATCACAGGACAACTGCTGGTCCACACACCTGAACGATGGACCTCACCTCCATGGAGCTGAACTCTTCTTCAGGCTGAGGGACTGACCACCTCAAACTGTTTCTCGAAGGTTGATAGACAGGTTACATCATCTTAACCTCGCCACTACTCCTGTCTACAATAGATTCCATGCTTTGACTATGAAGTCTACCACGTAGGCGAAACGTTTTAATAATAAAGATACCCAACTGTTGCAATGTGTCTTAATTTCACATCAGCTTGTCGGTGCATTATATTGTACCGCTGATACAAACTTTCTGAATTGTATACATTCTTTTTTTACGGATTTTTTATCAGATTACAAATTAAATATATAATAAGATGTGATATCTGAGTGTCTCCGTTCCCTTGGATTTGGAGCTAAAACTAGAGGGTAGAGAGGAAGGTGACGGTTGAAACTGAAAGGAATAGCTTGGGCAGTAAAAGCAGGTTGGCTGTCCTTACGGGTACTAACTTTTATTAGGAGGCAGCAGCTAGGGCTGCCTGCATCCCTGTTTAGACCTATCTTCCCTTCACACTCATCGCGGAAAAAGGTGAATTCTATACTGCTTTTGAGTCTTAAGAGACACGTAAGTTCCCTTGGCTTAGAAAATTTTAGAAAGGACTTAATTTTAAATGAGTTCTTGCCAACTAATCATATTTACTTATTCGGCACGACATATATATATTAATGAAATTACAAGTGATTTTAAATCATTAACAGAACTGCGGCTGGCCAGGGTTCGATCCGGCGTTCCCATGTCCAGCCCTTTGAGAACTGAATAAAGTACGCATCACACTATCCACTGAACCAACAATCCTCTTGTTGGTCCAGTGTGTATATATATATATATATATTATATATATATATATATTATATATATATATATATATATATATATATATATATATATATATATATATATATATATATACGCACACACTGACCTCCCTGACACTGCAGCAGGTTAAGAACATTTAACATACAGGACGCAGATCTGTATAAAGCTGCTATATCATTTCCACAGGGCTCAGCAAGGGGTTTCACTGGTTTAAGGCCACAACAATTAAAACAAATCCTCAGTCCAGCACTTGGTGATGTTTCAGAGAGGCTGTTGTCTGAATTCATCAAATTTTCCAATGTGTGCCTGGCTGGCAGTGTTCCGGAGTTCATCAGACCCTTCTTTTTTGGTGCGTTACTATGTGCCTTACGGAAAAATGATAGAAGAATCAGGCCCATTGCAGTGGGCAACACCCGTTGGCACCTTGTTACCAAGGCTGCCGCAATGTTGAAACCAAATCATCTCGGTTGTGGTGCTCAATAAGGCTGAGACGCAAATCCTCCCAGATTGCCCTACCAGCTTTCATATCCTCTTCCATAGTATCAAAAGAGTTAACAAAGCACATTCTTCCGCACAACCTCAGTGACTTACCAGTGCCATCACTGAATGGGAGACTTTTGCTGCTCCAGCACCAAAACCTAGTGTAGCACTGGCGTACAGTCAAGTTGGGACGGCTCCATCGCTGAAGAGGTGCTTGCCAACTTGCTTAGGGCTGTAACATCAGACAGGTACTCTGCTAGTCTTCAAGCTCTGAGCGCAAATCACTCTGTGGACTTCAAACAGTTCCCTAAGACCCTCCATATTGCAGTGGCTCTTCCGCCTTGCTGCTCTAACTTACACGGAATATACGTGTGAATTAGGGCAAGCCGACTATTATGATCTACATGGTCTTAACTGCTCCAAAGCCAAGGGCTAGCACGCAAAGACACAATGAAGTCATCATAAATGGAAGCCTTGATACAGCTGGATGCCCAGCCAAGAGGGAGCCCCGATCACTAGCAGCCAACAATACTTACATCCCAGTAACCCGCCCTGATGGGATTACCATCTATCCTTGGAAGAATGGCAAGTTCTTAGCATGGGATTATACCTGAGTGTCGACGCTGGCTAACACCTACATCCATCACAGTGTCAGGCGACAAGGAAAGTTACAAGATCGGCAAGTACAGAGACATTGGCCAACAGTATCAAATTGTCCCAGTGGGATCAAAGACCTTAGGATCATGGGGAAAAAAAACGTCACACGTTTCCTCAAAGAACTGGGTTCCAGACTTATCGACACCACCAGGGACCCGAGGGTAACCACTTTCATGTTCCAGGGCCTCAGTGTGGCCTTCCAGAGGGAAAATGCTTTCTGCATACTGGGCTGGCGTCCGTCTTCAGAGGAGCTGGAGGAGATTCATAATCTTTGATATACTGTAACACTGTATTCATGTTTGTGTTTATATATATATATATATATATATATATATATATATATATATATATATATATATATATATATATATATATAATATATATCGTGCCGAATAAGTAAAACTGGGCATGAATTCATTTAAAATTAAGTTCTTTCTAAAATTTTCTCTTATAAACTTAGATATATTTCTTTCATTTACGTTAATATAAAAATTAATGATTTTGTACCAAAAGAACCTTAGGAAATTTACCTAACCCTATTATAACAAGCATAATTTAATTTAGCGTAATCCAACTAAATATATTTTATGTAGATTTACAATAATTTAATAAACACAATGGAATATATATTTTTTCGTTAGGTTCAGAATGATTTTTTGCGAAATTATTGCATACAATATAAAATGGAGTTAGAGTTATATCAGAGATGGAGAGGTTTCCGTAATGTTTTGCCTTTCCTTCATAAAAAAAAAACTCGTTAGGGTCATCAGTTGTTTGGATGATCAGAGGCTCGCTGATCACCGATTCAGAGTGTGACTAAAGTATTCCTCTCATTTTTTTGTTGTGGTCATTTAATATTAGATAGGGAATATTCTCGCCGGTCCTTGGAGCTAATGCAAAATGAAGCCCTCAGAATTATTCGTGGCTGTCCTAAATTTACCAAGTTTCTTAATATGAGAAAGGAACTTAGTGTTCGTGGTATCAATGGTAGGATTATGGAGATTAACACTGTGCTAGGTAAATGCAGAGATCTTAATGGGTTGTGGAAATAAGCAATTATATTAAGATTTATAACTTGCACAAAGTGTATCCTGTAGACAATAAGAGCATTTTACCCCTCTATGGAAAATGTGTTCGTTTAATATCACATACCTGCAAACCCCTCTCAAGCACATTACTAGTAATCCCTTCCACAAATCACTTACAAAGGCAACCGCTCAAGAAGAAATTTCTTGCTTAACTGTTAATAATAATTTATCACAAGTTATATACACTGATGTATCTGAGCAGGAGTGTACTGGCAGGGCTGCATCTGTTCTTGTTGCCACCTCTCTAGATAGAACGATGGGAACGTTGTGGAGTTAGACATAAGAATAAACAATTGGGCGTCTACACTGCAAAGTGAACTCTTTACCATCCTAATGGCACTGAAATTATTTTATGACATTGAGCTTAACTCTTTGATTATTACTGATTCTATTGATCACTGAAGGTTCTTGACTCACATAATGACGAACAACATGCTCACTGGAGAACCCAGATACAGATACTAAAAATCAGATAAAAATGAATTAATATACAATTTATGAGGATTCCATCACACATTAGTTAAAGACATTACCCTCAAGGAAAATGTAGAATATTACTTTGGTATGTCTATGTCACTACCACGACTACTTTATTACCACCTCCATCACTGTTGCACTACTTCTAACACTACTCTACAAACAACTATTATATTATTCCTTCCCATTCTACTTCTCCCATTTCCCCCGTTCCTCTCTGGCTCAGTTCCCTTTGCGCTTCTCTGTGTAACTAGTTGATGCTCCAAAACGGACCGAAACGTCGCCATTAGTTTGTCTGCTATGCGCGGGTTGTTTGTGATGCATTCAGCAGATCTATCACTGTGATAACATGAACGTAGCTAAACACGCTCGTGGTGCAACTTGCAATGTGAACATACTGATTGATGTTGTAGTAGCCAGGCTTAGGCTTGGTTACATGTACTTCTGGCGGTCTGACAGACACACACATGATCAAAACAAATACAAAATATGTGACCAGTCAGTTGGTCGCTATCTTGAACACTATGCGCTTAATTGTCCACTTACTGAGGAATATAGAGACAGACCGCATAATAACCTATGTGATATGTTAAGATATCTTATTTATGAAAATAAGATACCAGACATATTAAGCAAATTTTTTAAATTTGTTTGCAATAGATAAGCCAACTATAGATATAAATTCAGATGTACTCCTGTTAACCCTTTTGGGGCCTACTTCCTAGGCCTTTTGTGTATCCATTGACTCCTGCGCTACGGTCCACAGGAAGGATATGAGGTACATATTAAACTATCCGCTTCGGCGGCAAAATCTAAAATCTAATCGTTAGTCTACATTCCATCTTTTTTAATCGAAGATTTGCCTGCTAGATGTTGTTTTGGCCCTGGATTTTGCATATAAGCAAAAGTATTTTGGATTTCTTTCAATTTCATTTATGGCTTTACAGCTTCCAGCGTTTCTCCTGGACTCTGGATAATGCCTTTTGTTTGAGCATACTTCCACATTTCACCAGTGTTTCTTTCCTTTGTGAATATCTGAAATCCGTCGTCTTTGTGTTCTCCTACTTTTCCGTAATGATGGGTGTCCGAGACACACCTCTTATGCCATAAATTTCATCTTCTGAAAGTACTGGGTCAGGTCCAAGCTCATCTTATTGGCTTCCCTGCATATGTCAGTAAAATCATGACTTATTTCAGCCTAACTGATTTTCTTGTTGTTATTATTAAATCTGATGAACATGTCTTCCTGAGTATATTTTGCGGATTAGGACCAGTTAGTATGCAAGTCTCAGTTTACTCTCTTCAGCACTATCATCTTCCGCACTAGATCTTCATTATTAGCCAATACAAGGTCAAGAGTATTTTGTTGTCTGGTTGGCGCCACTATCTGCTGGCATAAGATGAGTTTACTACTGAGTCTTCGTAGTTTAGCTGAGTGAGACTCATGGGATTTTGCTCTATTTTTATGTATCTTAAACTGAAGTCACCAAGCAGTAGGTAATAAGATTATAACTAATACACTTCAAAGAAGACTAAATGAAGTTAAAAATTTCAGAGCTAAATCAAATCCTTTAGCAGGAAAAATATAGAAATAAAAATGCTACGTATATTGCTTAAAAATAGAAACCATTACACACTGCTTTAATAAATATACAGACATATTTTATGAAGACATTTCTTAAAAAGATTAAATGAGTTATAATAACTAAAGCCTGTTATATAGATCAAAGAACGCTACATATTATTAATGGAAAATATGCATTTAATATTATTGTAATACAGCTGGATATTATAATGATGGAGGGAGAAGCAACCAAAATGTCAATCGATGAATGAATGAAATACATATCCTGTGAAGAACTTATTCTTATATATATATATATATATATATATATATATATATATATATATATATATATATATATATATATATATATATATATATATATATATATATATATATATGGGAATAAGTCTGTTGAGTATACTACCTGGTAAAGTGTATGGTAGAATTATTATTGGAAGAATTAAGAGTAAGACGGAGAGTAGGATAGCAGATGAACAAGGAGGATTTAGGAAGGGTAGGGGGTGTGTGGAAAAAGTATTTATAGTCAAACATATAGGTGAACAGTATTTAAATAAGGGTAAAGAGGTTATTGTGGCATTTATGGATTTGGAAAAAGCATATGACAGGGTGGATGGGGGGGGGCAATGTGGCAGATGTTGCAGGTGTATGGTGTAGGAGGTAGGTTACTGAAAGC
The DNA here is from genome assembly GCF_026875155.1 of Cherax quadricarinatus. Lineage (NCBI taxonomy): Eukaryota > Metazoa > Arthropoda > Malacostraca > Decapoda > Parastacidae > Cherax > Cherax quadricarinatus. The sequence continues at coordinate 12,876,770 of NC_069432.1, read as the reverse complement.
AGTGAAGAGCTTTTACGAGGATAGTGAGGCTCAAGTTAGAGTATGTAGGAGAGAGGGAGATTATTTCCTAGTAAAATTAGGCCTTAGACAAGGATGTGTGATGTTAATGTGGTTGGTTAATATATTTATAGATGGGGTTGTAAGAGAAGTGAATGCTCGGATGCTGGCAAGAGGTGTGGGGTTAAAAGATAAAGAATCTAACACAATGTGGGAGTTGTCACAGTTGCTCTTTGCTAATGACACTGTGCTTTTGGGAGATTCTGAAGAGAAGTTGCAAAGGTTGGTGGATGAGTTTGGTAAGGTATGTAAAAGAAGAAAATTAAAAGTTAATATAGGAAAGAGTAAGGTGAAGAGGTTAACAAAAAAAATTATGTAACGAAATATTGGATATCAGGTTGGAGGGAGAAAGTATGGAGGAGGTGAATATATTAAAATATTTAGGAGTGGATGTGTCACCAGATGGGGCTATGAAAGATGAGGTGAATCATAGAACTGACGAGGGGAAAAAAGTGAATGGTGCACTGAGGAGTCTGTGGAGACAAAGAACTTTGTCCACGGAAGCAAAGAGGGGAATGTATGCGAGTATAGTTATACCAATGATCTTATATGGGTGTAAAACATGGGTGATGAATGTTGCAGCGAGGAGAAGGCTGGAGGTAGTGGAGATGTCATGTCTGAGGGCAATGTGTGGTGTAAATATAGTGCAGAGAATTCGTAGTTTGGAAATTAGGAGGAGGTGCGGGATTACCCTTTGAAGTCATTCTACTTTATTCCACCCTCTCTACATGTCCGAACCACTTCAACAACCAGGAGGAGTTGTTATGGTGGGTGGTCCGGACATGTAGAGAGAGTGGAACAAAATAGAATGACTTCGAAAGGGTACAAATCTGTAATGGAGGGAAGGCGGGATGGGGGTCGGTCTAGAAAGGTTGGAGGTAGGGGGTAAAGGAGGCTTTCTGTGCGAGGGGCTTGGACTTCTAGCAAGCATGCGTGAGCGTGTTAGAGAATGGAGATAAATGTTTTGTAGGATCTTACGTGTTGCTTTAGTGTGAGCAAAGTAACATTTATGAAGGGGTTCAGGGAACTCGGCAGGGGCCAGACTTGAGTCCTGGAGATGGGAAGTACAGTGCCTGCACTATGAAGGAGCGGTGTTATTTGTTTCATGTCTTTGCAAACAGTACATTGAGATTTTATATTTACAATGCAAAGAAAGCCTCTATTATGCCTAGGCATTATGGGCCAACTTAACATTATTGCAGTTTTATAACTGTAGTGTAAGTACACCTCTGGCAAGACACCCTGCCTTGGTGGGAAACGGTCTATATATATATATATATATATATATATATATATATATATATATATATATATTATACACTGAAGTAAGGTTTTTATCCACGGGGAGTACCGTAGTGTGTGTATGTGTGTATGTGTGTGTGTGTGTGTGTGTGTGTGTGTGTGTGTGTGTGTGTGTGTGTGTGTGTGTGTGTGTGTGTGTGTGTGTGTGTGTGTGTGTGGTGGGTGGAGGCAGGTGCTGGACGACCCACACTCGCCCATCAGCCGTACATTAAGCGCTGGACGACCCACACTCGCCCATCAGCCGTACATTAAGCGCACGACTCTCAGTGATATTCAGCATTTTTTGTTTTTAATTGAGACGTTACTGGGGAAAGCTAAGTGACTCGGGACGGATTTTCTGGTCATTTTTATTCTTGTATTGCACGAGGTTGGTGGTCCTCGAGGGAGGGTCCTCCTTGTTGCTGTTTCACGTGGCTTTACTTGTGACTTAATAATAATAATAATAATAAAATAATAGTAATCAAATAATAATAGTAATAATATTATTATTTAATGTTATGGCTGTTTTTGTCTTGGTGTTTTTATTATACTTTATTTCTGTTGTTTATTATTAAGAATATATTTGCGCCTAAAATTTTTATTTTAATATCAGTTCAGGATGGTCCTTTAATACCAGTCAGGGGCTCTTGATCCACTGAATTGGACATATCCTCCAATTCTTTAAAAAAAAACCAGATTGCCTCTTATCCCCTGGGCGTTATACGAGTCCTACGGGTTTAGCGTTTTCCCATTATAATAAGGAAAATAACTGATTTATTATTATCAATCAAGTTTTGACCTGACGTGCAGCTTGCCACGAAGGCAAGGTGACCCTGAGCAAGGTGACCCTGAGAACAGGAACACATTCACCATCTTTCGCTCCCAGGTGGTATTTCCAAAAGTTCAGAGAAATCATCCATCATTCACTGACCCACCAAACCGTATCATCTCTCATCCTTCAGAGAGCAGCCCTGCGCTTCCCACTTCCAGCACTGAGATTCGCCAAGCCGGTTTCTACGAATCCTTTCACCACACCACCATTCCAACAGCACGTCAATAATCCCGAATCAATTACTGCCATTCTCATGTCATGCCGAAAAATGCCTGCTAGATGCTCAAGCCTTCACTTCACAAACACTCCTCCACACCATCCACCAGCGTCTTCCGTACGTTACAGATTTATCCACCTTCAAAACCATAACGACTTGCGTTGTCCTTTCTGTACGACCAAACCTTCTCAGCAACTCTTCTTCCTTGTTCTGAATTATGCTTTTCATATCGCAACACCATCTTGTAACATTTTTACGACGTTCTCTGTTTCATATTCAGGTCACTTACTGATCTTTGATGTGACAACCATTTATATCATATAAACACTCCTTTCCTCCACTCTCTCCTCCAGATCTTCACTCCCAAGATTTTAATTACTCTCATTAGGTTAGGTTAGGTTAGGTAAGGATTGTCAGAAAACAGGACGAGTATTTCCTGACGCTGGTCTTAGTCATATGATGACCGCCAGCTGGAAGGCCTTTGACCGAGACCTTCCACTGGCTTACCGGTCCACCCCTTTTTAAAAATTTAACTAATTGTTCTCATTACTTTGATCTTTTGTGTCCTTAGCTTCATTCTACAATTCCTCTCAAACTCCTTCACCACCTGCAGCTTATCTCCAGAATTTCTCCCATGAAGAGAGATGTCTTGTGGCTGGAGACTTACTCTTCAATGAAGCTGCCCTTTCTTTCTTCAAGCATCGTGCAATCCGTGAGGGTTTAGTGCTTCCACGTCAATACAATAACAATTCTGAGTGTCTGACACGCACTGTGTCATGAAAAAAGCACATTAGATCCTTAAAACCACCCGTCTCTACTCACCTGGATCTAACATGACCACACACACCATGCTGGATGCGCAGGTCCTTTCCACTTTAAGAGGCACGTAAGTACCCCTGTCTTCTATGTTCATTTTTCCACTATAATCTACCTTGTCCATAATTACTATCGCATTTGTTTTCTCTGCTTTCGTAAGGTGAAGTCCAGGATATTTACTTAATTCATGGTATAACTTAAATCTTTGAGGACAATTGTGTTGTAAAGGTGTGAGTAAAGCTTAGACCTCTGTTTGGCTTCTTTTTTTATTAATTAATAAATGCAGCAATCAACTTCTTTATATGATTGAAGCTGAACCTTCCCTTTCCTTCCCTTTTCGTTTCCCTTTCCTTCCCTTTCCATTTCCTTCCCTTCCCTTAAGATCTATTATTATGTTCATGGCCAAGAGGTAAATTTTCGTTGGTTATGCAACAAGGTGCGGGGGGGGGGGGGAATTAGCTACAATTTCTTTGATCTAGAGACCTTAACCATTTCTCTAAGAACATCCAGAAACATGGAAGTATGTTGGAAGAGACACTGACTGACACGGCGGAGCTCTCGACTCTCGACTCTTCAACACAATCTTGAAAAATTCATAAAAAAAAATTCTACCTTCTTTCACAGTCAGTTTCTTGCTCATTTCTTTCTAAATCCTTATTTCTTCGCAATCATATCTTGTCATTCCAATCACTTCAAAAACAAGTCTTTTTCTGGTCCATCGAAGCACCCAGCTTCAAAGGAGATACAGAGAAAGAGAAGGAGGGAAGCAAAATCGTGGAATAAGCCATTTTTTTTTCGCAGAGAAATCATAGAGCGACTCTAAAGTGAAACCACTCCCATCATATACAAACTTTCAGGTTTCAAGTCACAACAATCATGCGTTTGTGAGGAACCGTGCACACTCACCGGAGTGTAAACGACAGTGATGGTTTGTGAGGCACCGTGCACACACACCGGAGTGTAAACGACAGTGATGGTTTGTGAGGAACCGTGCACACACACCGGGGTGCAGACGACAGTGATGGTTTGTGAGGCACCGTGCACACACACCGGGGTGCAAACGACAGTGATGGTTTGTGAGGAACCGTGCACACACACCGGGGTGCAGACGACAGTGATGGTTTGTGAGGCACCGTGCACACACACCGGGGTGCAAACGACACTTAACATAACTAAATATATAAAGAACACTCTATAAATCACTCGCACGTTCACTTATTCTCAATATTTTCTCTCGATATTTTTGTGTACAAGCGTTGGTATTTCCTGCAGCCAGCACAACACACTGAGTAAACAATACTAGTGCCAGGGCATTCCTGTGGTTTGTATTGCAACATACTAGGATTTCTGTCCCCTCCATCAATGTGAATGCCTGTCTATATGTCAGTCTCTGTCTGTCTGTCTGTCTGTCTCTCTCTCTCTCCCTCTCTCTTTCTAGTGTGTGTGTGTATTGTTTGTATGCTAATATGTATGTATGTATGAATCAATGTATGAATGCAAGTACGTATGTATGCAACATTACGTATGTATACATGTATGGATACATACTTAAGCATGTGGATTCATATGTATATGCATACATGCGCGTATACTATATGTCTTTGGCATACAAAGAGTACGTTACATTTTATTCGCTATATACCACACACCCATATAGGCTGCCTCCCGACCAGCGAACCAGCAGTTCAAGGGTACAACAGTCAGGTGCCCCACTGTTGTGCTAAACTGCCTGGTTCAACCCAGCCAATCACAAGGAAGTTCGCCAAAATTGTGAAACAATGTTGGAGACTCGTGGAGCAACATTGGTAGACTTATCTCAAGTCTGGTCGCCCACAGTTCTCACTGTCTCTTGCTTGCAAACTTGCTTTGTACATAGTGTATGTGCAATGTACATATACTTGCATGATGTTTTGTTGAAGGAAATATATAAGTATTTGCTCACGGCTGACTTTTGCTCGTTTTTGAATCCTACCTTGGTTAATCATGCTACGAACAGGTGTACAAGCCACAAGACTACACCTGTGTATGTAACAGTGTCCCACACAAATACTTCCATCATTATCATCACCGCTACCACCATCATGCGCCTGTGTACTGTATGTAGGTGAATCTATAATAAAAACAAAGTAATCTTTTTGAAATCAATTTCAAAAATGGGCTATATAGAACTCAGCAGAGAGCATCGGCACATGTCAACTGCTCTAGCAGAGAGCACCGGCACATGTCAACTGCTCTACGAACCTTCGCCTGACAATAGCTGACCAGGATTTGAAATCTGAAGCCGAATGGATAAGGCGTTCTGAAGTTATAAACGAAAATCTTAGATGGGATGAGAAAACACGAGCGGACATATGGCCGGCTCTGGCATCAAGCCGTGCAACACTGCACGGCTTGATGCCATGCCTGGAGTTTACCTGGAGAGAGTTCCGGGGGTCAACGCCCCCGCGGCCCGGTCTGTGACCAGGCCTCCTTAGGTCAGTGTCCCAGGATGCGACCCACACCAGTCGACTAACACCCAGGTACCCATTTTACTGATGGGGAACATAGACAACAGGTTGAAAGAAACACGTCCAATGTTTCTACTCTGGCTGGGAATCGAACCCAGGCCCTCGCCGTGTGAAGCGAGAGCGTTAACCACCAGGCCACCAGATCCCTTACTTTAAAATTATCTACAGTCCTGCAAGACATTTCTTTTGCGTTTCTTAAGATAGTCCAGTATAATGAAAATTCCAAATTATATCAAGTTTTTTACAAAATATTTATTGACTTTACAAGTTCACTCCCACACAAACTAAACTGATTGAGTACGGTCCTGGAGGTAAGATGCATAAGCTGTTAAATATTTAAAAAGAGGAACATTCATATATTATGATCGTGATTAAATGGGAAGCAAAATTTAACAGTTTTACTCATAAAATAATCACATCTGCCCTAATATACTTGGATTTGACCTCGTGTTGTCGAATTAGGAAGAATCTTTTTTTTAATGTTTGAGACTTAAACACTGAGGATTTTGGAAGACATCCGAGCCATTCCATGATGCTGGGAATGGTTCGAATAACTTTGCTGCCACTGCACCTGTACATTCCAATTGGATGAAGCGTTCTCAAGTTATGAGCGAAATAAAATCGAAAAGTAGGAGGAACAAAAAAAAAAAAAAAACCTCTTCAGCATGAGCCTCCTTCGTTAATACTTCAATATTTGTATGATTTAGAAAATCGTAATAACACGAATGCAAAGAAATCAGGCCAGTGCGTTAACCACTGACCTGTGAGTTTTAGGACTCGCTTATCATGGTTCAAACCTCCACCCGGTCTGTGATATATTTGTATGGAACGTACTCAAGACCTAAACAAAGCTTATTAGGATTCTACTAGACAAAATGTTCCCCTTGTAGTGGCCACCTGCATCCTGGTGCCTGCCTTGAAGCACCTCTGAATATCCTGGTGCCTGCCTTGAAGCACCTCTGAATATCCTGGTGTCTGCCTTGAAGCACCTCTGAATATCCTGGTGTTTGCAGCAGCTCTGGATATTCCTAGTGTCAACAACAGCTCTGGATATCTTGGTGCCTGCAGCAACTCTGGATATCTTGGTGCTTGCAGCAACTCTGGATATACTGGTGTCTGCAGCAACTCTGGATATCCTGGTGCCTGCAGCAACTCTGGATATCCTGGTGCCTGCAGCAACTCTGGATATCCTGGTGCCTGCAGCAACTCTGGATATCCTGGTGCCTGCAGCAACTCTGGATATCCTGGTGCTTGCAGCAACTCTGGATATCTTGGTGTCTGCGTCAACTCTGGATATCTTGGTGCCTGCAGCAACTCTGGATATCTTGGTGCCTGCAGCAACTCTGGATATCCTGGTGTCTGCAGCAACTCTAGATATCCTGGTGCCTGCAGCAACTCTGGATATCTTGGTGCCTGCAGCAACTCTGGATATCCTGGTGCCTGCAGCAACTCTGGATATCCTGGTGCCTGCAGCAACTCTGGATATCCTGGTGCCTGCAGCAACTCTGGATATCCTGGTGCCTGCAGCAACTCTGGATATCCTGGTGCCTGCAGCAACTCTGGATATCCTGGTGTCTGCCGTGAAGCACCTCTGAATATCCTGGTGTTTGAAGCAGCTCTGGATATTCCTAGTGTCAACAACAGCTCTGGATATCTTGGTGCCTGCAGCAACTCTGGATATCCTGGTGCCTGCAGCAACTCTGGATATCCTGGTGCCTGCAGCAACTCTGGATATCCTGGTGCCTGCAGCAAACTCTGGATATCCTGGTGCCTGCAGCAACTCTGGATATCCTGGTGCCTGCAGCAAATCTGGATATCCTGGTGTCTGCAGTAGCTCTGGATATCCTGGTGCCTGCAGCAACTCTGGATATCCTGGTGCCTGCAGCAACTCTGGATATCCTGGTGCCTGCAGCAACTCTGGATATCCTGGTGCCTGCAGCAACTCTGGATATCCTGGTGCCTGCAGCAACTCTGGATATCCTGGTGCCTGCAGCAACTCTGGATATCCTGGTGCCTGCAGCAACTCTGGATATCCTGGTGCCTGCAGCAACTCTGGATATCCTGGTGCCTGCAGCAACTCTGGATATCCTGGTGCCTGCAGCAACTCTGGATATCTTGGTGCCTGCAGCAACTCTGGATATCCTGGTGCCTGCAGCAACTCTGGATATCCTGGTGCCTGCAGCAACTCTGGATATATTGGTGCCTGCAGCAACTCTGAACATCCTGGTGCCTGCAGCAACTCTGGATATCCTGGTGCCTGCAGCAACTCTGGATATCCTGGTGCCTGCAGCAACTCTGGATATATTGGTGCCTGCAGCAACTCTGGATATCCTTGTGTCTGCAGTAGCTCTGGATATCCTGGTGTCTGCAGTAGCTCTGGATATCCTGGTGTCTGCAGTAGCTCTGGATATCCTGGTGTCTGCAGCAGCTCTGGATATCCTGGTGTCTGCAGCAGCTCTGGATACCCTGGTGTCTGCAGTAGCTCTGGATATCCTGGTGTCTGCAGCAACTCTGGATATATTGGTGCCTGCAGCAACTCTGAACATCCTGGTGCCTGCAGCAACTCTGGATATCCTGGTGCCTGCAGCAACTCTGGATATCCTGGTGCCTGCAGCAACTCTGGATATATTGGTGCCTGCAGCAACTCTGGATATCCTGGTGTCTGCAGTAGCTCTGGATATCCTGGTGTCTGCAGTAGCTCTGGATATCCTGGTGTCTGCAGTAGCTCTGGATATCCTGGTGTCTGCAGCAGCTCTGGATATCCTGGTGTCTGCAGCAGCTCTGGATACCCTGGTGTCTGCAGTAGCTCTGGATATCCTGGTGCCTGCATCAACTCTGGATATCTTGGTGCTTGCAGCAACTCTGGATATCCTGGTGTCTGCAGCAACTCTGAACATCCTGGTGCCTGCAGCAATTCTGGATATCCTGGTGCCTGCAGCAACTCTGGATATCCTGGTGCCTGCAGCAACTCTGGATATCCTGGTGCCTGCAGCAACTCTGGATATCCTGGTGCCTGCAGCAACTCTGGATATCCTGGTGCCTGCAGCAACTCTGGATATATTGGTGCCTGCAGCAACTCTGGATATCCTGGTGTCTGCAGTAGCTCTGGATATCCTGGTGTCTGCAGTAGCTCTGGATATCCTGGTGTCTGCAGCAGCTCTGGATATCCTGGTGTCTGCAGTAGCTCTGGATATCCTGGTGTCTGCAGCAGCTCTGGAAATCCTGGTGTCTGCAGCAGCTCTGGATATCCTGGTGTCTGCAGCAGCTCTGGATATCCTGGTATCTGCGTACCGTAGCAGCTTACTACCTCGAGGTACTACTAGTGGTATCAATATGTACAGCAACTGCCACTGTATCGTTCAGTACAGGAAGTTTCAAGCCAATACTTTTCTTCCTCCATCTCTACTATAAAATTTCAAACCATTTCTTCCAAAAGTGTTTGGTATATTTTGTGTTTTATGTTGACTAACTGGGGGGAAGTAGGAGATGGGGGGAGAGCCTTCTGCTTCACTATCCTCTAGTATCTACCTTTCTAACAGAGTACCTCTTACTCCATTTTCCTTCTGCTCCCTCTCTCTATTCTTTCTCTTCCTCTACCTTTCTCAGCCTCTTTTCTCCTCTTCATTTTAACTGGCATTATTTAAGTGCTTCCATTTTATCCTCGGATGTTAATCCGGTTCGAAACACCATCGGCCATGTGGAGAAATATTTAGACAATTTATAGATGATTGTAGTAAAAGAACTTGACAAGTTACTAATAAAATCTGACACACATACAAGATTCCCACAGAACTTCAGATGAGGCGAGGTCGCTGTCACTACTATCTCTCTCCTCTCTCTCTCTATGACAGTGCTTCACCACACTGTCCTAGGATAGTGCCTCTTCTGATAGTGCCTCAGCACTCTCTCTCTCCCCAGTAGTGCCTGCAAGTAACTCAAGCCTCTTAAACCTTAGTGAAACCTTGGTCTAGAACAACGAAGGTTCCGAGTCGACTCTACATTGACATACAGAGCAACAGTTGTACACACTAGGCACTATTATGAACAGGAGTGTATATTTTGATCTTTAAGATCCTCTTCAGCAAAAACATCAACAAGGAAATTACAAGATTTATGTTAGGAGGAATGAAGGATATCACTTGAGAATGTCACATATAGTGCGGTGCCCCGTGACCTGGTGGCTGAAGCTCTCTCTTCACACGGTGAGTGTCTGGTTTTGATTCCCAGCAAGGGTAGAAACATTGGGCGTGTTTCTTTACACCGGTTGTCTATGTTCCCCATCAGTAAAATGGGTATATGGGTAACATGCGGCTTCTATATAGTAGTGTATATATATATATATATATATATATATATATATATATATATATATATATATATATATATATATATATATTATTCATGACCTGCACATTAGGTACTTCACTTTATGACCGGAACTGGGATATCTCCTAATTACTACACAGTGCTGAACGCCAGCCAGGTCATCCGCATCCTGGATCTGAGTAGAGGCGAGGCGCCGGGATGTAACTCATCTGATATCTGGAAATATGTTGAGGTGAGGCATAAGAATGTGATGTTTTTGAGGGCGACCGCGTCCGGTATCAACTCGCCTTGGGATCTGTTGTAATTGGGTAAGGATTTTGTTTATGGTGATTCAGTGATTTTTGCATTTGTAGCTTCACTCTTTTCAGTGAATAATAGATATCCCATCCCAGTTAAAGGTGTGATTCTCCTTTTAAACATGTTGAAATAGTAGACAGACTGGCGAGACACCAGAGAGAAAGATTAGCAAGACAACAAGAGCTATGATGTAGTGTAAGGAAGAGGAGGATTAGTCACCTATTTCTATTTATTTTCTAGTTGTGTTCAGTATCTTTTTCTTCTTTTCTCTCATCTTCATTTTCACTCCTTTCCTTCGCCTTCTCCTATTCATTATATTCTATTACTTCTATGATCTTATTTTAAGTATAAAGTATCCCAGAAGGAGCGTCTTTAAGAAGTTAACTGATTTCTTTCTTCTTCCTACTTATTATTTTGCTCATAACTCGAGAATCCCTCATCCAATCGGAATCAAACTTCAAACTTTTGTGCACGTTAACGAAAAGCAGATTCTAGGAACACGTGGAAAGTGTAGGTTCCCTATGACCAAAGTTATTGAACCCCACCCAAGCATTCTGCAACGGCTCAGATAATTACCAAAATCATCTCATGAATACTTTGAACTTTATAAAGCAGATGTTTCAGAATTCGACGACGGCTGAGAGTAAAATTCAGGTGGGTTGGGTGTTCGTGGCTTGGTTGGTAGCGTCCTCAGCTTACACACTCAGGATCCGGGATCGATCCCCGGTGTGGGTGACATGTTGGGTATGTTTTCTTAAGCTTGCTGTCTCTGGTCACCTAGCAGTAAGTATGTACCTGTTTATATATATACACACACACACAAAACAAGCCACAGGAGATGAAAATCTTTAGTTCAAGATTTTTTCACAATTTTCTGTGCGTCATCTGGCATTATGCAATGTTGCAAGAGCAGCAACAGGTAGATTGAAGGTAAGTTTTCTCAGAGGAGAGGTAGCTTGTTGATGCCGGCATGTTGTCCCCTCGAAACTTACCTGGTGGGGTTGGGTAGGTGCAGGGGACCCCTGAGTTTTGATAAATTAGACACACGTGCAGCACTTGGTTTACAGAAAGCAAGTTACAGAATATGAAAAAGAAATAGCCAGCCTTAAGCTGCACCTAATCACCGTCAACTAGTAAAGTGCGATTATGTTGCTCAACTGGATAACACACACATAATGTGTATTGAGATATGTGTTCAATCTCAACGTAAGCTATCGAACGTCTAGGAAGGCTCTCGTGTTCAGACGAAACCTTCCATACATTCCTAATACTGCCTACAGAAATCCTATATATATCAATGATTATCATGACTGTTCCTTGGTATCCTGAATATTCCCACAGAATATCATGAATGTTCCTGAATCTTCCTTAGTACTTAAATTATTCCTTATCACCGATTATCAGGGACATTCAGGACCTCCCTATCGTAGGGGACGAGGCAGGTTTGAGTATTTTTTTTAATATTAATCTGATTTCAACGAAATCTTTACTGTAAATGAAGAAGGTATTTATTTGTCTATACTGGAAGTTCTATGAGGTTTGCTTAACAATGGAGAAAAAAATAATTCTATTTTTGATATGGCCTCACTCTAGTATCAATGTTTTAATTGATTTTACATGAATAATAAGAGGCTAAGAAACAATCACTCAACATGATATGACCGAAATTTCAATATTTTGTATTTTGAAAAATACTGAATTTGTGTTGCTATTTTTTTAAGAATTTTTTTTGGAAAAAATAAAAAGAACATAAACGGTAAAAGCATTTAAAAATAACGTTGGTTCTTTGTAAAACTATGACTGGTCAATAGTGTGTATAAAAATGATGATATTATATCCATTAATAACCGAAAAGTCGATACTAGAAGGAGAGTAACTTGCTTTTCAGAAAAAAAAAAATATATAGAAAATTATCTACAAAAGTCTACGGATATGAAATATCATAAGTCAGGCGGAGGAGCAACACAAAACTGACTGGGTATCAGAAGCCTAACTGAAAGTGGTCGCCCTGACCCGTGTTGGAGCTTGAGAAAAGATACCATAGAGTGTATTTTCTAAAAACTGACTCAAAACTGGTAACAAATATGAAAAATGCAATAAATATAAAAATATAATAACAAATATAAAAAATATAATAACATGGCAATATGTTCTTTTGATGACGTCACCAAAGAATTTCAAATTGCCTTTAAAATACTTAGAAAAAAAGGTAAGAACAATTGGACTGCACCAAAAAGGTGGTCAGATTTATGTATTATTTTTCAGTAAGGAAAAAAAAATCTTATTTTTTTCGATATTTGAAATATGTTTTTTTTTCACTAAACTTGCCCCCTCTTCCCCTCTTCTCTGCTCAACATAGAGACTTGTTTACACATCCTAGGTGTTGTAACTATTTACATGTGATTCTAGATATTCTAGGAAGCCTAAATGTCTCTGTCACAAGAACTCCAGTAGCAATAAGTCCCTCCTCCAACATTCTTGGGTTATCCTGACAACTGGTTTTTATTGCTATGTATGAGAGTTGCATCACCTACATGTGTGATATTTGCAATAACCTGGACTTGTATATTTCGAGATATTCTAGAGACCCTTGAGTGTTTCCCATCAGTAAGACGTAAATGGTGATAAATCACCCTGCCTAACTCTCTAAGGTTATTTTAGGAAACTCATATATATATGCTGCTATGTATGATAGTTGTGATCATCTCAACCAGTTGCAATCACCTAAACTTGTGTACCTGTACCCGTACCGTACCCGTACCGGTACCGTACCATCATACAGCTTTACCTGAATCGACATACTATAATTGATTACATATTATGGTGTACCCCCAAAAACGGAAACATGGAATATGAGAATCAAAGAAGTCGCTCCTCATTTTTCTCCACGCTGAGGGACTGATCATCTCACATATAATGTATATCTTTACGAACACATTCATCTCAGCTGAGGAGCTGAGCACACACCAAGGCTGAGGGGAATGACTGCATCAAACTTTTCCAGGCTGAGGGAAATGAACACTTCACATCTGCATCTCTACAAATTCTGCCGTTTCTTCTGTATTTATTTTAAAAAAGGCTCCTGAGCAGGCGAAACGTCTCATCAGTAATGAAAGAAACTGTTACACGTGTCTTACGCATCTGCCTGAAGACGTGAGTCGTGTGAGTGAGATGTATGGGCACAGGAGAGGAATAAGGTAAGTGAGAAGACTGCATGTACCATGAAAATGTACTTACATTTTAAGCATAAACATCTTTACGAATTTTAATGCTGGAAACAAAATTTAATGTGCTAGACAGTACTGCCCTGAACCAGCATTTAAGGAAAGAGAATTAATTGCTAACTGAAACAAGTCTGTGCTAATACACAGCCTTGTGGAATACCTGGAAATGCCATTTGTTCATCAGGAGACGAAAGTATCGATCTACCATAAAGCACTTGAGAAAGTGCTTTATGGAAGGGTTAGGTTAAGTTGTCAACCATTCCACAAAAGAATAGCCAATTATACGAAACAACAACGGAAAATTGTATACAAAAGATGAAGGTAGTAAAAAGTTTTACTACGTGAACAAAGGACAGACACCCACTTAGCAAGGTGGACATAACTATATCAAAATTTCACTGTTTAAGGTGCCTTCAACAGTGTACCTTTGACTGTCTTTATTTACAACAGTGAAATGAATGTGTGTGATTTAGAGGATGAGGTGACCTAATAACCCTTAATGGATTAACAATAGACCAAAACAACTCTTGGATAAAAGGAGAGACATTTACAAGCGAATCAAAAGAGAGGAGGCTCAAATTATTGAATAATATGTTCAGTTTAAAGTTGCTAAGTAATCCAAGACCAACCCAAAAGGTTTCTTTCAGGTATATAGAAATATGATCCGGGGGAAAGATAAACCCATTTAAAAGTACCTCAGGTCAGTGTTAGTGCCAACGACAAGTATTCTGTTTTTAGTATTTATTTCCTCTCATTTTGAACAAGACGATACAAACGAAAACCAAGAAATCAATAATTATACAGGTCAGGACGAAAATAAACTATGAAAAATTATCTCCAGGGTCGAATCATTGTTGGCCAATAGGAAAAAAGAGTTTACATAAATGGGGATAAATCATAATGGGGACCTGTTACAAGTGGTGTGCCGCAGAGGTCAGTACTGGGACCCTCGTTCACACACACTAATAAACAACGTAGATGTGGCAATAAATAGCGACATAAGAATGATTGTAAATGATGCTGAAATATATCGGTAAAAGAATTCAAATGAAAACAGTGGAGAGCTGCACGATGACCTGGATACTTAATGATTTACCTGTGAAAGTGTTATATTTAGCAAAAGAAAAACATTTTGTACCTATAAGAATGTGAATAAAGACTTAGAAGGTTAGATGAATTATAAAAGTTAAGATTATCGTGCATAAGCTTTTGAAATAAAGATGCAGTAAATAGAACTCTCGGCTTCGTATTAAAAAGTATAAATAATCTATATTCTAATTTCTATTCCAACTTTGCTTCTTTGATATAGTTTTGCTTTAGATTATGTTGCTCAGTTCTGGTCTCCAGTGCACAGAATAGACGCAAATGTGCAAGAAAAATATAGAGAAGGACGACGAAGTAGATTCCATGTGTCAGGAACCTTTACTTTGAAGATACGCTGAAGGCACTGAACCTGCACTTTCTGGAAAGACTTAGAACAAAGGAGGATATGGCTGAAATATACAAATGGAAAACAGGAATAAGTAAAAGAGATATAAATAACGTGTTGAAAATATTTAGCCAAAACAGGACTTGCAGCAGTGGATTCATATTGGACAAACTTAATTTAGAAAGAATATCGGGAGAGTGATGGCTGGCAATAAGGTTATAGATGAACAGAAAACTACAACCTGCTTTTATCAGTAAAGTGAGAACTTGGGGCTAGTTGTAAATATTACGTTGGACGGGTGAACGTTCTAAATATTATGTTAGACGGGTGAACGTTCTAAATATTATGTTAGACGGGTGAACGTTCTAAATATTTTGTTAGACGGGTGAACGTTCTAAATATTATGTTAGACGGGTGAACGTTCTAAATATTACGTTGGACGGGTGAACGTTCTAAATATTATGTTAGACGGGTGAACGTTCTAAATATTATGTTAGACGGGTGAACGTTCTAAATATTACGTTGGACGGGTGAACGTTCTAAATATTATGTTAGACGGGTGAACGTTCTAAATATTATGTTAGACGGGTGAACGTTCTAAATATTACGTTGGACGGGTGAACGTTCTAAATATTACGTTGGACGGGTGAACGTTCTAAATATTACGTTGGACGGGTGAACGTTCTAAATATTACGTTAGACAGGTGAACGTTCTAAATATTATGCTGGACGGGTGAACGTTCTAAATATTACGTTGGACGGGTGAACGTCCTAAATATTATGCTGGACGGGTGAACGTTCTAAATATTACGTTGGAGTGGGTGTACCTGGGTGCGAATTCGACTTACCTAGCAGTGACAAATAGATCTACTGGAGTGTTCCAATTTTCTTATTGTTTCTTAAATAAACACACTATAAAACGCCTAAATATAGACAATAATTATGCACAATATCCCCAGTCCCATGATGACAAAGTATTAACTAACAACAACCTTGACAAGTATAAAAACAAGAGTACGATCAGCTCCCTAATACAGGTAGTATATAAATCACCTCATATAACAGGTAGTATATAAATCACCTCATATAACAGGTAGTATATAAATCACCTCATATAACAGGTAGTATATAAATCACCTAATATAACAGATGGTATATAAATCCCGTAATACTTCTGATAACCTGTTCCCTATTTAAAAATATTCAAACTATTTAAATTACTCCATTAAATTGTCTAAATATCTCTCTCAAGAGACCGACACACCACATGCCCTCATGATGCTGCGTCTCCACTACCACATGAACATGTTGCTGTACTAATTGATTTTATTTAACAAAATTGAGGTACTCGCCCACCTTTTGTTTACATAATATTATCCGTCGTTAATATTACTCTAAAAGATGTATAAAGAGACCTGCTTAGTCTTATTTATTAATTAATATTACCACAAAATAGTACAACACTCTTCTCCAACACTTGCTCTACCACCACCACTCTTTTCAACAGTCTTCTCCAACACTTGCTCTACCACCACCACTCTTTTCAACAGTCTTCTCCAACACTTGCTCTACCACCACCACTCTTTTCAACAGTCTTCTCAACACATTGCTCTACCACCATCACTTCTTTTCAACAGTCTTCTCCAACACTTGCTCTACCACCACCACTCTTTTCAACAGTCTCTCCAACACTTGCTCTACCACCACCACTCTCTTCAACAGTCTTCTCCAACACTTGCTCTACCACCACCACTCTCTTCAACAGTCTTCTCCAACACTTGCTCTACCACCACCACTCTTTTCAACAGTCTTCTCCAACACTTGCTCTACCACCACCACTCTTTTCAACAGTCTTCTCCAACACTTGCTCTACCACCACCACTCTCTTCAACAGTCTTCTCCAACACTTGCTCTACCACCACCACTCTTTTCAACAGTCTTCTCCAACACTTGCTCCACCACCACCACTCTCTCCAACATCTCCCAAGACTTCCTACTTCACTGTTTTTCTTTTTTGGTTCCCTCTCCCATTTCTTTATTCACTTATCAAGAGAGCGTTCTGAGGCCAGTAAAGGGCTCTTGATCAACGAAATTGAAGTTTTTCTTCCCTTCCCTTGAATATAACGTGATTACCTCCACTCACAGCTGCCTGACCTACACAGTTTCACAAGGAATATATTAATAACTCTCCTCAGCTTCACTATCACCACCCCAACTGTACCTCACTACTCTCCCCACTACTCTCCCCATAACACTCCCATCATTCCTGCCCCATCAGGGGGTGGGTGCCGTGGTTCCTGTGTTTGTGTGGTAAAATCAGAAATTATCGGACTGGGATCAATCCATCACAATTGTGGACAGGAGTTTAGGGCCTAATTATCATGGAGGGTTAAGTGTGTGTGTTGTGTGTGTGTGTGTGTGTGTGTGTGTGTGTGTGTGTGTGTGTGTGTGTGTGTGTGTGTGTGTGTGTGTGTGTGTGTGTGGGTGTGTGTGGTGTGTGTGTGTGTGTGTGTGTGTGTGTGTGTGTGTGTGTGTGTGTGTATGTGTGTGTGTGTATGGGTGTGTGTGTGTGTGTGTATGGGTGTGTGTGGTGTGTGTGTGTGTGTGTGTGTATGTGTATGTGTGTGTGTGTGTGTACTCACCTATTTGTACTCACCTATTTGTGGTTGCAGGGGTCGAGTCATAGCTCCTGGCCCAGCCTCTTCGCTGATTGCTACTAGGTCCTCTCTCTCTCTGCCCCATGAGCTTTATCATACCTCGCCTTAAAACTATGTATGGTTCCCGCCTCCACTACGTCACTTTCTAGGCTATTCCACGGCCTGACTACTCCATGACTGAAGAAATACTTCCTAACATCCCTTTGATTCATCTGAGTCTTCAACTTCCAATTGTGACCTCTTGTGTCTGTGTCCCTTCTCTGGAACATCCCGTCTTTGTTCACCTTGTCTATTCCGTGCAGTATTTTATATGTCGTTATCATGTCTCCCCTGACCCTCCTGTCCTCCAGTGTCGTCAGGCCGATTTCCCTCAATCTTTCTTCGTAGGACAATCCCCGTAGCTCTGGGACTAGTCTTGTTGCAAACCTTTGCACTTTCTCTAATTTCTTGACGTGCTTGACTAGGTGTGGATTCCAAACTGGTGCTGCATACTCCAGTATGGGCCTGACGTAAATGGTATACAGAGTCTTGAACGAATCCTTACTGAGGTATCGGAACGCTATCCGTAGGTTTGCCAGACGCCCGTATGCTGCAGCAGTTATCTGATTGATGTGCGCCTCAGGAGATATGCTCGGTGTTATACTCACCCCCAGATCTTTTTCCTTGAGTGAGGTTTGGAGTCTTTGGTCATCTAAACTATATTGTGTCTGCGGTCTTCTTTGCCCTTCCCCAATCTAAATGACTTTGCATTTGGCAGGGTTAAACTCAAGGAGCCAGTTGCTGAACCAGGCTTGTAGCCTGTCCAGGTCTCTTTGTAGTCCTGCCTGATCCTCATCCGATTTGATTCTTCTCATTAACTTCACATCATCTGCAAACAAGGACACTTCTGAGTCTATCCCTTCCGTTATGTCATTCACATATACCAAGAACAGCACAGGTCCTAGGACTGACCCCTGTGGAACCCCGCTTGTCACAGGCGCCCACTCTGACACCTCGTCACGTACCATGACTCGTTGTTGCCTCCCTGTCAGGTATTCTCTGATCCATTGCAGTGCCTTTCCTGTTATGTGTGCCTGATCCTCTAGCTTGTGGTGTGTGTGTGTGTGTGTGTTGTGTGTGTGTACTCACCTAATTGGGGTTGCAGTGGTCGAGTCATAACTCTTGGGCCCCGCCTCTTCACTGGTCGCTACTAGGTCCACTCTCTCCCTGCTCCATGAGCTTTATCATACCTCTTCCTCTTAAAGCTATATATGGATCCTGCCTCCACTATGTCCACTACTTCCTGACAACTCTATGACGGAAGAAATACTTCCTAGCATCCCTGTGATTCATGTGAATCTTCAACTTCCAGTTGTGACCCCTTGTTGCTGTGTCCCATTTCTGATACATCCTGTCCTGTCCACCTTGTCAATTTCCCTCAGAATTTTATATGTCGTTTTCATGTTCTCCCTGTCCCTCTTGTCTTCTAGTGTTGTCAGGTCGATTTCCCTTAACCTCTCCTCGAAGGACATGCCCCGTAGCTCCGGGACTAGTCTTACTGCAAACCTCTGCACTTCCCTCAGCATGGAGTTGATGCAATCAGTCCATCAATCTTGAAAAGAATACAGCACATGCGCGAAGTGGCTTATAAACTGTAGACAGGTGAGGTGAAGCAGTCGAAGGTGGTATCACATTGGACAAATTCACATGT
This sequence comes from Cherax quadricarinatus, assembly GCF_026875155.1. Lineage (NCBI taxonomy): Eukaryota > Metazoa > Arthropoda > Malacostraca > Decapoda > Parastacidae > Cherax > Cherax quadricarinatus. The sequence continues at coordinate 12,857,437 of NC_069432.1, read as the reverse complement.
GGAAGTAGGTCATGTCTATAGGTTAGGCAAGTGAAGAATTCTCTGTATTAAGATCCCAAGATGTTGTTGTGTCTGGCAGAAATGTTGATAAATGGTTCAGAAAACCGACACGTCTGCTTCTACTCAACTGCCTACAGTATATAAGCCACTTCTTCGCGCATATGCTGTATTTTTTCCAGATTGATGGACTGATTACATCGACTCCAGGCTGAGGGACTGGTTACCTTTAAACTTATTCTGATCTTCACCCTTCTTCTTTGTATTGGACTGATGAAGCCACTATGGGGCGAAACGCTTCTTCAGTAAAGATAACTAAGTGTTGCACGTGCGTCTAATTTATCAAATTGTCGGTTCTCTGGACCATTTAATAACACGTTTTCCAGTGCATTTATATCCATTCTTTAATGCGGTGACCAAAACTGTGCAGCATAATCTAAGTGAGGCCTAACCAAGGATATATAGAGTTGAAGAACAACCTGGGGACTCCTGTTTTTTATACTTCTTGATATGAAGCCAAGAATTCTATTCACTTTATTGCGAACACTTACCTGGAGGGTATTCCGGGGATCAACGCCCCCGCGGCCCGATCCACGACCAGGCCTCCCGGGGGATCAGGGCCTGATCAACCAGGCTGTTACTGCTAGCCGCACGTAGTCCAACGTACGAACCACAGCCCGGCTGATCCAGCACCGACTTTAGGTATCTGTCCAGCTCCCTCTTGAAGGCAGCCAGGGGCCTATTGGTAATTCCCCTTATGCTTGATGGGAGGCTGTTGAACAGTCTTGGGCCCCGGACACTTACGGTGTTTTCTCTTAGTGTACCAATGGCGCCACTACTTTTAATTGGGGGTATTCTGCATCGCTTGCCCAGTCTTTTACTTTCGTAGGGAGTGAGTTCTGTGTGCAGATTCGGGACCATTCCTTCTAGGATTTTCCAAGTGTAGATTATGATAATATCTCTTTTCTTGCGTTCCAGCGAGTACAAGTCAAGTGCTTCCAAGCGTTCCCAGTAGTTAAGGTGGTTGACAGAACTTATACGTGTAGTAAAGGTTCTCTGTACACTCTCTAGATCTGCAGTTTCACCTTCCTTGAACGGAGATGTTAATGAACAGCAGTATTCCAGCCTAGAGAGAACAAGTGATTTCAAAAGGATCATCACTGGCTTGACATCTCTTGTTTTGAACGTTCTCGTTATCCATCCTATCATATTCTTTGTACTTGTGTTCGTGGCACTATTGTGATCCTTGAAAGTGAGATTCTCAGACAATACCACTACCAGGTCCCTTACATTATTTTTCCGCTCTATTGTATGACCGGAGTCAGTAGTATACTCTGTTCTAGTTATTATCTCCTCCAGTTTTCCATAACGGAGTAGTTGGAATTTGTCCTCACTGAACATCATATTGTTTTCCGTTGCCCACTGGAATACTTGGTTTATATCTTCTTGGAGGTTAACAGTGTCTCATGCAGATCCTAGTATCGTCTGCAAAGGATGACACGGTACTGTGGATTACATCTTTGTTTATGTCTGATATGAGGATGAGGAACAGGATGGGGCGAGTACTGTGCCTTGTGGAACAGAGCTTTTCACTATGGCAGTTTCCGATTTAACTCTGTTGACCACTAATCTTTGTGTTCGATTGGTTAGGAAGTTGAAGATCCATCTCCCCACTTTGCCAGTTATTCATTTAGCAGGTATTTTGTGCGCTATTACGCCATGATCACACTAGTCAAACGCTTTTGCAAAGTCTGTGTATTTACCTGGAGTTTACCTGGAGAGAGTTCCGGGGGTCAACGCCCCCGCGGCCCGGTCTGTGACCAGGCCTCCTGGTGGATCAGAGCCTGATCAACCAGGCTGTTACTGCTGGCTGCAAGTAATCCAACGTACGAGCCACAGCCCGGCTGGTCAGGTACCGACTTTAGGTGCTTGTCCAGTGCCAGCTTGAAGACAGTCAGGGGTTTATTGGTAATTCCCCTTACGTATGCTGGGAGGCAGTTGAACAGTCTCGGGCCCCTGACACTTACTGAATTGTCTCTTAACGTGCTAGTGACACCCCTGCTTTTCATTGGGGGGGATGTTGCATCGTCTGCCGAGTCTTTTGTTTTCGTTGTGAGTGATTTTCGTGTGCAAGTTCGGTACTAGTCCCTCTAGGATTTTCCAGGTGTATATAATTATGTATCTCTCCCGCCTGCGTTCCAGGGAGTACAGGCTCAGGAAATTCAAGCGCCCCCAGTAATTGAGGTGTTTTATCTCCGTTATGCGTGCCGTGAAGGTTCTCTGTACATTTTCAAGGTCAGCAATTTCACCTGCCTTGAAAGGTGCTGTTAGCGTGCAGCAATATTCCAGCCTAGATAGAACAAGTGACCTGAAGAGTGTCATCATGGGCTTGGCATCCCTAGTTTTGAAGGTTCTCATTATCCATCCTGTCATTTTTCTAGCAGATGCGATTGATACAATGTTATGGTCCTTGAAGGTGAGATCCTCCGACATGATCACTCCCAGGTCTTTGACGTTGGTTTTTCGCTCTATTTTGTGGAAGGAATTGTTTTGTACTCTGATGAAGTTTTAATTTCCTTATGTTTACCATATCGGAGTAATTGAAATTTCTCATCGTTGAACTTCATATTGTTTTCTGCAGCCCACTGAAAGATTTGGTTGATGTCCGCCTGGAGCCTTCCAGTATATTACATCTGCATTCTGTTTTTTCTTCCAGTGCATCAAAGACCATATCATAGTGATCCAGTAGTTGCGAAAGGCAGGAGCGACCTGCCCTGAACCCATGTTGCCCTGGATTGTGCAGATTTTGGGAATCCAGGTGATTTGCAATCCTGCTTCTTAGCACTCTTTCAAAGATTTTTATGATGTGGGACGTCAGAGCTATTGGTCTATAGTTCTTAGCTAATGCTTTGCCGCCACCTTTATGGAGTGGGGCTATATCCGTTGTTTTAAATGACTGGAATTTCACCTATGTCTAAGCTCCTTCTCCATAGTATACTCAGGGCACGTGAAAGGGGTTACTTGCAGTTCTTAATGAACACAGAGTTCCACGAGTCTGGGCCCGGGGCTGAGTACATGGACATGTTGTCAATGGCTTTCTCAAAGTCTATCGGAGTTAGGGTAACGTCGGAAATCTGGCATACATTGATGGAGTTTTGAGGCTCATTCATGAAGAAATCATTTGGATTGTTGATCTTCAGACTATTAGTGGCTCACTAAACACAGAGTCATACTGGGATTTCAGTATTTCACTCATTTCCATGTTGTCACCTGTGTAAGTCCCATCCTGTCTGAGTAAGGGCCCGATACTACATGTGGTATTTGCCTTGTTTTTGGCATATGAAAAGAAATATTTCGAATTTCTTTCGATTTCACTAATTCCTTTACGCACTGTTGTCTTGGTTTTAGATTACTGCTAACCAGAACTCCTATATCTTTTCCGCGATCAGTAATATTAAGATCTACATTACTGTGTTTACATTACATTGTTATTTTCCATTCCAACGCTTAGAAACATTGCATTTGTCTATATTAAACTGCATCTGCCACTTCTCCGACCACTGCATCAGTCTTTTCAGATCTTACTGGAGTACTCTAATGCCCTCTTCAGAATGAATTCGACGGACTATTATAGTGTCACTGGCAAACTTTCTTATATCGCTATTAATTCCTTCATCTACGTCGTTTATGTATACTGTGAACAGTAAAGAGCCCAACACCGACCCTTGTGGAACACCACTTGTGACGACTGTGGCACCTCACTTGTCACATCTGTTTCAAACAAAATGTCTTGGTAACGGTAGGAAATGTGGTTTAATCCGAGGAAGGGGATATTAGATCAAAATTATTGGATTAAAAACGCCTTGGGGGATTCCCTCTCCCACACTGTGGGCTTGTCAGTGGTCAACCAGGAATCTGTCACTTGTCTCAGCTGAGATAATAGAGCCATCTAGTGGTCGTCTGCGGAGATAACATAGCCTGTGGGGGGAGAGGAGAGGAGAGAAGAGGAGGGTGGGGATGAGGAGGAACGGGGAGGAAGGGGTGAAGAAGCGGTAGGGAAGTGAAAGTGGGGAGGGATGAGGATGAGGGGAGGAATGGAGAGGGGAAGGGAAGGGTGAGGAAGAGAGAAGAGATGGTGGGAAAGAGCAATAGGGGAGAGGGGGAGGAGAGAAATAGGGATGGGTGGAGGATGAGCCAGAAAGAAGGTAGGGGTTGAAAGCGGAGAGCAAAGGAAGGGGAGTGATGGGAAAAGGGAAGGGGGAGAAGAGGAAAGGGGAAGAGAAAGGAGGAATGGTATAGGGGAGGGGCAAAAGAGCCAAACGGAGAGAGAGAAGTGGTTAACGAGGAGAAGGAAGAGAGAAAAAGGAAAAGGAAGGGAAGGGGAGGGGGAGAGGGAGGGTGGGGGTACCAAAATTTCCCTTTTTGGAGATTCCTATTCAATTTGGTTTTTCGATGTCGTGAAGTTAGTTACACATTGTAAAGTTAGGGAGGCAGGGAAGAAGATAGGGAGGCAGGGAAGAAGTTACAGAGGCAGAGAAGAAGTTACGGAGGCCGGGAAGAAGTTACGGAGGCAGGGAAGAAGTTACGGAGGCAGGGAAGAAGTTACGGAGGCAGAGAAGAAGTTACGGAGGCAGGGAAGAAGTTAGGGAGGCAGGGAAGAAGTTACGGAGGCAGGGAAGAAGCTACGGAGGCAGGGAAGAAGTTACGGAGGCAGGGAAGAGTTACGAAGGCAGGGAAGAAGTTACGGAGGCAGGGAAGAAGTTAGGGAGGCAGGGAAGAAATTACGGAGGAAAGGAAGAAGTTACGGAGGGAGGGAAGAAGTTACGGAGGCAGGGAAGAAGTTAGGGAGGCAGGGAAGAAGTTACGTAGGCAGGGAAGAAGTTACGGAGGCAGGGAAGAAGTTACGGAGGCAGGGAAGAAGTTAGGGAGGCAGGGAAGAAGTTACGGAGGCACGGAAGAAGTTAGGGAGGCAGGGAAGAAGTTACGGAGGCAGGGAAGAAATTACGGAGGCAGGGAAGAAGTTAGGGAGGCAGGGAAGAAGTTAGGGAGGCAGGGAATAAGTTAGGGAGGCAGGGAATAAGTTAGGGAGGCTGGGAAGAAGTTACGGAGGCAGGGAAGAAGTTACGGAGGCAGGGAAGAAGTTAAGGAGGCAGGGAAGAAGTTAGGAGGCAGGGAAGAAGTTAGGGAGGCAGGGAATAAGTTAGCGAGGCAGGGAAGAAGTTAGGGAGACAGGAAAGAAGTTAGGGAGGCAGGGAAGAAGTTACGGAGGCAGAGAAAAAGTTAGTGAAACAGGAAAGAAGTTAGGGAGGCAGGGAATTAGAGGGTTGGGAGGCAGGGAAGGAGAGGTTAGGAGGAGGAACGAGAGGTTAGGTAGCAGGGAAAGAGAGGTTAGGGAGGCAGGGGAAGGAGAGGTTAGGGAGGCAGGGAAAGAGAGATTAGGGAGGCAGGGAAGGAGAGGTTAGGGAGGCAGGGAAAGAGAGGTTAGGTAGGCAGGGAAGGAGAGATTAGGGAGGCAGGGAAGGAGAGGTTAGGGAGGCAGGGAAGAAGAGGTTAGGGAGGCAGGGAAGGAGAGGTTAGGGAGGCAGGGAAAGAGAGGTTAAGGAGGCAGGGAAGGAGAGGTTAGAGAGGCAGGGAAGGAGAGGGTTGGGAGGCAGAGAAGGAGAGGGATGGGAGGCAGGGAAGGGAGAGGTTAGGGACGCAGGGAAGGAGAGGTTAATGAGGCAGGGAAGGAGAGGTTAGGGAGGCAGGGAAGGAGAGGGTTGGGAGGCAGGGAAGGAGAGGTTAGAGAGGCAGGGAAGGAGAGGTTAGGGAGGCAGGGAAGGAGAGGGTTTGGAGGCAGGGAAGGAGAGGGATGGGAGGCAGGGAAGGAGAGGTTAGGGAGGCAGGGAAGGAGAGGTTAGGGAGGCAGGGAAACAGAGGTTAGGGGAGCAGGGAAGGAGAGGGTTGGGAAGCAGGGAAGGAGAGGTTAGGGAGGCAGGGAAGGAGACGTTAGGGAGGCAGGGAAGGAGAGGTTAGGGAAGCAGGGAAGGAGAGGTTAGGGAGGCAGGAAGGAGAGGTTAGGGAGGCAGGGAAGGAGATGTTAGGGAGGCAGGGAAAGAGAGGTTAGGGAGGCAGGGAAATAGATGTTAAGGAGGCAGGGAAGGAGTGGTTAGGGAGACAGGAAAGGAGAGGTTAGGGAGTCAGGGAAGGGAGGTTAGGGAGGCAGGGAAGGAGAGGTTAGGGAGGCAGGGAAGAAGAGGTTAGGGAGGCAGCGAAGGAGAGGTTAGGGAGGCAGGGAAAGAGAAGTTAAGGAGGCAAGGAAGGAGAGGATAGGGAGACAGGAAGGAGAGGTTAGGGAGGCAGGGAAGGAGAGGTTAGTGAGGCAGGGAAGGAGAGGTTAGGGAGGCAGTGAAGGAGAGGTTAGGGAGGCAGTGAAGGAGAGGTTAGGGAGGCAGGGAAGGAGAGGTTAGGGAGGCAGGGAAGGAGAGGTTAGGGAGGCAGTGAAGGAGAGGTTAGGGAGGCAGGGAAGGAGAGGTTAGGGAGGCAGGGAAGGAGAAGTTAGGAGGAAGCAGGGAAGGAGAGGTTAGAGAGGCAGGGAAGGAGAGGTTAGGGAGGCAGGGAAGGAGAGGTTAGGGAGGCAGGGAAGGAAAGGGTTGGAAGGCAGGGAAGGAGAGGGTTGGGAGGCAGGGAAGGAGAGGTTAGAGAGGCAGGGAAGGAGAGGTTAGGGAGGCAGGGAAGGAAAGGTTAGGGAGGCAGGGAGGAGAGGTTAGGGAGGCAGGGGAGGAGAGGTTAGGGAGGCAGGGAAGGAGAGGGTAGGGAGGCAGGGAAGGAGAGGTTAGAGAGGCAGGGAAAGAGTGGTTAAGGAGGCAAGGAAGGAGAGGTTAGGGAGGCAGGGAAGGAGAGGTTCAGGAGGCAGGGAAGGTGAGGTTAGGGAGGCAGGGAAGGAAAGGTTAGGGAGGCAGGGAAGGAGAGGTTAGGGAGGCAGGAAAGGAGAGGTTAGGGAGGCAGGAAAGGAGAGGTTAGGGAGGCAGGGAAGGAGAGGTTACGGAGGCAGGGAAGGAGAGGTTACGGAGGCAGGGAAGGAGAGGGTTGGGAGGCAGGGAAGGAGAAGTTAGGGAGGCAGGGAAGGAGAGGTTAGGGAGGCAGGGAAGGAGAAGTTAGGGAGGAGGGAAGGAGAGGTTAGGGAGGCAGGGAAGGAGAGGTTAGGGAGGCAGGGAAGGAGAGGTTAGGGAGGCAGGGAAGGAGACGTTAGGGAGGCAGGGAAGGAGAGGTTAGGGAGGCAGGGAAAGAGAGGTAGAGAGGCAGGGAAGGAGAGGTTAGGGAGGCAGGAAGGAGAGGTAGGGAGACAGGGAAGGAGAGGGTTGGAAGGCAGGGAAGTAGAGGGTTGGGAGGCAGGGAAGGAGAGGTTAGAGAGGCAGCGAAGGAAAGGTTAGGGAGGCTGGGAAGGAGAGGTTAGGGAGGCAGGGGAGGAGAGGTTAGGGAGGCAGGGAAGGAGAGGGTAGGGAGGCAGGGAAGGAGAGGTTAGAGAGGCAGGGAAAGAGTGGTTAAGGAGGCAAGGAAGGAGAGGTTAGGGAGGCAGGGAAGGAGAGGTTAAGGAGGCAGGGAAGGTGAGGTTAGGGAGGCAGGGAAGGTGAGGTTAGGGAGGCAGGGAAGGAGAGGTTAGGGAGGCAGGGAAGGAGAGGTTAGGGAGGCAGGGAAGGAGACGTTAGGGAGGCAAAGAAGGAGAGGTTACGGAGGCAGAGAAGGAGAGGTTACAGAGGCAGGGAAGGAGAGGGTTGGGAGGCAGGGAAGGAGAGGTTAGGGAGGCAGGGAAGGAGAGGTTAGGGAGGCAGGGAAGGAGGAGGGTTGGGAGGCAGGGAAGGAGAGGTTAGGGAGGCAGGGAAGGAGAGGGATGGGAGGCAGGGAAGGAGAGGGATGGGAGGCAGGGAAGGAGAGGTTAGGGAGGCAGGGAGGGAGAGGTTAGCGAGGCAGGGAAGGAGAGGTTAATGAGGCAGGGAAGGAGAGGCCATGGAGGCAGGGAAGGAGAGGGTTGGGAAGCAGGGAAGGAGAGGTTAGGGAGGCAGGGAAGCAGAGGTTAGGGAGGCAGGGAAGGAGATGTTAGGGAGGCAGGGAGGGAGAGGGTTGGGAGGCAGGGAAGGAGAGGTTAGGGAGGCAGGGAAGGAGAGGTTAGGGAGGCAGGGAATTAGAGGGTTGGGAGGCAGGGAAGGAGAGGTTAGGGAGGCAGGGAACGAGAGGTTAGGTAGGCAGGGAAAGAGAGGTTAGGGAGGCACGGAAGGAGAGGTTAGGGAGGCAGGGAAAGAAGAGGTTAGGGAGGCAGGGAAGGAGAGGTTAGGGAGGCAGGGAAAGAGAGGTTAAGGAGACAGGGAAAGAGAGGTTAGGGAGGCAGGGAAAGAGAGGTTAAGGAGCGAGGAAGGAGAGGTTAGAGAGGCAGGGAAGGAGAGGGTTGGGAGGCAGAGAAGGAGGGATGGGAGGCAGGGAAGGAGAGGTTAGGGACGCAGGGAATGAGAGGTTAATGAGGCAGGGAAGAGAGGTTAGGGAGGCAGGGAAGGAGAGGGTTGGGAGGCAGGGAAGGAGAGGTTAGAGAGGCAGGGAAGGAGAGGTTAGGGAGGCAGGGAAGGAGAGGGTTTGGAGGCAGGGAAGGAGAGGGATGGGAGGCAGGGAAGGAGAGGTTAGGGAGGCAGGGAAACAGAGGTTAGGGGAGCAGGGAAGGAGAGGGTTGGGAAGCAGGAAGGAGAGGTTAGAGAGGCAGGGAAGGAGAGGTTAGGGAGGCAGGGAAGGAGACGTTAGGGAGGCAGGGAAGGAGAGGTTAGGGGAAACAGGGAAGGAGAGGTTAGGGAGGCAGGAAGGAGAGGTTAGGGAGGCAGGGAAGGAGATGTTAGGGAGGCAGGGAAGGAGAGGTTAGGGAGGCAGGGAAAGAGATGTTAAGGAGGCAGGGAAGGGAGTGGTTAGGGAGACAGGAAAGGAGAGGTTAGGGAGTCAGGGAAGGGGAGGTAAGGGAGGCAGGGAAGGAGAGGTTAGGGAGGCAGGGAAAGAGAAGTTAAGGAGGCAAGGAAGGAGAGGTTAGGGAGACAGGGAAGGAGAGGTTAGGGAGGCAGGGAAGGAGAGGGTAGGGAGGCAGGGAAGGAGAGGTTAGGGGGGCAGTGAAGGATAGGTTAGGGAGGCAGTGAAGGAGAGGTTAGGGAGGCAGGGAAGGGGAGGTTAGGGAGGCGGGGAAAAGGGGAGGTTAGGGAGGCAGTGAAGGAGAGGTTAGGGGCAGGGGAAAGGGGAGGTTAGGAGGCAGGGAAGGAGAAGTTAGGGGGGCAGGAAGGAGAGGTTAGAAAAGGCAGGGAAGGAGAGGTTAGGGAGGCAGGGAAGGAGACGTTAGGGAGGCAGGGAAAGGGAAAAGGGGTTTAAGGCAGGGAAGGAAGGAGGGTTGGGAGGCAGGGAAGGAGAGGTTAGAGAGGCAGGGAAGGAGAGGTTAGGAGGCAGGGAAGGAAAGGTTAGGGAGGCAGGGAAGGAGAGGTTAGGGAGGCAGGGGAGGAGAGGTTAGGGGGGCAGGGAAGGAGAGGGTAGGGAGGCAGGGGAAAGGGGAGGTTAGAGAGGCAGGGAAAGAGGGGTTAAAGGAGCAAGGAAGGAGAGGTTAGGAGGCAGGGAAGGAGAGGTTAAGGAGGCAGGGAAGGTGAGGTTAGGGAGGGAGGGAAGGTGAGGTTAGGGAGGCAGGGAAGGGGAGGTTAGGGAGGCAGGGAAGGAGAGGTTAGGGAGGCAGGGAAGGAGACGTTAGGGAGGCAGGAAGGAGAGGTTTCGGAGGCAGAGAAGGAGAGGTTACAGAGGCAGGGAAGGAGAGGGTTGGGAGGCAGGGAAGGAGAGGTTAGAGAAGGCAGCGAAGGAAAGGTTAGGGAGGCTGGGAAGGAGAGGTTAGGGAGGCAGGGGAGGAGAGGTTAGGGAGGCAGGGAAGGAGAGGGTAGGGAGGGAGGGAAGGAGAGGTTAGAGAGGCAGGGAAAGAGTGGTTAAGGAGGCAAGGAAGGAGAGGTTAGGAGGCAGGGAAGGAGAGGTTAGGAGGCAGGGAAGGTGAGGTTAGGGGGGCAGGGGAAAGGGGAGGTTAGGGAGGCAGGGAAGGAGAGGTTAGGGAGGCAGGGAAGGAGAGGTTTAGGGAGGCAGGGAAGGAGACGTAGGGAGGCAGGGAAGGAGAGGTTACGGAGGCAGAGAAGGAGAGGTTACAGAGGCAGGAAGGAGAGGGTTGGGAGGCAGGGAAGGAGAGGTTAGGGAGGCTGGGAAGGAGAGGTTAGGGAGGCAGGGAAGGAGGAGGGTTGGGAGACAGGGAAGGAGAGGTTAGGGAGGCAGGGAAGGAGAGGGATGGAGGCAGGGGGAAGGAGAGGATGGGAGGCAGGGAAGGAGAGGTTAGGAGGCAGGGAGGGAGAGGTTAGCGAGGCAGGGAAGGAGAGTTAATGAGGCAGGGAAGGAGAGGCCATGGAGGCAGGGAAGGAGGGGTTGGGGAAACAGGGAAGGAGAGGTTAGGGAGGCAGGGGAAACAGAGGTTAGGGAGGCAGGGAAGGAGATGTTAGGGAGGCAGGGGGGAGAGGGTTGGGAGGCAGGGAAGGAGAGGTTAGGGAGGCAGGGAAGGGGAGGTTGGGAGGGAGGGAAGGAGAGGTTAGGGAGGCAGGGAAGGAGAGGTTAGGGAGGCAGGGGAAAGGGGAGGTTAGGGAGGCAAGGAAGGAGAGGTTAGGGAGGCAGGGAAAAAGAGGTTAAAGGGAGGCAGGGAAGGAGAGGTTAGGGAGGCAGGGAAAGAGAGGTTAGGGAGGCAGGGAAGGAGAAGGTTGGGAGGCAGGGAAGGAGAGGGATGGGAGGCAGGGAAGGAGAGGTTGGGGAGGCAGGGAAGGAGAGGTTAGGGAGGCAGGGAAGGAGAGGTTGGGGAGGCAGGGAAGGGGAGGGTTGGGGTGCAGGGAAGGAGAGGGTTCTTGTGGCAGGGAAGGAGGTGACTGGTGTGGCAGGGAAGGAGGTGGTTGGTGTGGCAGGGAAGGAGGTGGTTGGTGTGGCAGGGGAAGGAGAGGGTTGGGTGCAGGGAAGGAGAGGTTCTTGTGGCAGGAGGAGGTGACCCGGTGTGGCAGGGAAGGAGGGGTTGGTGTGGCAGGGGAAAGGGGGTGGTTGGTGTGGCGGGAAGGAGAGGGTTGGTGTGGAGGGAGGAGGTGGTTGGTGTGGCAGGGAAGGAGAGGGGTTTGGGGTGGCAGGGAAGGAGGTGGTTGGTGTGGCAGGGAAGGAGAGGGTTGGTGTGGCAGGGAAGGAGGTGGTTGGTGTGGCAGGGAAGGAGAGGTTGGTGTGGCAGGGAAGGAGTGGTTGGTGTGGGTGAGGGAGAGGGTTTGGCAGTACGGGGGAGGTGAGGGCAGGGTAAGGAAGTTATGCTAGGGAGGCTGAGGTTTCAGTGGGTGAATGACTAGATGGTTACAGGGATACCAGGGGTATGAGATACACCCATACTTCACAATGGCTGAATGGTTCACTAAAGTTTTAATGGAGATATGGAAGGTATCCACTAATTGAGTACTGTCCATCCCAACCTAAATTGTTCACTTAGAATCTTCTGCCAGAACCAAAATACTCCTTTTAACTTAGTACTGTCCTCCAGAACCAAAATATTTCTAACTTAGTACTGTCCTCCAGAACCAAAATACTCCTTTTTAACTTAGTACTGTCCTCCCAAAACCCCAAAATATCCCTTCTAACTTAGTACTGTCCTCCCAGAACCAAAATACTCCCTTCTAACTTAGTACTGTCCTCCCAGAACCAAAATACTTCCTTCTAACTTAGTACTGTCCTCCCAGAACCAAAATACTCCCTTCTAACTTAGTACTGTCCTCCAGAACCAAAATACTTCCTTCTAACTTAGTACTGTCCTCCCAGAACCAAAACACTTCCTTCTAACTTAGTACTGTCCTCCCAGATCAAAATACTCCCTTCTAACTTAGTACTGTCCTCCCAGAACCAAAACACTTCCTTCTAACTTAGTACTGTCCTCCCAGATCAAAATACTCCCTTCTAACTTAGTACTGTCCTCCCAGAACCAAAACACTCCCTTCTAACTTAGTACTGTCCTCCCAGAACCAAAATATATCTAACTTAGTATTGTCCTCCCAGAACCAAAACACTCCCTTCTAACTTAGTACTGTCCTCCCAGAACCAAAATACTTCCTTCTAACTTAGTACTGTCCTCCCAGAACCAAATACTCCCTTCTAACTTAGTACTGTCCTCCAGAACCAAAATACTTCCTTCTAACTTAGTACTGTCCTCCCAGAACCAAAATACTCCCTTCTAACTTAGTACTGTCCTCCCAGAACCAAAATACTTCCTTCTAACTTAGTACTGTCCTCCCAGAACCAAAATACTCCCTTCTAACTTAGTACTGTCCTCCCAGAACCAAAATACTCCCTTCTAACTTAGTACTGTCCTCCCAGAACCAATAACGTTACGCTGTAAGGTCAGGTTTTAAAGCACTGAAAGCATTCTTTAGGAATTTACAAGGAGAGCTAATAACCAAGTTTGTTAACTGACAATCACAAGTGTGTTGCCCTAACACACTAACTGCACACCACTTGGTATAGCAAGAACTTCACTCTTTACACAAAGTCTACTTAATCAGCATTTTATGATTTTGGGAAATAATTGACTGGAAAATACTATACAAATATCCGAACGCATACAATTATGTATTATACCGAAAAATTAAAGTATGGAAAATATAGAATTATTGTACAACATACACAGGATTACCAGGGGAAAAATAACGACAGTACCTGGAAGTTCATACACTATATTATTACCCAAGTGTGAAAAATTGGTTGGGATATAACTGGCGGAACATAAACTTTGGACACATATTGGTAGACTGAAGTCTGAGATAACCGTAGCCTCGTGTGTCTCACACCCCCCCATGAAGGCCCTAACACCTTTTCGTTTTTTGGCCAGTTCGATCCCCCCCCACAAAAGGAACAAGGAAGTCTCGTATTAACATGGATTTCCCATGCCCTTGGATAAGAGCACTTCCCCAAAAGAAATAAAAAGTTTCCCACAGCACCATCAACACAGATGTCAATGTTTTCAAAAAAAAAAATATGACGAAGCATACGGGAAAAGTATATTAGTAAACCCTACTGGAAGGTATATATAAGATATTAAAATTTACAAAAAAAAATTTTTACTGGAAAGTATGCAGTACCATCCAAAAGTATATTCAAGATTTCAAGGAAAAGCTCAAAAACCCGTAAGTAAAATAGAAATAAGTAGGTGGTGTAGTGAGTAATTGGGTTTGATCCGAAAGAAAAATTAACTCCAATTCCTTTGATCACGAACATTTTTCATCAAAAGGAAAACCCCCCACTGGTGAATAAGAACATGGGCGACCCCGGTTGTTTTTGTGACATGTTTGCCAGCCAGCGACTGTATAAAATTCTTTTCAAAGTTATTTTAAAAAAAGAGTGAAAAATGAGGTAATCACCCCTGAGTCTTGAGAAGAGGTAATTCCCCCTCAGTCTTGAGAAAAGATGTTCAGTCTTTCAGTCTTGATCAGTCTTAAGGCAAGACGGGGGAAAAATTTTTAATGTTATTTCAAAAGGGAATGAAGCGTGAAGGCAACATCTTTTTCGAATCTGGTTCCCCACCTGTAATGTTTTTTGTCTTCAACTGCGCATTCAGTTGAATGTTGTCTTGACCTGCATTACACACACACCACACACACACAACATACACTGCTCCCCCCGTCATAAGTTTATTTTTACTAAAAAAATTATTTAATACTTAGAAATTTAAAACTTTTTTTTGCGGGTAGAAAAGGCCACTTGACAAAAATACTTAAACACCTAAATCATTCTCGGTTAGAAGAAAGTTTAAAAAACATAAAAAGTTTTCCCATTTAACTGTTGTTGGTTAAACTTTGGGAGTTTAATGTAGTGGAGAGCAATGTCCCCACCCCCTTTGTCGGTTTTTTTTGTAGCAAAAAAGGAGCAAGAAAATAAAGCTTGACATTTTTTAATTGTCCTCATTAATTCGGAAAGAAAGTCAAGATTTTTTGTACAAAAATAAGCACACCCTTTTTTTGGGTCTCACACGCTGTGCAAATTTGCTCTTTTTGGCACCCCCCTTCCCACCCCACACTAATAGTCACTTTTAATATTCCCACCTTAGTGCACCCTCAGTTTGTGTTGTACCACGGGAGGAGCCCCCGAGTGACCGCAGTTATAATCGTTAAAATGGTGCTTTGGGCCCGCAGAAACAACAGTGTTTGGGAAAAATGCTGCTTGCTAATGTGTAAAATGAATGGTATAAAATCCCGTAGAGAATAATTAGACATATATGCAACACCCGGGTTCTTTAATTTCAGCTGTCACCATGCATGGTTTTATAGTACAAGGACATAACGTGAAAAAAGTAAACTGGTATATAGTTCTCCTTACTCATGCCTTGTCGATAAAACCATGGATGGGAAACGTCTACAAAATTTAAAAATACCCGATGTTATACATGCTAATTGTTCATGCTGCTAATACCTTATCCCAACCCCTCAGAATATCAAACCCAAAAACTGTCCGCGCTCACCTCCAACTGCCCTCCACCAGTCAACCTAAACCAAGTTCTTACCAAACATTGCACTAACATAAAAATAAAATTTTTTAAAAATATTCTCCCTTTTTGTAAATGTTTAAAGCAGACACTAAACGTCTGCCTATTACCTTTTAGCGAGCCCCTGTACGAGGAGGCAAGAGTCCCCCGGTGACGGGTGTGTGGCAACAACACTCGGCTCAAGATAAACAAGGCGACAATACCGCAGCGTTCCGGGAAGCCGCCAAAACAATTAATTTTCGCTGTAATCTGATGACTGCCGCTAGCCGGACGTCACGGGAGAAAAATTATATATATAAAAGTGTTCCCTGATTGAAGAGAAGGCACCAAGCCAGTCTCTTATGAACGGTTTTTTTTTTTTTTACCACTGCATTGGTCAGATCAAAAATTTTGAAAATAAAGTGTTATAACTAATTTCACTTCTTTTAAATGAAGTCTAAAATATGTTTTCAATTGCAATAATTATTAGTAGCATGATATTAAAACAATAATAAAACTGCTACTACTGTTAATAATAATAAATCAGTAATTTTTAATATAAAGCTGAAGAAAACAGTAAAGACGACGAGAACAAAGGTATAATGATGATAATAATGATTTAGATTACTATATAAATAATTGTAATAGCTGTGAGACCAACTACCTTCCCTGTGGGAGGCCGCCAGCGAGGTGCCAGGGGTCGCCAGCCAGCCAACAATGCATGGCAAGTAGCTATTTATGAATACGGTGGTGGAGATAGGCCGCAAGCCTGAGTAATAGCCCTGGCAGATAGCCCTTCTTGTGAATAGCTCTCCTCCAGGGGGCTACACTCGTACTCAATAGAGGTGTACCACGGCAGGATTTACAAGAGAATGCTCTATGTAAATAAACAGTTTACATGTGAATGAGTATGTAAATATAAGTGTAGAGAGGATAACTCTTTAAATAAAAGGTCTGACGGGGGGATAATGTGGAAAGATTACAGCAAAGAGAAAATGTTGACCTCCACGCTGAAAAACAATGGCTTGGACAAAGACTTAATAAGCCGAGAAATTAGGAATATAAAAAACGAATTATGAAGGGTTAGAAAATATACATTATATAAAATCCCGAGAGACACTATGTGATACTTATTAATGTTTATATCACGGATGAAATACTGCTAAGGAAAATCTCCATACAGTGCATAAGATAAACAAACGTAAGTGGCCTAGAAGCAGTCACAAGCAGAGCCGCCTGTGTCTCAAGCAACGCAAGTGGCCTAGAAGCAGTCACAAGCAGAGCCGCCTGTGTCTCAAGCAACGCAAGTGGCCTAGAAGCAGTCACAAGCAGAGCCGCCTGTTCTCAAGCAACGCAAGTGGTCTAGAAGCAGTCACAAGCAGAGCCGCCTGTGTCTCAAGCAACGCAAGTGGCCCAGAGGCAGTCAAGCAGAGCCGCCTGTATCTCAAGCAACGCAAGTGGCCTAGAAGCAGTCCAAGCAGAGCCGCCTGTATCTCAAGCAACGTAAGTGGCCTAGAAGCAGTCACAAGCAGAGCCGCCTGTGTCTCAAGCAACGTAAGTGGCCTAGAAGCAGTCACAAGCAGAGCCGCCTGTGTCTCAAGCAACGTCAAGTGGCCTAGAAGCAGTCAAGCAGAGCCGCCTGTGTCTCAAGCAACGTAAGTGGCCTAGAAGCAGTCACAAGAAGAGCCGCCTGTATCTCAAGCAACGCAAGTGGCCTAGAGGCAGTCAAGCAGAGCCGCCTGTATCTCAAGCAACGCAAGTGGCTAGAGGCAGTCCAAGCAGTAGCCGCCTGTATCTCAAGCAACGCAAGTGGCCTAGAGGCAGTCAAGCAGAGCCGCCTGTATCTCAAGCAACGCAAGTGGCCTAGAGGCAGTCAAGCAGAGCCGCTTGTATCTCAAGCAACGCAAGTGGTCTAGAGGCAGTCAAGCAGAGCCGCCTGTATCTCAAGCAACGCAAGTGGCCTAGAGGCAGTCAAGCAGAGCCGCCTGTATCTCAAGCAACGCAAGTGGCCTAGAGGCAGTCAAGCAGAGCCGCCTGTATCTCATAGCAACGCAAGATGGCTAGAGGCAGTCAAGCAGAGCCGCTGATCTCAAGCAACGCAAGTGCCTAGAGGCAGTCAAGCAGAGCGCCTGTATCTCAAGCAACTCAAGTGCTAGAGCAGTCATAGCAGACAGCCGCCTGTATCTCAAGGCATACTGCAAGATGGCCTAGAGGCAGTCAAGCAGACGCCTGATCTCAAGAAACGCAAGTGCCTAGAGGCAGTCACATGCAGTGCCGTCTGTGCCTCAAGCAACTCAAGTGGCCTAGAACCAGGGCCTCGAAACCCTCAGGAAGTATACAGATCCTGCAGCTCAACTCAAGATGTAGATAAATGGATCAAAGAACCGACATGTTGATAAATTAGACACATGTGCAACACTATGGTATCTTTATTGTGGAAACGTTTCGCCACACAGTGGCTTCATCAGTCAATAAGACAAGAATGATGAGTCAGAAGAGTTATGGTTATCATCTTCAGCCATGATCGTGTGTAATCAATCGTAGTCTTGATAGATGGTTAGTAAGGTTGGTCAGGAAACAGGACAAGTATTTTCTGAGGCGAGTCTTAGTCACATGATGACCCACAATTGGAGCTATTGGGACCTAGGTCATTACCCAATCCTCCCAAGAGGCCCAGGAACTGGAAATCAACAATTTCAAGACGCTTAGAAGTTTCAGATAGAGGTACTCAACAAGCTGCTGATGGACATGTCAGTGACGGGCAACTATGACTGCTGACATTAAAGAATGCTGATGACAGTGACGATTAGTAATGAAGACGATAACTGCTGATTACAGCGATTACCTCTGATGACTACTAATAACTGCAATGACTGATGGTAGCAATGACTGCTGATGGTAGCAATGACTGCTGATGGTAGCAATGACTGCTGATGGTAGCAATGACTGCTGATGGTAGCAATGGCTGCTGATGGTAGCAATGACTGCTGATGGTAGCAATGACTGCTGATGGTAGCAATGGCTGCTGATGGTAGCAATGGCTGCTGATGGTAGCAATGGCTGCTGATGGTAGCAATGGCTGCTGATGGTAGCAATGGCTGATGGTAGCAATGACTGCTGATGGTAGCAA
Source organism: Cherax quadricarinatus (assembly GCF_026875155.1). Taxonomy (NCBI): domain Eukaryota; kingdom Metazoa; phylum Arthropoda; class Malacostraca; order Decapoda; family Parastacidae; genus Cherax; species Cherax quadricarinatus. The sequence goes on along the minus strand of NC_069432.1, from coordinate 12,839,765 downwards.
TGACTGATGGTAGCAATGACTGCTGATGGTAGCAATGATTGATGGTAGCAATGACTGCTGATGGTAGCAATGACTGCTGATGACAGTGATGACTTCTGACGATAGAGATGACTGCTGATGATAGTGATGGCTGCCGATGACAGTGATGACTGCTGATGGTAGTAATGCCTGCTGATGACAACAATGACTGTTGAAGCTGACGATAGAGATAACTGATGACAGTGATGACTTGATGAAGCAATGACTGCTGATAAAAGTGATGACTGTTGAGGAAGCGATGACTGCTGATGAAACTGATGACAACAATGACTACTGATGACAGTGATGACCGCTGATGACAGTGTAACGTATTAATTACGTTACTTAAATATATCCTGTCACCTTTACGTAAATATATCCTGGCACCTAGGAAAAAATCCTTGTCTACATGGAGTATATCTGGAGTGAGTTGCGGGGGTCAACGCCCCCGCGACTCGGTCTGAGACCAGGGCATCTAAAATTATTAAACAAAATACAACAACCAAACACCATGTTTCTTCCTTCACAAAACCAGACGGTCAATACTAATATTAATTAACAGGAAGGGCAATTAAATTCAACTCTATCAAAAATATACCTTTATTAATAGCAAATACAACATACAACCTACCGTCCTGTACCACCTACTCTAGGCCACCTACAAAATATTACCTAAACTCACTAGTACAGTGGTACTAGTTAGTGGGGCTCCATGACATCCTCCCCTCTTCTCCCGGCCATTTAACCTGCATGTACAAACAACTATTATCTCTGCTCTCCAAAACAGACCCTCCATATACTAGGGCCTTACAGAGAATATCGTGAGAGTACCAAAAAATTGAAATAACCTATGGCCTAAACTTACCCAAAATACGACCTACATACTTAACCAAACGCCATAACATCATGCACCAGCCACCGTTCTTCCGGTACTGACATCATATCTTCCGTCTCCCGTCCTGTCCTGGCTCCTCTGACTCACCACCAATAATACGCGTCAGACTTCAAAAAAAATCCCGTCCACTGACATTATTAACAGAGCGCTTTTAATATACATATTTTCTACAATTCCCTGCATGATAACAATGATGACTACTGATGAAGTGATGACTGCTGATGACAAAAATGATGAAGCGATGACTACTGATGAAGTGATGACTTTTGATGACAATGATGACTACTGATGAAGTGATGACTGCTGATGATAGCGATGACTGTTAAATTAGACACATGTGCAACTCTTGGGCATCTTTATTGAGGAAACGTTTCGCCACACAGTGGCTTCATCAGTCCATACATAGGAGAAACTTGAACAGGAGGAGAATGAGGTAATCAGTCCCTCAACTCATTCTCCTCCTGTTCTTCAAGTTTCTCCTATGTATGGACTGATAAAGCCACTGTGTGGCGAAACGTTTCCTCAATAAAGACATCCAAGAGTTGCACATGTGTCTAATTTAACAACATGTCGGTTCTGTGAACCATTCATCTACAATCCTGTCAGACACTGCAACTTCTTGGGATCTTAATACTTGGGAATTCTTCGCTTGCCTAACCCTTGGGCACGACCTACTTCCACATTGGGCAAATGTGACACCACCTACGACTGCTGCACCTCTCCTGCCTACGGTTTATAAGCTGCTTCTCCGCTCATATGCCGTATTCTATTCAAGATTGATGGACTGACCACATCGACTCAAGGTTGAGGGACTGATTACTTCATTCTCCTCCTGTTCTTCAAGTTTCTCCTATGTATGGACTGATGAAGCCACTGTGTGGCGAAACGTTTCCTCATTAAAGATACCCAAGAGTTGCACATGTGTCTAATTTAACAACATGTCGGTTCTTTGAACCATTCATCTACAATAGCGATGACTGCTGATGATAGTGATGACTGCTGATGATAGCGATGACTGCTGAAAGCGATAACTGCTGATGACAGTGATGACTGCTAATGATAGCGATGACTGCTGATGACAGTGCTGAGACACTGCAAAAGAAAGGCGGCAGGTCTTACGTTTTTGGTTGTCTCAGTGAGTCTTGAATTCATTTCCCAGAATTCAAGGGCCTCTCATCCCATTGGGACCATGTAGTACTGGTGGGCCAAGTCACTGTACTTCTTCAGCTTGTGTTCTTACCTTTTAGCAGCAGCAGCACCAGCGCCATCATTGAGTAATGTATATGTTGACCTACGTGCATGCTGGAGTCATGTACCCACTCTCCTTCCTCGCTGATTACGTTTAAATTCTGTTAGATTTTCCTTCATTACTTCGTTGAATTTAGTGGAGAATAAGAAGGCTGGCTAAACTATATGAGAAGCTTGATGACTGCTTGTCCATCTAATCTGACAGATTGTAATAAAGTTGGTAGAATTACCGACAATATGTAAAGTAAAAGGACACAAGTGCAACTAATGTGACATTTTATTGTGGCAACGTTTCGCTCTCCAGGAGCTTTATCAAGCCATTACAAACAATACATGGACACAGAGGGTATATAAAGGCTCAGAGTGAGGTGCAATACTAGTGAGGTACCAATTTGATGTTCACTAGTGGTAGTAGTAGTAGTAGTGAACATTAAAATGGTATAAAATACCGACAGGTTGTTAGGTAAGACACATATGCAACAGCTAGGCATCTCTACTTCGAAACGCCCCGCCTACACAGTAGGCTTCTTCAGTCGAGTACAGAAAAGTTGATAGAAGCAGAAGAGACTTGAAGACGATGTAATCAGTCCATCACCCTTAAAGTTTTGAGGTGGTCAGTCCCTCAATTCTCGACTGAAGAAGCCTACTGTGTAGGCGAAACGTTTCGAAACAAAAACACCCAACTGTTTACACTAGAAGAAGAGTCCAATGACAAGCTTCCTTTCCTCGACGTCCTCATTCACAAAGTAGACAACAACCTAAGATTTCAAGTTTATCGGAAACCTACTAATAAAAATGATCTCACACACTTCTATTCCAGTCAAGATACCAAGACCAAAAGAGGCATCATCATCGGGTTTTTCCTAAGAGCATACCGAATTTGTAGTCCTGAGTTTCTTGACGAGGAATGTACATACATTCATCAAACATTCACCGAGTTACATTTTCATCCTTTTTTCATCAAAGACTGCAAGAAAAGAGCTCTTCAGATCATTAATTCTCCACGCATCAACACCACTCCCAACAAAGTTATAATTCTTCCCAACAGCCAGGTTGCACTGAACGTCTCAAAAGTACTTTTACAAGCTAACACCAGAGTCGCCATCGCTTCTACCACTTCAATAAAGGATCTAACCAGGACAAAATCCAAGCACCACGAACCAGTCAATGCAGGAGTTTACACTATACCCTATGGAGGCTGTGACAAGATCTACGTAGGTGAAACAGCAAGAAACCTCGACACCCGCCTCAATGAACACATTTACGCATGTAGGAACGATAACTTGAACAACGCCTGTGTACAACACCGAAATTCCACCAATCATCTCATGAAATTCAGAGACGCCCAATTAGTGATCAAAGAAACTAATTTCCGCAGACGCAAGTGCCTCGAATCAGCACTGATCGCTGTTTCGAATGCAATTAAACAAAACAACGGCAGCTTCACCATCTCTGAAGTCTTAGCAAGAATCCTCCTGAAAACAGTAAACCCTGCCATCACATAGTCTCTCCTGTTATACTACACAAAGCACATTACAGAGAGTGAACACTGAAACAACCTGCCTCTTTCCAGTCTATATTTGTCCAACCTATTTTTATGTTACCCAAGTAATAGCTTTTATATCCTTTTACTCATGTACGAATTAATTGCTCTACCATATTGTATTACTTTTGTCACCACTACTACTACTGTTAGGTAAGACACATATGCAACAGTTGGGTGTCTTTGTTTCGAAACGTTTCGCCTACACAGTAGGCTTCTTCAGTCGAGAATTGAGGGACTGACCACCTCAAAAATTTAAGGGTGATGGACTGATTACATCGTCTTCAAGTCTCTTCTGCTTCTATCAACTTTTCTGTACTCGACTGAAGAAGCCTACTGTGTAGGCGGGGCGTTTCGAAGTAGAGATGCCTAGCTGTTGCATATGTGTCTTACCTAACAACCTGTCGGTATTTTATACCATTTTAATGTTCATTACTACTACTACTACCACTAGTGAACATCAAATTGGTACCTCACTAGTATTGCACCTCACTCTGAGCCTTTATATACCCTCTGTGTCCATGTATTGTTTGTAATGGCTTGATAAAGCTCCTGGAGAGCGAAACGTTGCCACAATAAAATGTCACATTAGTTGCACTTGTGTCCTTTTACTTTACTTACATCTAATCTGACTGGAAGTTAGCTTGCGCCTGTGATTCATCCAGGGAAAGGTTTATAATGTATTCTAGTAAGTAATTTAAAGGAGTGGTTTATTCTCTCAGTTTCGGGTTGTCAAAGGATTGAGAGAATCGTAATAATTAGGTTAACATATGATGAAGGGACAGATATTCTGTCTAGGGAGAAAAAGGCATCGTGGACATCAGTGTAGCCAATCATAGTTAACGTCCTTTTTGAAGTCAGATACAATTTCTTTTCCTAGAAACTCGTCAGTATCATATTCAACACAAAAGAACAGTCATCATCAATATCAATTGTGAGATGTTAGAAAAATGACTGAAAAGGAACTGTAAGAAAAAATGTCTTGTAAAATATTTCTTACGAAATCTCTCCCGAATCGTTGAGATCAGCTGCGTGTTAATGATGTGGTCACTGGCGGTGTGGTCTGAGTAATTGTGGTCACTGGCGGTGTGGTCTGAGTAATTGTGGTCACTGGCGGTGTGGTCTGAGTAATTGTGGTCACTGGCGGTGTGGTCTGAGTAATTGTGGTCACTGGCGGTGTGGTCTGAGTAATTGTGGTCACTGGCGGTGTGGTCTGAGTAATTGTGGTCACTGGCGGTGTGGTCTGAGTAATTGTGGTCACTGGCGGTGTGGTCTGAGTAATTGTGGTCACTGGCGGTGTGGTCTGAGTAATTGTGGTCACTGGCGGTGTGGTCTGAGTAATTGTGGTCACTGGCGGTGTGGTCTGAGTAATTGTGGTCACTGGCGGTGTGGTCTGAGTAATTGTGGTCACTGGCGGTGTGGTCTGAGTAATTGTGGTCACTGCGGTGTGGTCTGAGTAATTGTGGTCACTGGCGTGTGGTCTGAGTAATTGTGTCACTGGCGGTGTGGTCCTGAGTAATTGTGGTCACTGGCGGTGTGGTCTGAGTAATTGTGGTCACTGGCGGTGTGGTCTGAGTAATTGTGGTCACTGGCGGTGTGGTCTGAGTAATTGTGGTCACTGGCGGTGTGGTCTGAGTAATTGTGGTCCCGCTCATACTCCCTCGGCTGGCTTTTCTTTTTCTGTTTTTTTTTTTTTTAATTTAGATACATCTGCGGTATGTTGGTACTCAGTTCTATATGACAGGTACATAACGGGAACCAAAGCTTGATGATCCGCTCTCGTGTTTCTTCACTCAGGATGAGTTACGTGATGGTGAGGTCTGTCAGCCTAAGCTAGGAACCTTCAGTAGGACAATGTTGATGTTGTGCAGCAGCGGCGCCACGGGAGCTTCAGAAATTTCATTTCAGCAGAGCTGGAGGTACTGTTACTTTGATATTACGATATCTCAGGTTGGCCTATCTTATATACAGAAGCAACGATTTTTTTACTGTAGACATTGTCATCACAGAGCGGAAGGAAAAAGAAGGGGGGGGGATTTTTAGTGTGTGTGTGGTGTGTGTGTGTGTGTGTGTGTGTGTGTGTGTGTGTGTGTGTGTGTGTGTGTGTGTGTGTGTGTGTGTGTGTGTGTGTATGTGTATGTGTGTGTGTGTGTATCGTGCCGATTACACTAAATCACTGAGCTAAGCAAGGGTGTCTTTGCCGAATTAGCAGTGATTTTTTGTCATAAATCAGCGGAAATCAATCTGAGCATAAAGAAAAAAATATATATAATAGATTTTAATAATTTTAAATAAATTTAAATTGACCTTGATATATATATATATATATATATATATATATATATATATATATATATATATATATATATATATACATTTATAAAATCAATAAAAAATTGTTAAAAGTGTCTTGTCAGGAAAAGGAACAGCAACCTCCTCGCTTTGAAAAAAAAATGCGATAAAATGACCAGGATGAATGACCACAACTTTATTACACAAAGTCAAAAATATATTGAAGAAAAAGCATGAATAACCAGCACAAACAATTTTAAAATAAAACCATTAAATTTACCACATAAAACAAAAATAGCAGTATTATTGTTGCAGTGGCAGGGAACTGTTAAAGGAGGATTGAACAGGTTGACGAACCAGTAGACGGGGTGCCAGTAAGGTGGGCATCAAGGCAGTTAGTTGTTAAAGGTGCCCAAGAGACTGTGTGAAGACGTGGCACAATGTAACTCGCAGCTAGTGTGTGGATAGACAGCCTGTGAGTTATACTGGGATTTTTTTCAGCTGTTATGCTGCCACTTTCGGAGGTTGCTGAATGAAGTTGTGATGGAGGTAATCCTCATGAAGACTGACTTTATGTATGTTAGGTAAAAGTAATGTGACATTTTATTGTGACAACGTTTCGCTCTCCAGGAGCATATTCAGAGGGTAGATAATCAGGCGAGGACTGTTTTTCCACTCATTAGTATGAAAAACTTACTCCATGTCAGCCACAACTGAACAAGTCAACACCTACACTTATGTAGGATAAGACAGGCCTATAGGCTGGGATAAATATATAAAAAACATAAGAATATGCTACATACCTAACACTTAACTTGTACAATGGACACATCAAATGGGTGCTGAGCTAACAGAAAAATTTACTTTAGTTATGACAATATTGTAACCCGGAATAAGCAAAATATAAAACAGGAATGGTAACAGACCCTAACAACCATCTACAACATACAGGAATAGCTGAAAGTTCTATTAACACTAACGTTAACCCACATAAAACAGTAAATATGGTAGAAAGCAGGGAACAAAATACCGAGGTACATATGTACTAGGTGGAGAAGAGAATCTCAGAAAGACGTGATGGTCGGGGCTCTTCTCGTTACGCAGGGAAGGAAAGGTAGAAGAGAAATTACGCTGAAATAGGCAGGAAATAAACTTAACACGTGCATCTCGTAGTTGGCAAAAAGACGACGACCTTGAAATGTAGCCGGCAAACTATCGGAAGGAAGGAAGAGTAAAGCATGTCAGACGTTCTTTCCTACAAGCCATCGATATTTTAGCAACAGTGTGTCTCTAAGAATACACAGAATAACTTTCTTGTTGAACAAGCCTCACTACAACCAACCTAAACATCATGACACACTGCGTCGCTCGTACTCAACCTAAACATCATGACACACTGCGTCGCTCGTATCCAACCTAAACATCATGACACACTGCGTCGCTCGTACTCAACCTAAACATCATGACACACACTGCGTCGCTCGTATCCAACCTAAACATCATGACACACTGCGTCGCTCGTACTCAACCTAAACATCATGACACACTGCGTCGCTCGTATCCAACCTAAACATCATGACACACTGCGTCGCTCGTACTCAACCTAAACATCATGACACACACTGCGTCGCTCGTACTCAACCTAAACATCATGACACTGCGTCGCTCGTACTCAACCTAAACATCACGACACACACTGCGTCGCTTGTACTCAACAACGCCCACGAAAATCTAAGCTTACCCGAGATAAGCTGTCTAGGGCTAAGCTGCATTACATTTTTTTTATCATGGTGTGTCAGGTCGCTCGGCGGTTAGTTTACTTCCAAAAACAATAACTATCGTAGTACTATGTTGACTGACAGAGATGCAAGCAAAGCACCGCAAGTGGAAGACATATAAACAGATTCCACTGAAGCTTTGACTATAGGACATGTGACTCGACCCCTGAAACCATAAACAGACGAGTACATATACACAGATTCTATGGAAAACATACACACTATATGGAAGACATACACACAGATCCTCACACATAAAAATGCGTAAATAATCAGATAAAAGCACAAATATATATAATTGTATACACGCACATGCATGTATACATATTTACACACTCATAATGTACACACAGCACTATGTACATACATACAAAGGAACATTGTTGATTTAACGATGCTATGTAAAGATGTTAGACTAGCATAAGACAGTACGTGTGTTATATCTGTTCTTTAGCATGACAATATACTAAAAGCATCAGGAAGAATAATGTTCTGTTGGCAATAAGAGAGAGAGAGAGAGAGAGAGAGAGAGGGAGAGAGAGATGAGAGAGAGAGAGAGAGAGAGAGGAGAGAGAGAGAGAGAGAGAGAGAGAGTAGAGAGGAGAGAGAGGAGAAGACGAGAGAGAGAGAGAGAGAGAGAGTGAGAGAGAGAGGAGAGAGAGAGAGAGAGAGAGAGAGAGAGAGAGAGGAGAGAGACGAGGAGAGAGAGAGAGGGAGAGAGAGGGAGAGAGAGAGAAAGTATTTAGTTTTTTTTCCTATTTCCTCAATGTCATTTTCGTTTTTTTTATATCTTTTACGGGGATGAGTGTTTTTGGTTTTCCCCTCTCTCTCTCCCCCTCTCTTCTCTCTCTCTTCTCCCCTCTCTTTCTTTATTCCCAACAAACATTATTCTTCCTGATGCTTTTAGTTATTGCATGCAAAAAACAGTTTTAACACACGTACGTCTTATGCTAGTCTAACTCTTTACAAGCATTTTAAAATCAAAAAATTTTTCCCTTTTGTATTTGTACATAGTGCTGTGTGTACATTAGAGTGTGAAATATGTATAATGCTGTGCGTGTATAAAAAATATATATTTGGCTTTTACTTTTATTTACGCATTTTAGTGTGAGGATCTGTGTTTTTGTTTTCCCATATATGTGTATGTTTTCCATAGAATCTTTTTAATGTAATTACACTGGTTTAACCTTTTTAAACCATGTGTAAAAAAAAAAAAAAAAAAGAGAAGAGAGAGAGAGAGATAGAGAGAGAGAGGAGGGGAGAGAGAGAGGGGAAAAGAGGGGAGAGAAGAGGGGAAAACCCAAAAACACTCATCCACGAAAGATATAAAAAAACAAAAATGACATTGGGGAAATAGGAAAAAAATAAAAATTTTTCTGGTTTATACCCAAACAGAGACGATTCCAATTTCTCGTATGGAAAGAATAAAAAGTAAACCCTCACAGAGTAAACCATGAAAACAGATCACTTCTTTTTAAAGGTGGGAACAATTGAAAAAATGGAACAGTCTAACTCATATTAATATTAAGTAAATTAATAAAATATCAAAGTATTAAAAATAAAAATGCCTATGAATATAATTTAAAAACAAACAATTTAAAAAAATATAAAGAAGAGGAACTGGTAGTTTATTTTGAAATTTTTTAAAAGCAACTAAAAATGGTTTTTTTTTCTTTACACTAAAAATTCTCTAATAGAAATCGCCCAGTGTTGGCCAGTAAGGCACCCGCTATCAAGGCACAGTATCCAGGACCAGTTTTTAAGGGACCAGCTACAATGCAAATACAAAGGGCCAGCTATAAAGGGACCAGCTATCAAGGCACCAATTCAAAGGGACCCGCTACAAGGGACCAGTATAAGGCACCAGCTATCAAGGCACCCTATCAGGCACCCCTATCAAGGCACCCGTATCAAGTTTTTATAATAATTTAAAATTTTAATTAATTAACCCAAAAAAATTAATTTCAACTTGGGTTTTGTTTGTAAATTATAAAACATTTTGAAAAATTTAGGTTAATATTTAAAAAAAATTTTTTTAAAAGGGTAAAATGAAAACTTGTCTCAATTCAAATTTTTTAAACCCCCCTTGAACCCCACTTAACAACTAGGCAAATTAAAAGGTATTTTAAATACCCTTACAATGGGGGGTTTCTCTTCCAACACTTGGGACAAAATCCCCAATAATTTAAAATTTATATTATTTTAAAAATTTAAAATTATTTTAACCCATTATAGGCCCCCCTTACTCAAGCGGTAACGGAAGGAAAGGCAAATTTTTTTATTTGGGTTGGGTGGTATGAGCATGAACTTTTGGGGGGTAGGGGAGGGAGTTTTGGTCCTGGTGGTACTGGCGGAGAGGGAGGGGGGGTGAAGGAGGAAAAAGGAGGGAAGGGCCACGGAAGTAGTGATGGAGAAGGGAAGAAGTTTTTTTGGGAACCTCTTAATCGCCCCTTTGATGAAATAATCAAAAAAATTTTATAGATTCTATAAATATATATATATATAATAATATATATTTAATAGGCATAACTATGCGATTTGGCTATAAATAGCAACGCTCAATCTGCCATATAGGAAAAGCAAAAATTTGTGTATGCAATAATTTCGCCAAAATCATTCTGATCTAACGAAAACATATATATTTCACTGTTTGCTTAGTATTAAATTATTGTAAACAAATCTGAAATATATTTAGTTGGGTTAGACTAAAATAAAATTGCGCTTTTAATAATAAGGTTAGGTAAGTTTTCGAAGATTCTTTTGGTGCAAAATTAAAATTTTTTACATTAAAACAATGAAAAAATATATACTTTAAACGTATAAGACAAAATTTTAGAAAGGCTTAATTTTAAATGAGTTCTTGCTAATTGAACCAGTTTTAATATTCGCCACATTATATATATATATTATTATAATATTATAATATAATATAAATATATAATATATTTATTATATATATATATATTAATATGGACTTCCAGCAGGCATGCGTGAGCGCGTTGATTAGGAGTGAATGGAGACAAATGGTTTTTAATACTTGACGGCTGTTGGAGTGTGAGCAAAGTAAATTATGAAGGGGTTCAGGGAAACCGGCAGGCCGGACTTGAGTCTGGAGATGGGAAGTACAGTGCCGCACTCTGAAGGAGGTGTTAATGTTGCAGTTTAAAAACTGTAGTGTAAAGCACCTTCTGGCAAGACAGTGATGGAGTGAATGATGGTGAAAGTTTTTCTTTTTCGGGCCACCCTGCCTTGGTGGGAATCAGCCAGTGTGATAAAATAATTATATATATTTATAATATATATATATATATATTATATATATATATATATATTATATATATATATAATTTATATATATATATGCAACACTGTGAAAGAATAGAGAAATTCCAAAGCGCTTGGAAATTTCTTATTCTTTCACAGTGGTTGTTTGCATATTCTGAAAATCACCTGTTTACTGTGATCTTATTGCATATATATATATATTATATATATATATATATATATATATATATATATATATATAATATATATATATATATATATATATATATATATGTAAAATTGTAAACTGTAAAATATGTAAAACTGGTCAATTAGCAAGAACTCATTTAAAATTAAGCCCTTTCTAAAAATTTCTCTTATACGTTTGAAGATATATTTTTTTCATTAATGTTAATGTAAAAAATTTTAATTTTGCACCAAAAGAATATTAGAAAACTTACCTAACCTTATATAACAAGAACAATTTATTTTAGCCTAACCCAACTATATATGTTTTAGATTTGTTTACAGTAATTTAATACTAAACAAACACAGTGAAATATATTTTTTTCGTTATGTTCAGAATGATTTTGGCGAAATTATTGCATACACAAATTTTCACTTGTCCTATATGGCAAGATGAACGTTGCTATTTAAGCCAAGATCGCAAGTTCTGCCTATTCGGCACGACATATATAATATATATATATATATATATATATATATATTAATAAATATAATATATAAATATATATTAATATATATATATATATATATATATTATATATATATATATATATATATATATGTCGTGCCGAATACGTAAAATTGGTTAATTAGCAAGAACTCATTTAAAATTAAGTCCTTTCTAAAATTTTCTCTTGTACGTTTAAAGATATATTTTTTTTTTCACTTATGTTAATGTAAAAATTAATTGTTTTGTACCAAAAGAATCTTAGAAAACTTACCAAACCCTATTATAACAAGAGCAATTTAATTTAGCCTAATCCAACTAAATATATTTTTATATAAGTTTACAATAATTTAGTAATAAACAAATACAATGAAACGTTTTTTTCGTTAGGTCCAGAATGATTTTTGCGAAATTATCGCATACACAAATTTTCGTTAGCCTTATTCGGCAGGAAGAGCGTTGCTATTTAAGCCCAATTCGCAAGTTTTACCTATTCGGCACGACATCTATATATATATTTATATATATATATATATATATATATATATATATATATAATATATATATATATATATAATATATTATATATTGTCGTGGCGAATATGTAAAACTGGTCATTTAGCAAGAACTCATTTAAAATTAAGTCCTTTCTGAAATTTTCTCTTATACGTTTAAAGATATATTTTTTTCATTAATGTTAATGGTAAAAAATTTAATTTTTGCACCAAAAGATCTTAGAAAACTTTACCTAAACCCTTTTTATACAAGAACAATTTATTTTACCTAACAATAATATATATTTAGATTTGTTTAAAATTTAATACTAATAAACAGTGAAATATATTTTTTTCGTTAGTTCGATGATTTTGGCGAATTATTGATCAAAATTTTCACTTGTCCATATGGCAAGTGAACGTTGCTATTTAAGCCAAGATCGCAAGTTCTGCTATTCGGCAGACATTATCTTTATATTTATAATATATATTTTATATATAATATATATATATATATATAAAATATTATTATATATATTGAATAAGTATATATATATATAATATATATAACCATTATATATATTATATAATATATTTATATATAAATATTATATTATATTATAAATTTATATATATATATATAATATATTATTAGTAGTCGTGGCCGAATTAGTAATTTGGTTATTAGGAACATTTAAAATTAAGTCCTTTCTAAAATTTTCTCTTTTCGTTTGAAAATATATTTTTTTTCACTTATGTTATGTAAAAATAATTGTTTTGTACAAAGAATCTTTAGAAAACTTTAAAACCTATTTATAACAAGAGCAATTTAATTTAGCTAATCCAACTAAATATATTTTATATAAGTTACAATAATTTAGTAAACAAATACATGAACGTTATTTTTCGTTAGGTTCCAGAATGATTTTTGCGAATTACGCTTCAAATTTTCGTTGCCTTTATTCTGGGAAAAGACTTTTTTTTTGTATTAACCAATTCGCACGTTTTACCTATTCGGCAAAGACATCTCTTAATATATATATATAATATTATATTATAATATATATATATTATTATAATATTATATATTATATAATATATTCGTTGCTAGTAAAACTGGTCATTTAGCAAGACTCATTTAAATTAAGTCCTTTCTGAAATTTTCTCTTATACGTTTAAAGATATATTTTTTTTCATTAATGTTAATGTAAAAAAATTTTAATTTTGCACCAAAAGAATCTTAGAAAACTTACCTAACCTTATTATAACAAGAACAATTTATTTTAGCCTAACCCAACTAAATATATTTTAGATTTGTTTACAATAATTTAATACTAAATAAACACAGTGAAACATATTTTTTTTCGTTAGGTTCAGAACGATTTTTGCGACATTATTGCATACACAAATTTTCACTTGTCCCATATGCAAGGTGAGCGTTGCTATTTAAGCCAAGATCGCAAATTCTGCCTATTCGGCACGACATATATATATATAATATATATATATATATAATATATATATATATATATATATATATATATATATATGAACATTTATTAATAAACAGAATACATTTGCAGAAAACACAAACATGAATACAATGGCACAATGTGTTAAAGATCATGAATTTCCTCCAGCTCCTCCGAAGCTGGACACAAGCCAAGTATGCAGCAAGCATTTCCCCTCTGGATGGCCACGCTGAGGCGCTGGAACATGAAAGTGGCTGCCCTTGGGTCCCTGGTGGTGTCGATGAGTCTGAACCCCATGATCCCAAGGTCTCTGATCCCACTGGCACAAATTGATACTGTTGGCTTATGTCCCTGTACTTGCTGATGGTCAGCTGTTGTCAGCAGCTCCTCCCTGTCGCCCGACACTGTGATAGATATATTTGTCAACCAGTGTGGACACACAGGTATAGTCCCATGCTAAGAGCTTGCCATTCTTCCAAGGATAGATGGTGATCCCGTCGGGGCCGTTTGCTGGGTTGTGGGTATTGTTGGTTGCTAGTGATTGGGGCTCCCTCTCGGCTGGGCATCCAGCTGTAGCAAGGGTTCTCTTTATATCGTTGACCTCATTGTGTCTTGCATCCCAGCCCTTGGTTTTGGAACAGTTAAGACCATGTAGACCGTATTGGTCTGCTTGTGCTTCGCTTCAAATACAAGTATATTCTGTGTGAATTGGGGCAGCAAGGCGCAGAGCCACTGCAATACGGAGGGTCTTAGGGTCGAGTCGCGTTCCCATTGCCGATATGGGAACTGTTTGGAGGAAGTCCCTGGAGTGAGGTGCGCTCACAGCCTGGAGACGGGCAGTCTCCCTATCTGATGTTGCAGCCCTGAGCATGTTGGCAAGCACCTTTTCAGTGATCGGGCTATCCCAGCTTGACTGTTTGTGAGCCAGTGCTGCACTAGGGTTTGGTGCTGGAGCAGCAAGAGTCTCCCAATCAGTGATGGCACTGGCATAGCTAGGGTCGTGTATTCCTGCTGAGTCACTGAGGTTATCAGGAAGAATTTGTCTTATCAACTCGTTTGATGCTACGGAAGAGGATAGGAAAGCTGGTAGAGCAATCTGGGAGGATTTGCGTACTCCCAGCCCCCAAGCCTGACCGGAAGTGAGGCTTGCAACCACTGTCCAACTTCAAGGGAAAGATTCAATACACTCTCTAGCATGGTCTTAAGGAGAGAGTCATATTCCATGAGTTTTGGACTGCTGAAGGCTGGGGAGCATCTCAGAAAGTAGGTAAGTTTTGGGATTGACAGGCACCTGGTGAGTAGGTAGAAGGCATCATGTGTGTCTGTGTCTTTCATCCTGCTTTCCATTGTCCGGAGGTCTGAGACTTTTTTTCTAGGATCAGATCGATGGCATTGGAGCATATATATATATATATATATATATATATATATATATATATATATATATATATATATATATATATATATATATATATAATATATATATTGGGTCGTCAAATTCCATAGAGACTATAATAGGCTTGTACAATCATTTAGAAATACATTCTATGTGGAAAGACTCAAAACATTTATTATTTTCTCTAGGAAACGGAGATAGGATTTCTTTCACAATATCGAAGGATTTTGATGTTCTCGAAACAGTGAAACGATACTCGAAACAGTGAAACGATACTCGAAACAGTGAAACGATACTCGAAACAGTGAAACGATACTCGAAACAGTGAAACGATACTCGAAACAGTGAAATGATACTTCGTGTCAAGAGACCGAATACTAACGTGGGTCAAGTTTTTTTTCGGCTATAGCAAAAACACACACACACACACACACACACACACACACACACACACTGAGGCTGTAAGTGCAAAGACAATACAAAGATGTATAAAAAAAATCCTGGATAACCACTCTGCAAACAAAAGATTAGGAGAAATCAATGTGTAAATAGCACTGTGCATAATATGTGCTCTTCAGAGTCCTTTGTGTATTATATGTATATATAGTGTCTTTGTTTTGTAAATGGGTAGAAAATATAGTTCGTTAACGCTAGTGGTCGATTAACCACAGGTATACAACACCAGTAAACCTGCGGTAGAGTATCTGTGAGAGTATACAACACCAGTAAACCTGCGGTAGAGTATCTGTGAGAGTATACAACACCAGTAAACCTGCGGTAGAGTATCTGTGAGAGTATACAACACCAGTAAACCTGCGGTAGAGTATCTGTGAGAGTATACAACACCAGTAAACCTGCGGTAGAGTATCTGTGAGAGTATACAACACCAGTAAACCTGCGGTAGAGTATCTGTGAGAGTATACAACACCAGTAAACCTGCGGTAGAGTATCTGTGAGAGTATACAACACCAGTAAACCTGCGGTAGAGTATCTGTGAGAGTATACAACACCAGTAAACCTGCGGTAGAGTATCTGTGAGAGTATACAACACCAGTAAACCTGCGGTAGAGTATCTGTGAGAGTATACAACACCAGTAAACCTGCGGTAGAGTATCTGTGAGAGTATACAACACCAGTAAACCTGCGGTAGAGTATCTGTGAGAGTATACAACACCAGTAAACCTGCGGTAGAGTATCTGTGAGAGTATACAACACCAGTAAACCTGCGGTAGAGTATCTGTGAGAGTATACAACACCAGTAAACCTGCGGTAGAGTATCTGTGAGAGTATACAACACCAGTAAACCTGCGTAGAGTATCTGTGAGAGTATACAACACCAGTAAACCTGCGGTAGAGTATCTGTGAGAGTATACAACACCAGTAAACCTGCGGTAGAGTATCTGTGAGAGTATACAACACCAGTAAACCTGCGGTAGAGTATCTGTGAGAGTATACAACACCAGTAAACCTGCGGTAGAGTATCTGTGAGAGTATACAACACCAGTAAACCTGCGGTAGAGTATCTGTGAGAGTATACAACACCAGTAAACCTGCGGTAGAGTATTTGTGAGAGTATACAACACCAGTAAACCTGCGATAGAGTATCTGTGAGAGTATACAACACCAGTAAACCTGCGGTAGAGTATCTGTGAGAGCATACAACACCAGTAAACCTGCGGTAGAGTATCTGTAAGAGTATACAACACCATTAAACCTGCTGTAGAGTATCTGTGAGAGTATATACCACCAGTAAACCTGCGGCAGAGTATCTGTGAGAGTATACAACGCCAGTAAACCTGCGGTAGAGTATCTGTGAGAGTATACAACACCAGCAAACCTGCGGTAGAGTATCTGTGAGTCTACAACACCAGTACACCCGCAGTTACTTAACAAGAGAACGAGTACTTCTTCTAACGGAGAGCCTCGTCA
>NC_069432.1:12712742-12817742 GCF_026875155.1 Cherax quadricarinatus | reverse complement strand
GTAAACTCACAATATGCAGGCAATTCATTTCAGTCAGTTTTCTTTTCACATACTGCAAGTCATTCATTTTAAAGCGATTTCTTGTCACACTCTCACACAGTAATGAGCAGGAAACAGGGTGCAAACCCAGAGAACAATGGCTGCAAACCTCCCCGAAAGAGAAGGACCATGGGGTGAGCATCGTTCCAAGCATATCTCTTGAGCTGCACATCATCCGAATAACCTTTTCAGCTGACGAATTGAAGGTTGACTTTCAAGAACCTCACCAAGAAATCATACATGAAACGATATACAGTATATGACACGAGGTACATTGAGTATGCAGCACCAGTATGTTACCTCATTTGATAATATCAAGTAGCTGGAAAATGACAAAGATTTGTAACAAGACTAAGTGTAGGAGCTAAACCTGATGATATTAGAAGAGAGAAGAACCAGAGGTGACATGATTATCACCTACGAATTACTGAGAGGTATAAGATATAAGGTATAAAATATAAGGTATACCATCTTTTAGGAGTGAAGAAGAACAGGATGCGAGTGTGGGGGAGGTGCATGAGGCATTAAGTAGAATGAAAGGGGGTAAAGCAGCTGGAACTGATGGGATCATGACAGAAATGTTAAAAGCAGGGGGGATATAGTGTTGGAGTGGTTGGTACTTTTGTTTAATAAATGTATGAAAGAGGGGAAGGTACCTAGAGATTGGCGGAGAGCGTGTATAGTCCCTTTATATAAAGGGAAGGGGGACAAAAGAGACTGTAAAAATTATAGAGGAATAAGTTTACTGAGTATACCAGGAAAAGTGTATGGTAGGGTTATTATTGATAGAATTAGAGGTAAGACAGAATGTAGGATTGCGGATGAGCAAGGAGGTTTCAGAGTGGGTAGGGGATGTGTAGATCAAGTGTTTACATTGAAGCATATATGTGAACAGTATTTAGATAAAGGTAGGGAAGTTTTTATTGCATTTATGGATTTAGAAAAGGCATATGATAGAGTGGATAGAGGAGCAATGTGGCTGATGTTGCAAGTATATGGAATATGTGGTAAGTTACTAAATGCTGTAAAGAGTTTTTTATGAGGGTAGTGAGGCTCAGGCTAGGGTGTGTAGAGAGAGGAGACTACTTCCCGGTAAAAGTAGGTCTTAGACAGGGATGTGTAATGTCACCATGGTTGTTTAATATAATTTATAGATGGGGTTGTAAAAGAAGTAAATGCTAGGTGTTCAGGAGAGGGGGTGGATTAAATTTTGGGGAATCAAATTCAAAATGGGAATTGACACAGTTACTTTTTGCTGATGATACTGTGCTTACGGTAGATTCAAAGAAAAATTTGCAAAGGTTAGTGGATAAAGTTTGAGAATGTGTGTAAAGGTAGAAAGTTGAAAGTGAACATAGAAAAGATAAGGTGATGAGGGTATCAAATGAATTTAAGATAAAGAAAATTGGATATCAAATTGGGGAGGAGGAGTATGGAAGAAGTGAATATTTCAGATACTTGGGAGTTAAACGTGTCGGCGGATGGTTTTAAATGAAGGATGAGGTTAATCATAGAATGATGAGGGAAAAAGGTGAGTGGTGCGTTGAGGTATATGTGGAGTCAAAAAACGTTATCATGGAGGCAAAGAAGGAATGTATGAAAGTATAGTAGTACCAACACTCTTATATGGATGTGAAGCTTGGGTGGTAAATGCAGCAGCGAGGAGGGGGGTTTGGAGGCAGTGGAGAGTCTGTTAAGGGCAATATGTGGTGAAATATTTGCAGAAAAATTCGGAGTGTGGAAATTGGGAGAAGGTGTGGAGTTAATAAAAGTATTAGTCAGGGGCAGAAGAGGGGTCTTTGAGGTGGTTTGGGGTCATTTAAGAGAGAATGGATCAAAGTAGAATGACATGGAGAGCGTATAAATCTGTAGGGGAAGGAAGGAGGGGTGGGGGTCGTCCTCAAAAGGGGTTGGAGAGAGGGGGTAAAGGAGGTTTTGTGGGCAAGGGGTTTGGGACTTCCAGCAAGCGTGCGTGAGCGTGTTAGATAGGATGAATGGAGAGAATGATACTTGGGACCTGACGATCTGTTGGAGTGTGAGCAGGGTAATATTTAGTGAAGGGATTCAGGGAAAAACCCGGTTTTTTCATATAGTCGGACTTGAGTCCTGGAAATGGAAGTACAATGCCTGCACTTTAAAGGAGGGGTTTGGATATTGGCAGTTTGGAGGGATATGTTGTGTATCTTTATATGTGTATGCTTCTAAAACTGTTGTATTCTGAGCACCTCTGCAAAAACAGTGATAATGTGTGAGTTGTGAAAGTGTTGAAATGATGATGAAAGATTTTCTTTTTGGGGTTTTTCTTTCTTTTTTTTTTTGGGTCACCTGCCTCCCGGGGGGAGACGGCGATTGTGAAAAAAAAAAAAAAAAAAAAAAAAAAAAAAAAAATATAAAAATTATTTAAAAAAAATTTTTATATATATTATATATATATAATTTTTATATAAATAAAAAATATAATATATATGTGCGTGTGTGGTGTGTGCGTGTGTGCGTGGTGTGTGGGTGTGTGTGGCGGTGTGTGTGTGTGTGTGTGTGTGTGTGGGGGGTGGTGTGTTGGGGTGGTGTGTGGGTGGTGTGTTGTGGTGTGTGTTGTGTGTGTGTATTAGGAAAAAGCAAGTGTTGGTATCACGGGTAAATGAAAACTTTGCGTTAAAATTTAGCAATTTTTTATTTTTAAAAATCGTAAAATTTTTAATCTCCGGTTGTTTTAATTACATTTTTAAAACCCTTAACAAGGCACCGAGAGAGAATTTATAATATATAATAATTGTACTTTTTTCAAAACGCGTAAATTAATCTCACCATTCAAAATTACTGTTGAAAACTATATTTACGACAGAAAGGAAAAAAAAATAGGAAGAAATTATCGTATGGGGGCCGTCGGATTAAAGGGTTTTAAGGGGCGATAGACGGCAAAAAAACAGGTTTACACGATCTGACTTTTTTTCGCCAAACTATGATGTATATTCCTCCGGGGTACCCACAGGCATCCTAATCCGCCAGGGAACACTGAACCGATTTTATTTCACACAGGGATAAAAGTGCGTTTTATCAAAAGAGGGAAGGGGGGGGGGGGGCCCTTTTTCCCTTTTGGGGAATTCCCAATTATAGGGGCCCGGGGGCTCCCCGCGCGCCCCGGGACTTCACCCACAGACACACACACACAACAACATACATGCATGCATACATAATAACACCACACACCCACACCACAAAAAAAACCACACACAACACAAAAATTTTACGATCCCAGGGCACCGTGGTGTGGTAACCCCAAGAAGAATGTGTCGTAGGATCTAATCTCGGCTGGCCGCAGTTTAAGAAATGTTTCAATACTACTTGTTCCGTGGTTTCATTACTACATAAACTGGTCGTGGAGGCTGGTATTCAAACTAGCGGTGGTTGAAATTAGCCTTGACCTTACCACTACCACGAGTGTTCTCGGGCCACGAACAACATCTAGCTCTGCTGGATGCGTGATCGTTGAAGGATCGCTGGTTAAGTGGTTAAGGCAATGTGAACGTTGTTCTGCCTCTTGAGGTGGAAGAATTTGTCGCAGGATCTAATCTCGGCTGGCTGCAGTTTGGTAAATATATGTACACACATACACACACACACACACATTATATTATATATATTATATAATATATATATATATATATATATATATATATATATATATATATATATATATATATGCAAAACAACCACTGTGGAAGAATAGTGAAATTCCAAGCGCTTTCTTGAATTCTCGCATTATCAAGGAACATTATCATAGTTCCTTGATAATGTGAGAAATCACGAAAACGCTTGGAATTTCACTATTCTTTCACAATGGCTGTTTTGCATATTCTAAAATCACCTGTTTACTGTGATCTTATTTCATATACATATATATAATATATATATATATATATATATATATATATATATATATATATATAAAATATATATATATATATATATTTTTTTTTTTTTTTTCAACAAACCGGCCATATCCCACCAAGGCAGGGTGCCCAAAAAGAAAAACAAAAGTTTCTCTTTTTAAAATTTAGTAATTTATACAGGAGAAGGGTTACTAGCCTCTTGCTCCTGGCATTTTAGTCGCCTCTTACAACACGCATAGCTTACGGAGGAAGAATTCTGTCCCACTTCCCATGGAGAATATATATATATATATATATATATATATATATATAATATATATATATATATATATTATATATATATAATATATATATATATATATATAAAAACAACGCACACAAAACATAGTAAAAACAAAAAGACACAGCATAATAACAGTAACACGCAAAACATACTTGTAGAAATAACACATAGTAACAGCAGTAGACACTGTAGACAGAAACACAACAACACAAACAACATAGCAGCAACAACACACGCACAACATAGTAAGAACAACACACACCACAACATATTATAATAAAAAAGAAGCGCTAAACCTACTAGGGTCATACAGCGCTGCACACCACGTAATAACAACACAAAACAGTAACAACACACTCACACAAATAGTTAAGATCAACAGCACAAATAATACAGCAGGGCTACCATAGTAACACACTCAGCATAGTAACACACTCAACATAGTAACACTCAGCATAGTAACACACTCAACATAGTAACACACTCAACATAGTAACACAGTCAACATAGTAACACACTCAACATAGTAACACAGTCAACATAGTAACACAGTCAACATAGTAACACACACAACATAGTAACACACTCAACAAGTAACACACTCAACATAGTCACCAGTCAACATATTAACACACTCAACATAGTAACACAGTCAACATAAGTAACACACACAACATAGTAACACACACAAAAATAGTAACACACTCAAATAGTAACACACTCAACATAGTAACACACTAACATAGTAACACACTCAACATAGTAACACAGTCAACATAGTAACACACTCAACATAGTAACACAGTCAAAAAAGTAACACACACAACATAGTAACACACTCAACATAGTAACACACTCAACATAGTAACACAGTCAACATAGTAACACACTCAACATAGTAACACACTCAACATAGTAACACAGTCACATAGTAACACAGTCAACATAGTAACACACTCAACATAGTAACACACACAACATAGTAACACACACAACATAGTAACACAGTCAACATAGTAACACACCGAACATAGTAACACATCAACATAGTAACACACTCAACATAGTAACACACTCAACATAGTAACACACACAACATAGTAACACACACAACATAGTAACACACTCAACATAGTAACACACTCAACATAGTAACACACTCAGCATAGTAACACACTCAACATAGTAACACACTCAGCATAGTAACACACTCAACATAGTAACACACTCAACATAGTAACACACACAACATAGAAAACACACTCAAACATAGTAAACACACAACTAGTAACACACTCAACATAGTAACACACTAAACATAGTAACACACTCCAGCATAGTAACACACTCAACATAGTAACACACTCAACATAGTAACACACTCAACATAGTAACACACTCAACATAGTAACACACTCAACATAGTAACACACACAACATAGTAACACACACAACATAGTAACACACTCAACATAGTAACACACTCAACATAGTAACACACTCAGCATAGTAACACACTCAAAATAGTAACACACTCAACATAGAAAACCACACTCAACATAGTAACACACTAAATAGTAACACACAACAACATAGTAACACAACTCAACATAGTAACAAAACTCAACATAGTAACACACTCAGCATAGTAACACACTCAGCATAGTAACACACTCAACATAGTAACACACTCAACATAGTAACACACTCAACATAGTAACACACTCAACATAGTAACACAATAAACATAGTAACACACTCAACATAGTAACACAGACAACATAGTAACACACTCAACATAGTAACACACTCAACATAGTAACACTCAACATAGTAACCACTCAACATAGTAACACACTCAACATAGTAAACACACAACATAGTAACACAGTCAACATAGTAACACACTCAACATAGTAACACAGTCAACATAGAAAACACGCTCAGCATAGTAACACACTCAACAAAAGTAACACACTCAACATAGTAAAAACACACAACATAGTAACACAGTCAACATAGTAACACACTCAGCATAGTAACACACTCAACATAGTAACACACACAACATAGTAAACACTCAACATAGTATCACAGTCAACATAGTAACAACTCAGGCATAGTAATACAAACATAGTAACACACACAACATAGTAACACACTCAACAAAGTAACACCTCAACATAGCAACACACTCAACATAGTAACACAGCTCAACATAGTAACACACTCAACATAGTAACACAACTCATTATAGTAACACACTCAACATAGTAACACACTCAACAAGTAACACCTCAGCATAGTAACACACTCAACATAGTAAACACATCAACATAGTAACACAGTCAACATAGTAACACACATTATAGTAACACACTCAACATAGTAACCACTCAACATAGTAAACGCACTCAACATAGTAACACACTCACATAGTAACACACTCAACATAGTAACACTCATTATAGTAACACACACAACATAGCAACACATTAAACATAGAAACACACTCAACCATAGTAACACATTAACATAGTAACACACTCAACACAGTAACACACTCAACATAGTAACACACTCAACATAGTAACACACTCAACATAGTAACACACTCAACATAGTAGCACACTCAACATAGTAACACACTCAACATAGTAACACACTCATTATAGTAACACACCTCAACATAGTAACACACTCCATCATAGTAACACACTCAACATAGTAACACACTCATTATAGTAACACAACTCAACATAGTAACACACTCAACATAGTAACACACTCAACATAGTAACACACTCAATTGACATAGTAAACACACTCAACATAGTAACACACTCAACATAGTAACACACACACATAGTAACACACTCAACATAGTAACTCACTCAACATAGTAACACACTCAGCATAGTAACACACTCAACATAGTAACACACTCAATATAGTAACACACTCAACATAGTAACACACAACATAGTAACACACACAACATAGTAACACACTCAACATAGTAACACACATCAGCATAGTAACACACTCAGCATAGTAACACACTCAACATAGTAACACACTCAACATAGTAACACACTCAACATAGTAACACACTAAACATAGTAACACAGTCAACATAGTAACACAGTCAACATAGTAACACACTCAACATAGTAACACACTCAACATAGTAACACACTCAACATAGTAACACACTCAACATATTTAACACACTCACATAGTAACACACACAACATAGTAACACACATCAACATAGCAACACACTCAACATAGTAACACACTCATTATAGTAACACACTCAATATAGTAACACACTCAACATAGTAAACACACTCAACATAGTAGCACACTCATTATAGTAACACACTCAACATAGTAACACACTCAACATAGTAACACACTCAAATAGTAACACACTATTATAGTAACACACTCAACATAGTAACACACTCAACATATAACACACTCAACATAGTAACACACTCAACATAGTAACACACAACATAGTAACACACTCAACATAACACATAACATACAAACAGCAACACACGCAAATTAGCAACAGCAACACAACTCACAATTAACAAAAGCAATACACACAAACATATCAACAACAGCAACACAACACACAAATTAACAAAAGCAATACACACAACATATCAACAACAGCAACACAGACAACACAGTGAAAAAAAACACAGCACAGCAACAATAACCCATACTACATAACAATACTAAACACAGCACCACACACAGCACAACAAAACACTTAAAACTGCAACACAGACAGTATAGAAACACAAACAACATAGCCACAAACACACAACATAGCAACACATACACACAACATGGCAACACATAACTCAGCAACACACAACATAGCAACACATACATAACATAGCAACATCACCACCACAAGACTCAACAACTCTCAGCTTGTCTCAGCATTAAGACCACTAACTGGTCAAGTTTCTTACACCAAATTAAAAACCAACACAACCATCAGCCTCAGCCGTCCTCGACGCATCTTCTCCAGCACAGAGAAAAAAACTTTTATTGGCACGACGTTTCTGTGTGTGTGTGTGTGTGTGTGTGTGTGTGTGTGTGTGTGTGTGTGTGTGTGTGTGTGTGTGTGTGTGTGTGTGTGTGTGTGTGTGTGTGTTTGTGTGTGTGTGTGTGTATGCGTGTGTGTGTGTGTGTGTGTGTGTACTCACCTAATTGTGGTTGCAGGGGTCGATTCACAGCTCCTGGCTAAGCCTCTTCACTGAACGCTACTAGGTCCTCTCTCTCCCTGCTCCATGAGCTTTATCAAACCTCGTCTTAAAGCTATGTATGGTTCCTGCCTCCACTACGTCACTTGCCAGACTATTCCACTTCCTGACAACTCTATGGCTAAATAAATACTTCCTGAGATACTTTTGACTCATCTAAGTCTTCAACTTCCAATTTTGACCCCTTGTTTCTGTGTCCCATCTCTGGAACATCCTGTCTCTGTCCATCTTGTCAATTCCTCGCAGTATTTTGTATGTTTTTATCATGTCTCCTAACCCCCCGTCCCCATGCGTCGGGCCGTTTTCCCCCTTAACCTTTCTTCGTAGGATTTCCCCCTTAGCCGGGAACTAAATTGTTGCAAAAATTTGCACTTCCCTTAATGCCCGGGTGGGGTTTCCCAAAAACTTGCCATACTCAGGCCTGACGTACCGGGTACAGCCCTTTTGAATGATTCCTTACGAGGTACTGAACCAATTCCCAGGTTTGCCAGGTGCCGATGCTGACAGTTAGGGTGATGGCCCTCGGGAATTCTCCGGATTTATTTACCCCATATCCTTTTCCTGAGTAAGGTTTGCTTTTTGGGGCCCCCTAGCCTATACTCTGTCTGCGGTCTTCTTCCCCCTCCCCGCTTCATTATTTTGCTTTTGGGCGGGGTGAAATTCGAACGCCATTGCGACCAGTCTTCCGGCCGCCCAAGCTCTTTGATTTCTCCCTGACCTCTCCGATTTAATTCTCCCTTTAATTTCACATAATCTGCAAACTGGGACCTTTGATCTTTCTTTCCTCATTCTTTCACACTTTAAAAAAGCACTGGTCTGGGGATGAGGGCCTGTGGAACCCCGCCATCAAGGCCCCCACGACACCTCTCACGACCATGACTCGCTGATTTTTCCCGACGGGTTTTCCCGATTCACTGCAGTCCCTTCCCTTTACCCCGGCCTGCCTTAGTTTTTGGGCCTAATCTTTATGTGGAACTGTGCAAGCCTTCTTACGCCCAAGAAAAGCAGTCTACCCACCCTCCTCTCTCTTGTCTTACTGCGTCACCCGTCATAGAAACTCCGTAGGTTTGGACACAGGACGCCCCCCCTGAAACATGCGGGTTGTCTTTGATTAAACCAAATCTTTTCTAGGTGTCCCCCCCTTTTCCCTGATAACTTCCCCATGACTCTGCATACTTTACATGTCATGACACGGGGCCCTGATTTAATGCTTCATCTTTTCCCTTTTTTTTTAAAAATTGGGACTACTTTTGCTGTCTTCCATACCTCAATAGGCACCCTGTTTCGATAGATTTTTTAAATTGTTGCTAGCTAAAAAAGCGCCTTCTCCCCCCTCTCGGACCCTTGGTAGATTTATCCGGCCCATCGCCTTTGGGGGATCTAGCTCGCTTAGCACTGTTTTACTTCTTCCCCGGTATGTATTGTGCCAACTTGAAGGGTAACCCCCTCTCCGTCTTCGGGAGTCCTTTTTGTCCCCATGAAACCCTTTTTGAAACTCATATTGAGCTCCTCACATACTTCCGGATATTTCTTTTTCATTCCCCCTCCTTCCTTCTCCCTATTACCTGGTCCTTTCTGTTGTTTTCCTCCTATGTGGCTGTACCCACTTCAGGTCAGACGGCTACGCGCTATGTTTTTTCAGTTGTCGTTGGGGCCCCCCCTTCTTACTGTGTATATTCATTTCTGGCCCTAAGCCGTTCTCCATATTTTCCTGGGTTTTTTCCCCTTTTTATTTCCTTCCTAACACCCCTTTATTTTTGTTCATACACCCTTTTGGGTAACCAAAGGGGTCATCCTGGTTTTTTCCTTATTTTTGTTTTCCCTTTAGTACAAACCTCTCCCCCTTTTCCTTGGGTTTGTGTTCTCACTATTCCCTATCCATTTACTGACTTCCTTCCAGTTCTTTTCCCCACTGAACCACATGCAAAAATTTTTCATGCTGGTTTTTGATGAGCAGCCACTCATCCCCCCCCTCTGTTTCCTCTGTTTTCCTCAGAATTGATATCAATTGGAAAGATGGGATCAGCTTTTTTCTTTTAGAGCTGTAGTCTGGTGATACCTCTTTGATTCTTTCGTGACCTCCCCCCCCTTATTCGTTATCCCAAAAGCGTTGGGGTGTCATACCCTTTAGCTTCCTCTCCAACACTGTGTTTTGGCGGGTTTGGCCGGCAGTGTGCGGGGGGTTCTACCTGTTAGGGGAGGGGGTTGTAAGTTTGGATTTGGGTTTGTTGGGAAAAGTGTTTTGGGTGGGGATTCTGAGTGTGGTTTGAGCGCGCTTGCGCTTATTGCTTGCCCTGCTCGGTTGCCCTCTGTGATCTGTCCTTGGCTCTCTTCCTACCCCCCTTAGTTTTTGTGTCCTTCTATGCTCCTTCTGTTTTTTTATGTCGCCGCTGGGAAAAACCCCTTAATGTTAATGATTCCTTTAAACCCTGGGTTTCCCCTTTTCAGAATCCTGTTCCGCACCGTTTCCTCTTGAAAATCAGTTTTACCGCCCATTTCTCCCCTTCAAGGTGTGTGTTGTGGTTGTGGTGGTGTGGTGTGTTGTGTTGGGTTTTTGTTGGGGTTTAGTGTTGGTGTGGTGTGGTGGGTTTTGGTGGGTGTGTGTGTGGGGTGTGGGTGTGTGTGTGTGTGTGTGCCGCGCGAGCGCACTGTGCTTTATATTACAACATTTTCCCAACAAATTTGGAAATGGTCTGAAATTTTCGAAAAAAATGTTAATCTCCCCCCTTTAATTTTAAAAACGCCAAAACCTGATTTTTATTTTCCAGTTTACATCTCTCTTTCACATTTTATTTATAAAATTCTCAATAATTGGGTAAGACAAACATATATTTTGGTTCAACTTGTGCCAAGGTCTTTATTGGTGTGTGCAATACGGCATGTCATCCCCACCTGGGTTGCCAGGTACACAGTAGACATGAAAAATCTCCAAGCACGTCAATGTATTCTCTAGACACACTCTCTGATACATAGTAAGATAACCCACTAGGTCGTAGGTCCCTCAGACGGGCCAGCAACATATCACTGCCCATCATAGCATTCTCCTCTCGTGCAAGCTGATAATCACGAGATTAGTGCACTCTAGGGATGCTGGGAGGGAGGGTTGCAACCCCAGGCTCACCCACTCACACCACTGTGTGGATTGAGAGGGATGTATATGTCGTACCGAATAGGTAAAACTGGTCAATTAGCAAAAACTCATTTAAAATTAAGTCCTTTCTAAAATTTTCTCTTACACATTTAAAGATATATATTTTTTTCATTCATGTTAAAATAAAAATTAATGATTTTGTACTAAAAGAACCTTAGTTACTTAGCTAACCTTATTATAGTAAGTGCAATTTAATATAGCCTAATCCAACTAAATATATTTTATATAAGTTTACAATAATTTAATAAACAAACAATATATATATTTTATATATATATATTATTATATATATATATATATATTATATATATATATATATATCGTGCCGAATAGGCAGAACTTACGATCTTGGCTTAAATAGCAACGCTTCATCTTGCCATATAGGACAAGCGAAAATTTGTGTATGCAATAATTTCACCAAAATCATTCTCAACCTAACGAAAAAAATATATTTTCACTGTGTTTGCTTAGTATTAAATTATTGTAAACAAATCTAAATATATTTAGTTGGGTTAGGCTAAAATAAATTGTTCTTGTTATAATAAGGTTAGGTAAGTTTTCTAAGATCTTTTGGAGCAAAATTAAAATTCTTACATTAACATTAATGAAAAAAATATCTTTAAAGTTATAAGAGAAAATTTTAGAAAGGACTTAATTTAAATGAGTTCTTGCTAATTGACCAGTTTTAAAATATTCGGCACGACATTTTTATTTAAAATATTTTATATATATATATATATATATATATATTATTAAAAACAAAAAAAAAAACACACACACAAACACACACACACACACAACCAACCAAAAACAAAACAAAAAACACACAACAAAAACCACCGTGCAGACAAAATTGGAAAGGGGAATTTTACCCGAGATGACGGGAAACTACAAGGGGTCGGAACTGGAGACCTGGTAGGATTGGTCCTGACAACCCACCAAATGTCAGGGAAAACAGAAGAAGGGGGGGGAGGGCCCCAAAGAGGCGTGACCCGGAGTTCAGCAGGGGTCAGAAAACCCTACTACTCACTTTTTAAGGAAATAGATTTAAATGGGGAAAACAGGAACTGAAGGCACCATTCAAAAACCAATTAACTTCCTGCAGGATATGGGCGTTAGGAAATCAGAACAGCGTCGAATAATAAGGAACATTCAAGGGGGGCGAAAAGTTTTGTTAAAGGGCCCATATTGGAGGATCAAACAGTTTGGTTTTCCCAAAGGAGGAAGAAAACTAAGAAGTGCAAAGGTTTTAAAAGTGTCAGGGGGCAAGAGGTATCACGAGGAGATTAAGGAAAAACCGAAACGGAGGACAGTAGGGGGGGGGGAAATGAAACGACATACAAAATACTGAGAGAATTTTGACAAGGGGAGAAAAAAAGTTCAGGAGGACCCCTGTAAGGCGGGGAAAGGTGGAACTGAAAGAAAAGGATTTAATCAACCGGATTTAAGGAAGTATTTCCAGCAGAGACAGGAAGGACTCTGGGGGGACAGACCAGATGGGGACACCAGCAAGGAATACACCAACAAGTGTTGGACGACATACATACAGATGAGGAGGAGGTGAAGAAACTGCTAAGGGACATCGATACCTCAAAGGCAATGGGACCGGACAAATTCTCCCCGTGGGTCCTTAGAGAGGGAGCAGATATGTTGTGCGTGCCACTTACCACAATCTTCAACACGTCCCTGGAAACTGGGCAACTGCCTGAGGTATGGAAGACGGCAAATATAGTTCCCATTTTTAAAAAAGGAGACAGAAAAGAGGCACTAAAAATATAGACCTGTGTCATGGACGTGTATAGTATGCAAAATTAAGGAGAAGATTATCAGGAGGAGAGTGGTGGAGCACCTGGAACGGAACAAGAGTATAAATGTCAACCAGCACGGATTCACGGAAGACAAATCCTGCGTCACAAACCTTCTGGGGTTTTTATGATAAAATAACAGAGTAAACAGAGAGAGAGGGTGGGTTGATTGCATTCTTGGACTGCAAGAAGGCCTTTGACACAGTTCCTCACAAAGGGTTAATGCAGAAGCTAGAGCATCAGGTGCATATAACAGGAAGGGCACTGCAATGGATCAGAGAATACCTGACAGGGAGGCAACAACGAGTCATGGTACGTAATGATGTATCACAGTGGGCACCTGTGACGAGCGGGGTCCACAGGGGTCGGTCCTAGGACCAGTGTATTTTTGGTATATGTGAACGACATGACGGAAGGTTAGACTCAGAAGTGTCCCTGTTTGCAGATGATGTGAAGTTAATGAGGAGAATTAAATCTGATGAGGACCAGGCAGGACTTCAAAGAGACCTGGACAGACTGGACACCTGGTCCAGCAAATGGCTTCTCCAATTTAATCCTGCCAAATGCAAAGTCATGAAGATAGGGGAAGGGCACAGAAGACCACAGACAGAGTATAGGCTAGGTGGGCAAAGACTGCAAACCTCACTCAAGGAGAAAGATCTTGGGGTGAGTATAACACAGAGCATGTCTCCGGAAGCACACATCAATCGGATAACTGCTGCAGCATATGGGCGCCTGGCAAACCTGAGAACAGCATTCCGATACCTTAGTAAGGAATCATTCAAGACACTGTACACCGTGTATGTCAGGCCCATACTGGAGTATGCAGCACCTGTTTGGAACCCGCACTTGATAAAGCACGTCAAGAAACTAGAGAAAGTACAAAGGTTTGCGACAAGGTTAGTTCCAGAGCTAAGGGGAATGTCCTATGAAGAAAGATTAAGGGAAATCGGCCTGACGACATGGAGGACAGGAGGGTCAGGGGAGACATGATAACGACATATAAAATACTGCGTGGAATAGACAAGGTGGACAAAGACAGGATGTTCCAGGGAGGGGACACAGAAACAAGAGGCCACAATTGGAAGTTGAAGACACAAATGAGTCAGAGAATAGTAGGAAGTATTTCTTCAGTCATAGAGTTGTAAGGCAGTGGAATAGCCTAGAAAATGACGTAGTGGAGGCAGGAACCATACACAGTTTTAAGACGAGGTTTGATAAAGCTCATGGAGCGGGGAGAGAGGCGGCCTAGTAGCAACCGGTGAAGAGGCGGGGCCAGGAGCTAAGACTCGACCCCTGCAACCACAAATAGGTGAGTACAAATAGGTGAGTACACACACACACACACACACACACACACACACACACACACACACACACACACACACACACCGTACATAAATAGAATTAGAAAATTATATTTGGATTTTTAATTCGGAGGGTTAATAACCCAGGATATCCCATTATATCAAGAGTGACATGTTTCTAGTTGGGTTCTTTGAACTTCTTGCTCAGTATACAACCCACAACAGCCTGCTAACTCCCAGGCATCTACTTGCCGCTAGGTAAACAGGGACAACATATGTACACAGTTGTAAGTACAATAAATAACGCTATAGACACTGGATATATAAATACTTTCGTAATTTTCTCTTGTTAATTTAACGTTTATCTGCATGATAAATAAATATCTTTACGGTAATTATTAAGGTAAAGAAAGATTATTCTTCAACAATGTCTTGTAAAGTCTGGGTTTGATCCTGCACAATAAAACATGATAGACACACATTTTGCAGATTATGTTAATGTGCGTAAATTAATGTTTAGAATAAGTTAATATGTATATTACGTAATATAGTCATTAGTTTAAATATCGTTTGTAATATATTTATGTTTTATTGTATGTGACTAGTTTCTTGTATTTGTGTTTGGTTGTATTTAAGTGTAGGAAGTATTTAGGAATTGCTGTGTAAAAGTTATAGGATTTTTTGTACTTGTGAGGCTGGTATTAAAACGTACTGATTCAATGAACATTGTTCAGGAATTTTTATTAAATATTGTTAATAGTTAAACATTTTTATTAAAAAAATATATTTTTATTTTATAAGGTCAAGGCGATTTTCTTTTGTTTAATGAGTCGTGGACAGGGAAAGTCCCACACGAGTGTCTCGGTATTGTCATGAGGGAAGACACAGAAACATGTACTGCTTCGTCCAGTAATTAGCTGTTAGAAAGGAGGATAATATGTGGAGT
This sequence comes from Cherax quadricarinatus, assembly GCF_026875155.1. Classification (NCBI taxonomy): domain Eukaryota; kingdom Metazoa; phylum Arthropoda; class Malacostraca; order Decapoda; family Parastacidae; genus Cherax; species Cherax quadricarinatus. The sequence continues at coordinate 12,802,029 of NC_069432.1, read as the reverse complement.
GTGTGTAACCAGTGAGTCTGAGCTGTAGAAGTTACATAGTAATGCTGGCAGCTTCTGAGGTACGTTTACCGATTGTTTGTATGGCATCTGAGGCTTGAAGTGTGTCAGGCTGCATGATGGAGGCTGTGTCATGCTGCATGATGGAGGCTGTGTCAGGCTGCATGATGGAGGCTGTGTCATGCTGCATGATGGAGGCTGTGTCAGGCTGCATGATGGAGGCTGTGTCAGGCTGCATGATGGAGGCTGTGTCAGGCTGCATGATGGAGGCTGTGTCATGCTGCATGATGGAGGCTGTGTCATGCTGCATGATGGAGGCTGTCAGGCTGCATGATGGAGGCTGTGTCATGCTGCATGATGGAGGCTGTGTCATGCTGCATGATGGAGGCTGTGTCATGCTGCATGATGGAGGCTGTGTCAGGCTGCATGATGGAGGCTGTGTCAGGCTGCATGATGGAGGCTGTGTCAGGCTGCATGATGAAGGCTGTATCAGGCTGCATGATGGAGGCTGTGTCATGCTGCATGATGGAGGCTGTGTCATGCTGCATGATGGAGGCTGTGTCATGCTGCATGATGGAGGCTGTGTCATGCTGCATGATGGAGGCTGTGTCAGGCTGCATGATGGAGGCTGTGTCAGGCTGCATGATGGAGGCTGTGTCAGGCTGCATGATGGAGGCTGTATCAGGCTGCATGATGGAGGCTGTGTCAGGCTGCATGATGGAGGCTGTGTCATGCTGCATGATGGAGGCTGTGTCATGCTGCATGATGGAGGCTGTGTCAGGCTGCATGATGGAGGCTGTGTCAGGCTGCATGATGGAGGCTGTGTCAGGCTGCATGATGAAGGCTGTATCAGGCTGCATGATGGAGGCTGTGTCATGCTGCATGATGGAGGCTGTGTCATGCTGCATGATGGAGGCTGTGTCATGCTGCATGATGGAGGCTGTGTCAGGCTGCATGATGGAGGCTGTGTCAGGCTGCATGATGGAGCTGTGTCAGGCTGCATGATGGAGGCTGTGTCATGCTGCATGATGGAGGCTGTGTCATGCTGCATGATGGAGGCTGTGTCATGCTGCATGATGGAGGCTGTGTCATGCTGCATGATGGAGGCTGTGTCATGCTGCATGATGGAGGCTGTGTCATGCTGCATGATGGAGGCTGTGTCAGGCTACATGATGGAGGCTGTGTCATGCTGCATGATGGAGGCTGTGTCAGGCTGCATGATGGAGGCTGTGTCATGCTGCATGATGCGAGGCTGTGTCATGCTGCATGATGGAGCTGTGTCATGCTGCATGATGGAGGCTGTGTCAGGCTACATGATGGAGGCTGTGTCATGCTGCATGATGGAGGCTGTGTCATGCTACATGATGGAGGCTGTGTCATGCTACATGATGGAGGCTGTGTCATGCTGCATGATGGAGATTGTGTCAGGCTGCATGATGGAGGCTGTGTCAGGCTACATGATGGAGGCTGTGTCATGCTACATGATGGAGGCTGTGTCATGCTGCATGATGGAGGCTGTGTCATGCTGCATGATGGAGGCTGTGTCAGGCTGCATGATGGAGGCTGTGTCATGCTGCATGATGGAGGCTGTGTCATGCTGCATGATGGAGGCTGTGTCAGCTGCATGATGGAGGCTGTGTCAGGCTGCATGATGGAGGCTGTGTCATGCTGCATGATGGAGGCTGTGTCATGCTGCATGATGGAGGCTGTGTCAGGCTGCATGATGGAGGCTGTGTCATGCTGCATGATGGAGGCTGTGTCATGCTGCATGATGGAGGCTGTGTCATGCTGCATGATGGAGGCTGTGTCAGGCTGCATGATGGAGGCTGTGTCAGGCTTTTCCACATGAGTCAATCCTAATTTTTTTTTACCATGAGAAAGTTTCTTGTTATGCAAAGGTAATATCTTGCGATAAACTTAAAATTTACTTGGGCTATATTAACTTGCTATATTAACTTGCTATATTAACTTGCTATATTAACGTTGTCTTAGCAGTAATTACTCTGACCTGATAGATTACAGTTGTGGAAAATTCTGATAATTTTCCTGCAAATTATGTTTTGATAGGAAAGTAATGTTTATGTAATAATAGAAGTGTGTGGTGTTGATGTGACTTTTGAAAGGTAATAAGTCACACAGCAACCAACATCACTTATAATTTCCTTATTTACGGTAATCAGTTAAATAAAATGTAGTTGTTGTAATGTTGGAAAAGCTAATATTCTGATAAAGAAAATGTATTACACACCTGGAAATTTTACTGATATTATATATATATAATATATATATATTATATATATATATATATATATATATATATATATATATATATATATATATATATATATATATATATATATATATATATGATAAACGTTTTAGTGACGGTGGAAGCATCTAAGATGCTTCCACCGTCCGATATTTCTATCGGAGCCGATAGAAACATCGGCGGAGTTTTGTAACATCAAGATAAACACGGAGAGGAGGTATCTGGAAATGTCTAGATATTTAATACAACTGTCGACATAATGATGATATGAGGGAAACCAGGAGGCGATAGTTGAATGTGCCGCCATATTTACCTACCACATGTATCATCCAATTTAATGTACATCTCCCATACAACAGGTAAGGTAGCTAGTTATTGTCCAATATTAGTTGCCTGCATATAGGGAAGCGTCAGGATATATCACCAAGAATATAATATGGTAAAATCTATTCTTTCTGTGTTTGGAATATAATTAATGTATAATTATTCATACACAAACAGATTACTCATGTCAAGTCACCTAATAATAATAATATTTAGATAGTCTAGGCTAAATTGGCCAGTTTACTAGCTTAAATTTTCATAATATTCAGGAATTATATGTTCATAATCTAAGGTCCAGAAATAAGTTGGGGAGCTGAGACGGTGGACGCTAAACAATGGACGTTGTTGCCTCCCAGTGTCTCTCAAGTCCCACATGTCTCCAAGATGCATCAATATCCGTAAGTTAATAGTTGTTTTACACGTGTTAGAGTTCTACCCAGTTAGGTGGGTGGAAGGTTAATTCAAGATGGTGCTTGTGAAAATTCCTCCACATAATTTCTCACAATAACAAAAAAATATACCCAGTTTGTTTGCATTTTACGCTTCACTTAAGGCCGCTAATTTTCACCTTGTCGCAAGTCAGGTGAAAGATTTACTTCTGCCTGATACAATGTATGTACAGAAATGGATGACATTTGGTTGTGCATGCATCAAGCCCATGATAGTTCAGAGCATTTAGGACAAGAAATGCTCTAAGTATGAACTGACATTCTTCAAACATTTATTTGGGTTATGATTATCTCAGTTACAAGTCTTCCTCTCCTCTCAAATAACAGACAACTTAATAGTAAGATAACTGCAACATAATGTAATAGTGAATAAGAAATATATAGTAGCATATAAATATATATATATATATATATTATATATTATATATATATATAATATATATATATAATAATGTCGTGCCGATCCATTTTAAAATTTTCTCTTGTACGTTTAAAGATATAGTTTTTTCATTTATGTTAATGTAAAAAATAATAATTTTGTACCAAAAGAACCTTAGAAAACTTACCTAACCTTATTATAACAAGCGCAATTTAATTTAGCCTAATCCAACTAAATATATTTTTGATAAGTTTACAGTAATTAATAAACAATGATATATATATTTTTTTCGATAGGTTCAGAATGATTTCTGCGAAATTAATGCATACTCAAATTTTCGCTTGCCTTATTCGGCATGATGAACGTTGCTATTAAAGCCAAACTCGCAAGTTTTGCCTATTCGGCACGATATATATATATATATATATATATATATATATATATATATATATATATATATATATATATATATATATATATATAATATATATATGCAATAAGATCACAGTAAACAGGTGATTTCAAAATATGCAAAACAACCACTCTGAAAGAATAGAGAAATTTCAAGCGCTTCGTGACTACTCACATTATCAAGGAACTATGATAATGTGAGTAGTCACGAAAGCGCTTGGAATTTCTCTATTCTTTCAGAGTGGTTGTTTTGCATATATATATATATATATATATATTATATATATATATATATTATATATATATATATATATATATATATATATATATATAATATATTACACTAATTGATAACTTTATAAGGTACATCTGTACACCAGCTCATTAACATAAATACCTAATCAGCCAATCACATAGCAGACGTGGGCAAGAGGTTCAGTTGGTCAGACCAAACATCAGAACTGGGAAAGAATGTGAGCTAAGTGACTTTGACCATGGAATAACTATGGAATGATACTAAGACCAACCCTTTTTTTTTTTTTTTTTTTTTTTGCATGCACAACAATCTTTAGAGTTTTGAGACAATTTGTGAGAAAAAGACAAAACATCCAAGGGGCAACAAAACTTTGTTAATGAAAGAAGTCAGACGAGAATGACCAGACTGGTTCAAGGTGACAGGATAGCGACAGTAAGTCAAATAACCACGTGTTCCAACAGTGTATGCAGAAGTGCATCTCTGAAAGCATAAAATGTCGAACCTTGAAGTTAACGGGCTACAGCAGCAGAACACCACACTGGGTTCCACTCCTGTCAGCCAAGAACAGGAAACAGAGGCTACAGTTGGCACAGTTTCACCAAAACTGGACACTAAAAGACGGAAAAAACTTCTCCTGGTCTGACAAATCCCAATTTCTGCTGCGACGTGCAGATTGTAGGATCAGAACTTCACGGTACATTTAATGAATTGCAATGAAGCACAACTGGTTCTCACTGAAACAAAAACTTAGACGCCGACAATATCTGGAAACCTCACTAATCGCCGTCAACGACACAATAGAACATAATACTGGAAGCTGTAAAATGTCAAAAACATACTTAACAAAACAAAGCAGCACCTCCCTGATATATATGTCGTGCCGAATAGGTAAAACTGGTCAATTAACAAGAACTCGTTTAAAATTAAGTCCTTTCCAAAATTTTCTCTTATACGTTTAAAGATATATTTTTTCATTAATGATAATGTAAAATTTAATAATTTTGTACTAAAAGAACCTTAGAAAACTTACCTAACCTTATTATAACAAGAACAATTTAATTTAGCCTAATCCAACTAAATATATTTTAGATAAGTTCACAATAATTTAATAATAAACAAACACAATGAAATATATTTTTATCGTTAGGTTCAGAATGATTTTTTCGCAAAATTTTTGCATACACAAATTTTCGCTTGTCTTATTCAGCAAGAAGAGCGTTGCTGTTATATTATATATATATATAAATATATATATATATATATATATATATATATATATATATATATATATATATATATATATATATATATATATATTATATATATATGTTCTAATTTGAATAATCTCTATTGTCTTGTTTCGGTATATATTAGTCGCTTTGCTTGTGTAATTATTCACAGATATGAGCCACAAAACTATCGAAAATTTTGAAAACGAAACATTACGTCTCAGTGACCAATTGGACACCAGAGTAAACAAAAAAAATCTAAAAATTACTTAAAACACAGATAAACCCGTGTTTATGTCTTCTGCAGTTTGTGAACCAGTGATTACAAATTCGTTCTTATCGACATTTCTGCTTAAAAATAAAACTAGAATTGTGTATAAATGCAGCTGTAACTCTCACGCACAATAAAAATGTTACGAACATTCAAGGAAATTGCATACTGGGTGTATATAAATTAATTAGGGAAGGGGTGAGCAGTATATATTGATGTATATTACTGGGCAAGTTTGAGAGGTTGTCTCTGCTGGAGGTCGATGGTGGATGATGTGGGTGACACTGATAATATGTATTGTCTTCAGATTTATGGAGCTTAATAACGAAGTGTGTAATTGTAAATGTGACCCTTGAGAAGAAGTAGTAGTAGACGCAGTGGTAGTAGTAGTAGTAGAAAGAGAGGTAGTAGTAGTACAGGTAGTAGTACTAGAGGTAGTTTACTACCTCTAGTACTACTACCTCTACTGCTTCTGCAGTAGAAGCAGAAAAAGAATTAGAGGCAGAAAAAAAGTAAACAAAAAAGAACTAAAACGGATGTAAAGCAGAAAAAGAATGAAAAATGGAGGAGGACGAGGAGGAGGAGGTTGGTTAGGGGAAGTATGAAGACACTCAAGGTGGCTATCTGTCTTATTTACCTGTTCCGTGAATTTCTTAGCCGTTGATGGAGTTTCTATAAAAGGCTGGCGACTAGACTCTTGTCTCCCACCTCAGTTCCTTAGAACTTCTACTACCATTCTATGAACCCAGCAGTTATGTGCAGTAAAATCTCTCTCTCACACAGAATCCTATTCCTCCTTGTGATCCATTAATTCTCTCTCTTACATTACTTTTTACCCGTGTCTCGCCGTCCTAAAGATTCTTTGTGTGTATGTAGGTAAGTCTGTAAATGTTCCAGACATAACATTCGCTTCTGTAATTGTTTTGTAAGTAAGTATGTGTGTATGTGTGTGTGTGTGTGTGTGTGTGTGTGGTGTGTGTGTGTGTGTGTGTGTGTGTGTGTGTGTGTGTGTGTTGGGTGTGTGTGTGTAGGTGTGTGTGTGTGTAGGTGTGTGTGTTGTAGGTGTGTGTGTGTAGGTTGTGTGTGTAGGTGTGTGTGGTAGGTGTGTGTGTGTGTGGTGTAGGTGTGTGTTGGGAGCGTAGTGTGGTGTGTATGTTGGTATTGAGGATCTGGTAGTGTGTGTGGGGAGTGTTTGTTCACTCAATTGTCTGAAGGGAGACAAAACCCCGATGCTGAATGAAACTCATAGCAGGAATGTTATCGTTACTTCATTGCCTTACGAAGTCTTAGCTCAAGGCTGTTGGTTCAACACAATATGAGCCAATCCTGCGTAATTTAATATGCCAGGGAAACAGCTAGTTTTGTTCCCAGTCTTCATTATCAAAAATAGAAGCACATGCTGTAAAAAATTTTTAGAACAATATTTCAGGATGTTTGTACTGGATGATCTGTGAAGGCAGCATTATGGTGGTTCTGTACTGGAACGTCAGGCTTGGATCATCTACCCTGCCACTTCAAGGGTGTTGTAAAAAATTATTTACTAACTCAGTGTTTTACATGGAAGATAAAATATAAGGTAGCAGGTATTTAAAACTGTGACTATTTCAGGCAATTAACTTCCATCGATAGTCAGTTTTTATATTTTCATTCTTAACTGAAAGGTTCAGTACTCGTTCTAGCATGGACTTTAGAAGGGTGTCAGTCGTATTGGTGATGGCTGGGGAGCATCGCAAGAAGTAGGAGAGCTTTGACAGGGGGAGGGGACAGTCATCTGGGGAATAGGAAGAAAGTAATCACGTGCATCAGTGTCTCAAATCCGTCCTTCCATCTTCTTGAAGTAAGATTTTTTTTCTAGAATCAGGTCTACGGAGTGCAATCGAGTGGAACGCCAAAGTGAGCACTATCGGCTGGACCAACTGTTCGTTGTCCTGGGAAATCGTCCGGTAATGAATACTGTCGACTAGACCAACTTTTCGTGCTCCCGGTAAGGTACTGTCTGCTGGCTTAACTGTTCGCGCTCCTGGTAAGGTGAGCATTATCGGCTGGACTAACAGTTCGCGTTCCTGGTAAGGCTTCCTAGCAAGGCGTCGCTGATTTTGGTTGGGTTTAAGCATAGTCTTAGATTTTCAACGAGAATTTTTATTTTCCTGATGTCCTCTAGAAGGGATTCTGCAGTGCCAGCCAGAGTGCCATCATCTAAGATCCAGATGTTGAGTTCAGTGGATCGAGTTCCCGTGATTTCCGTAAGGACAAGACGAGAGGAGAGAGAGAGAGAGAGAGAGGCGAGGGGGTTCCCTGTTGTTCACCTAATGTGAGTTTCGAGGTATCAGTGAAACAAGACTGGATGAATGGAGAGAGAAAGAAATACTGATGGATGTCGCAGACTTCTAAAATGTACAATTTATTCAAGGATTTCTATTTATTAGTTTACTGTAGCAATGTTTACCTGTGTTGCGTGCTCAGCTTCCTCACATCCTTGTTGACTCCCCAACCCAGGCTCAGTTGCTTCAGTACTGTTACTGCACTGTGACTTACAATCCTCACCGAAGCCCTGGCAACATGACGCCATTGGGAGTTACTAGCAGTAATGGGTTCGATTCCTCTACTCTTCATTTCTTAGGGCTCAGAGTGATGCAGTGAAAAAGAGGGTCCTCACGTTCTCAGGAACACTGCCAGCCAGGCATACACTGACGGGTCTAGGAAGCTCAAGTATTTATAAGTCATTTAACCTGGAAAACCACCTGCTGAGTCATTGGGAACGAAGGAGCTGCTTTTTACACATTTGACTCTTGAAAGACTGAAGATTCCACCCCTGTGGCACTGTCGGCGAGATCCATACAGTCTTTAGAGATCTGGGTGGGTGTTTTTTCTGTATAGCTCATGTTGTAGTGGGACTCCTTGAAACAGTGGTATTATCCTGGGTGTTTATCGAACTACAGGAAGACTGTTGCCATCTCTAGGAAAGTCATTTGTTGTCCTAATGACGCAAATTGTTAGGGACTTATCCATCCAGGGTGGAAGAGGGAGACACGCATTACCAAACAGCAGGACATGATACCAGGATCCAATAACTGACTGAGCATCGCTTTTGTTTTTCAAGAAGTTAGTAAATTTGATAGAAGCTTGAGAGCGAGTTGCTATGTGAAAATGTGTCAACGCTCTGATAGTTACTGATTTGACAGCAGCTGACAGATCCTCTTTTGAAGTGAAATCCGGGAGGCTGTTGCCTGTCTTCTGGCAAGAGCTGCTAGTTGTTGTCCTTGGTAGGAGGACTTGGGACACTTGAAAACGAAGGATAATACTCACAGGGTTGAGGGCACAGTACATGTTGCAAATATGATACATGTCTCATTTATGAGTGCCGTGACGCTCTTGGCTTGGAAAACCTTGTGTGTGTGTGTGTGTGTGTGTGTGTGTGTGTGTGTGTGTGTGTGTGTGTGTGTGTGTGTGTGTGTGTGAGAGACAGAGAAATGTAGGTAACAGCTCTCAGCTTGTAAATAAAGCTATGAACCCTTAAAATGAAAAGAAACCATACCACGGGTGGGGCTTGAACCCGCGGTCAGAGAGTCGTAAAACTCCAGACCGATGCGTTATCGTGTCACTACGATTTCGTAAGTTATGAACCCTTAATCTAAATTATAAAACCTTTGAGCAAAAAAAATAAAGAACGAGAGAGAGAGAGAGAGAGCAAACAACCATAACCAAACAGCAGGGAAAAGAGCAATCAGAGACATGGTGCTCCCTGGTCCAAGACTGACATGCTTATTTTCTCAAGTAAAGTATCCCACTTCCACCTCGACAGATTGAGACTGTCTCAAGCGACAGTCTAAGAAAAAAGAATTAGAGGCAGACTACTTAATCTGCCTAGATGCTGCTCTGGCATTCAGATAGTCCACCACTCTAGTTACAAAATCTTTCTCAAATGTGTAAAATATTGTTGAGAAAGAACAGGTTCATGTCCTCCATCAATCTTGAGGCTGAGAGATGTGACTCACGACTGGGAGCTCTGAATCATTAATGGGAATTCTGACTTACAAAAAAGACCTCTGGCTCACAGAATGAGACGTATTACTCACCAATAAGAGTTCTGACTCACAAAAATGAGACCTACACACAAATGATAGATCATGCTCACAAAATTAAAGTTTTTGCTCACAAATGAGAGCTCTTCCTACAAACGAAAGTTTTATGCTCACAAATGAGTGATTTTACCCACAAATGAGAGTTCTTTCTCACAATGAATAAGAGCTCTGACAAACAAATAAGAGCTTTGATTTACGAATAAGAGCTCTGGTTTGCGAGTAAGAGCTTCGGCTTATAAATAAGAGCTCCAGCTCACGAAAAAGAGCTCTGGATCACTAATAAGAACTTTGTCTCACGAATAAGAACTCTGACTTACAAATAAAAGCTCTGGCTAACCAATAAGAGCGCTGGCTAACAAATAAGAGTTCTAGCTTGCTAATTAGAGCGCTGGCTCACAAATAAGAGCTCTGGCTCACACATGAAAACGCTAGTTCACAAGTGAAAGCTTGTTCACTACGTGTGTTCCCTCCACCCCCAGCCCATGCCTGGGTACAGAGATGCTCATGTTCTTTTTATAGAACAAGCGTGTTATTTTCAACCAATTATTATTATTACAATCATAATTAAGAGCTAAACTAACTAGGGTTAAGCAGCTACGAAATAATTAAATTCTGGAGAGCTTAATGTCAGAACCGTCCGTCCGTCTGTTAGAGACTGTCTTCTTGACTCATCTAAGGTTCTCGTTTTAACTTCAGAACGCCTTATCCATTTGGTCCAAATTTTGTTCCCTGGTCAGTTATTACTTGGTGAAAGTTTGCAGAGCAATTGACAAGCGTGTATGTCCTCTCGTCACTTTCAAATACACCATTCCCTAACTTGGTTACCAAGAGGAAAGTTCAGTGTGTGTTCTGCACAGCTGCACAGTTTTAACACTTGAGTATCCTACTTAGACAAATGCTAGTATTGTTCATGTTAGGTAAATGAACACAGATGCAACTAATGTGACAGTTTACTGTGGTAACGTTTCTCTGTCTCGGAGCTTTCTCAAGTCTTTGCCATAATAAAATGTCGCATTAGTTGTCTCTGTGTTCATTTACCTAATAATCTGTCGGTAATTCTACCGTTTTTTTTATGTAGTGTAGAGGCGCCATTTTAAATTTCATAACATTATAATAATAGTCTGCATTATATAAGTGGATTCTGCTTCTTTAACGAAAAAGGTGTGGTATTATGAGCACAAGTGGTAGTCTGATGGCCTGTTGCACCACATCGTAAATAAGTTAGCACACCAAAAGCAGAACAAACCATACCACGGGCTGGGTGAAGCTCCGCCCGTGGTATGGTTTGTTTACAATCGTGTCACTTCGAATTTCATGAGTCACCAGAACAGAGCAAATGCGAGGCAAACAGGAGTAGATTTCTTAACCCGAGAATTCCTTCACCTATATATATACACTATATACAGTATAATGAGAGATAGTAATTGTGACGACTTTGATGTCGTAACTTAAATAAAATGTTCCTGGCTCCTAAATGCTGCTCACACTGCTGTCTAGGGGTTATAAAATTACTCTGAAAACACAGCGAAACCTGGGCCAGCATGTACTCATACAAAGCATGAGTGAAAATAATTAATATAATATAGGGAAGGGTAAACAAACTTACGTATACAAATATATATATATATATATATATATATAATATTAATAATAGTAACTTGTATACAACTTATAACTACTACAAAACACCACCACACTCCAGTTCACATTAACTCACTAGCTCACTGCTGCTAATGAGTTAAACAAAATAAATGAACATTTATGAACAGGGAGGTTCCATGTCCCCGCCCCCCTTTCTGCAGGCTACTTAGCCAACAGTGGAAACTTAAATACTCTACAAAACACGGGCCCCTGCATACTAAGGCTTTACAAATAAACATGAGAGCACTTAAACACAAACACCTATGGTATGCACTAAAAAACTTACCAAAATTACCTATTCAAACTGCCGCCCCCGTCACCACCCGTCTCGTACTGAACTAAACACACCTCTCATCTGATCCTGTCCTGGCCACTGCTTGACTGACAGCAATTAAACGCGTTCGCGTTCAGGGAATAATACACGTCTGCTTTCAGTATACTACACGGAAAATGACAATACGGAGCGTTATTTTATATATTTTTTTACAGTACTCCGTAACAATAATACAGATTGGAATGGTACGAATGAGCGTCACGCAAGCAACCGTGGACAGGACCAGAGAAAGTGGAAGTCCGTTGTCAGTCAGGTGCGTTGAAGACGTCACCTTTGCTGAATTCGTGGTCTTTCACTTACTGGCTGTTGAACTATCAATAAGTGCAACAGTGGGGCACCGACCTGTTACACTCTGATCTACCAGTTCACTGATGGAGACCACGTGATGAGGTGTGACTAACATCGAATAAAAAGCAACATACTCGGGGCACGCCACAGGTTGCCTTGGTGCTAGTGAGAGGCTCTTGATCCAAGGGACTGGACCAATCTTCCCCCTTCGGGTCGAATCTGAATGCCACCCGTATCACAGGTGCTATATGACCCTCTACAGGTTTAGCGCTTTCTATTTAAAATAAAACAATTGTGAATCGAGTCGATCTTTATGAATATCAAGTGAATGAAGCTTTTTTTTTCTGGGATATAGTCTATGTTGAACTGTGTAACAACTGGAGAATGCTTCTTATGATAAGATTTAAACTTTTAGTGCTGGTGTATTTTCTTCTAAACGTGGTGTAATCATTCAATTCAAGTTTATTCTCTATAAGGGTTACAATGTGGGGTTTACAGGTTTTGGGTATTTTGTGGTTTACATGTTATAAAATACTAATTACAGAGGGGGCCACTAGGACACCTAGCATGGCTAGGCATTTCGAGCAGACTAAGATTAATTCTTAACATTAAATCCTTACAGATTATGGTAATAAGGCTAAGTGACTACATCATAATTTGTGAGTTTAGCAATGTGAATGCTTTTGTTTTGGCACAATACAAAGTGTCTATATTGGAGTATCATAGGCAAACTTATGACTAGTTAGGATTTATTATTTTAAGATTAAGATTAGTATTTCTGGGTTTATAGTCAGTGCGTGAGTGAGTGTAATTGTGAACCACCAGGTGGTTATCATGTAGTTAGTTGTCGGGGTGTATCAGGGAGATAAGATGTTTTCTAACTGTAGTTTTGAAAGTGATGAATGTGTCTGCAGTTATAGAGTTTTCAGGTAGGGTTTTTCCTTCGTGCACTCCGAATCTGTAGCATCGACTTCCTTGAGGAAGAATGCTCTCTTATCGAACAAGTATTTTCTAAACTCCACTATCCTCGCCACTTCATTAGAAGACTGCAAACGTCGGGTATATAACATCAACTCACGAAGACAAGACACTGCCGAGAGGAGATACATTGTCCTGCCCACCAGCTCCGTTGCCAGACACGTTTTCGACGTCTTTTCCATAACCGCACTGCAAGTATCTACCTCCACATCCACCACCACCAAAGACATCACCAGTATTAATGTTGGTAGAATTATCAACTATATGTAAAGTAAAAGGACACAAGTGAAACTAATGTGACATTTTATTGTGGCAACGTTTCGCTCTCCAGGAGCTTTTTCAAGCCGTTACCACAATAACATGTCGTATTAGTTGCACTTGTGTCCTTGTGTCCTGGATGGCGAAACGTCTACAATAGAGATACCCAGATGTTGCACATGTGTCTTAATTTCATCTTGTCGGTATTATATACCATTCTTGCACAACGTCCTTGTACTTTACATCACCAGTAAGACATACAAGGCTCAATCCTCTGCAGAGGTATATATAATCCCCTGCAACGACTACAACTAATTATACGTAGGAGAGGCATCCAGAGACCTTCAAACACGTATTACAAAACACCAGTACGCAGGCTGAACGGATGATTTAAGGAACACCTGTGTTCTACACCGAAACTTCCACAACCATATAATCAACTACAGAGAAGCAAGACTGATCGCCAGGGAAGACGACACTCAACAATGTAACATCCTGGAATCATCACTTATCTGTATATCTAACAATTTCAACAGTTTGTACAATAAACTTCAACGTTACCCTACATACACACCCGCCCGTCCTGCACGGCACGGGCGGGTGTGTAAATCCCACTATGTGAGAGAAACATTGTTAATAAAGTATCGCATTATACTGCATTTATGTTTGTGATGAATGGTTTGAAAAACCGACAAGTTGAAGATTGAGACACTTATGCAGCATATGGGAACCTTTATTCAGGAAACGTTTCGCCACACAGTGGCTTCATCAGTCCAATACAAAGAGGAAGGCGTAAGGAGAGGAGGAGTATGAGGTAATCAGTCCCTCAGCCTGGAGTCGATGTGTTCAGTCCATCAATCTTGTAGAATGTACAGCATAGGGCCGTAGACGTGGCTTATATACTGTAGTGAGGTGAGGTGAAGCAGGCGGAGGCGGGGTCATAGTGGTACCATCCACTAGTCGAAGTAGGTCTTCATCCAAAGGTTGAACAAGTGTTGAAGAATTCTTTGTAACAAGATCCCATGATGCTGCAGTGTCTGACAGTTGTGATGAATGGTTTGAAAAACCGCCTGCTTCACCTCACCTCACTACAGTATATAAGCCACGTCTACGGCCCTATGCTGTACATTCTACAAGATTGATGGACTGAACACATCGACTCCAGGCTGAGGGACTGATTACCTCATACTCCTCCTCTCCTTACGCCTTCCTCTTTGTATTGGACTGATGAAGCCACTGTGTGGCGAAACGTTTCCTGAATAAAGATTCCCATATGCTGCATAAGTGTCTAAATCTTCTGCATTTATGTTTATATTTCCATCCTCTAAAGAAGTTTCGCCTTGATATTAGGCTAAGTTTTTATGAGCTAATTTTATTAAGTTAGTTTATGTGAAATTACTCTGGAATGTCTCTTCCAATCAGAAATAACTGTGGAATGTCTCTTCCAATCAGAAATAACTGTGGAATGCCTCTTCCGATCAGAAATAAGACACAGTGTTTGACTTCACTGGGCTATCCTAGGTTAAATCTACATAATGTACCTATACGTGTTATAACATCTCTCTGCTTCTGAGACCATTGCAAATAATTTATGAACCCAAACCTTAAATATAACTTACTGTATTTTCCGGCATATAAGGCGCACGACCATATGAGACGTATAAGACAATATTTCCAAACAGTTGTAACGTAACGTTAGTAAACAACTGCTAAAGCGTAAACCAAAGCTTAACCTTGATCCTGACCTTGAGCATATAAGGCGCAGTGTAATTTTCCAAGGTTTTTTTCTTTGGAAAAAAAGAGCGTCTTATACGCCTGAAAATACGATAATTACTTAAACGCTGGTCAGTCTTAAAGAAAAGGTGGATTTTACTATATTGGTCTCTTAGGACTCTCTCTGGAAGGTCTGAATTAGATTTGGGTTCTGAATGCCCCAATATACCATTTTTTTCTTGAAGAAATTTGGATGTTAGTGTCCATATGATGACTAGTGAATGACTCTTCCGATTCCCTGCAAATATTCAACACCAATATTTAACTGCTTTATCAGTTTATGCCGCACTCTGCACTATTCCAATCGCGTGTATCGAGGTATTATATAATACGGGGATACCTATCTTGTATCTAGTTTTGTCCGTTGTTTGCTTGACGCAAGTAACGGCTAATAATAATAATAATAATAATAATAATAATATTTATTGAAAAATTTTACAAAAAGTCTTACAAATACCTGGAAAAGAAAGCACTGGCTGAAGAACGTATCTAGCAAAACAGGTTATGCTTGCAGGCTCAGTAACAGACGAATGTTACTTGGGGAACAACACTTGTTACTTGGGGAACAACACTTGTTACTTGGGGAACAACACTTGTTACTTGGGGAGCAACACTTTTACAGAGAATCAAAGGGTGACGACGACACTGTCGTTAGAAGAACCCATCTGAGGTGTGCACATGGTAGTCCTGAACTACGGGAGTGTGAAGCCTGCGTGTGCCTGGGTGATCATCACCCAGTGATCACGAGGTCCGCTGATCACCTGCTCTGCTCATCTTCAGATCAATTGATCACCAGGCTAGTAGCCTTACAAGGGAGGGGGAAGGGTCTTGATGCTGTAGATACTTTGGGTATCCGAAGATGAATGGTTTATTTGACTTGACTTGCTGTTGGAATGTGAGCAAAGTAACATTTAACTAATAGGAAAACAAAGTTTGGCAATATAAGTAGAAGAAAAAAAAAGAAGCAGAGACAATACTTACATTGGACGTGTTTCTTTCCACCTGTTGTCTATGTTCCCCATCAGTAAAATGGGTACCTGGGTGTTAGTCGACTGGTGTGGGTCGCATCCTGGGACACTGACCTAAGGAGGCCTGGTCACAGACCGGGCCGCGGGGGCGTTGACCCCCGGAACTCTCTCCAGGTAAACTCCAGGTAAACATTTCAAAAGGTTCCAGATACCTAAAGTCAGTACCGGATCAGCCGGCCTGAGGTTCGGACGTTGGACTACGTGCAGCCAGCAGTAACAGCCTCGTTGATCAGGCCCTGATCCACCGGGAGACCTGGTCATGGACCGGGCCGCAGGGGCGTTGATCCCCGGAATACCCTCCAGGTAGGCAGGTAGCTTTTAATCTACGCTATTAGAGCTCCCTTCCCCTTTGAAGGGTGAATTAATCAGCGAGACACAGCTAGACACAGTCAAGGGGCCAGACACTGGCAGTGATATGTGATAAGCCATTGTCACAGACTAACAGTGTTGTCACATTTCTTGCTGTAATGATCTGAGAGGGTTGTATTTATGCTAAGCTGCACTATCGTAAAATGCTGTGAGATGTGCATTTGTGCTATGCTGCATGTTTGTTAATTGCTGGGACTCGTACAGCTGCGCTATGTTGCATGTTTGGGAAGTGCTGTGGAACGGTCTTCAGTACTGTGCAGCACTGATGTGAAATGAGCCTGTAATTACCCTCTTTAAGTCTGATCTGATACTGTTGTGTGGCAGCAGACAGTACTGTATATGCACAACCTTTATTTACAACCTCATCAAGAGCTATATGAAGAGCTCTGTCACAAGCTTCATCGAGAGCTTTATCAAAAACATTATGAAGAACTTTATCTAGAACGTTATTGCTGTGTTTGACCGAGACGCACTACAACACCGCACTTTACCAATATTAATTAGACGATCACCTTTGTAATAAAGACGTAAGACCAAGGGGGAAAATGATTTAATCACTAATTTAAGACTGTTAAAAATATATATCGCAGAGAGAGAGAGAGAGAGAGGAGAGGAGAGGAGGAGAGAGAGAGAGAGAGAGAGAGAGAGAGAGAGAGAGAGAGAGAGAGAAAGAGAGAGAGAGAGAGAGAGGAGAGAGAGAGAGAGAGAGAGAGAGAGAGAGAGAGAGAGAGAGAGAAAGAGAGAGAGAGACCTTTGATGAGTTCTGAGTGTTTTTCTACTCCCAGAATCCGGCCTTGGGCCCGACTCGTCTGGCGCTTGCCTGGTCAACCAGGCTGTTCCTGCTGAGAGAGAGACGGAGAGGGAATATCCACCTGACAGACAAAGTAGGCATAAAGATCCATTTGGCGCGGTGTTTGTGGAAGTTGAGTGGTGGGCGTCACACAGTTCCCAGACTTCGGTGCTTATTTTGGTCACACTTCAATGATTTGAGGCAATATTAGCTTATGTTTCGGGCGTTCATCCATGCATGTTTTTTCCTCCATTGTTTTGAATTTGAGCAGCGTTTCTTTTTTTTTTTATCTGAGGGGAGGGAGGGAGGGGGAGTGCAAAATACACTTTAAATGTGACTTTGTGACCCGCCGACAAAGTCAGGTGACCACGGTGATAATTCTGCTCACTCTGCAGTGACCTCAAGTAACATCGGCGTCTAAGTTTTTTTTTTTTTTTTTTTTTGAACGAGGACTGTACGGATGGGATGCATATTACTCTTTTTTTTGTTAAACCTTCTGATCGTGTTCTGTTAAATGTTTCTTCTGGAGTTTTTAAGATTACGTTTGAAAATTGGTCTTCAATATCCACATTGTTATTGAAAGTTGTTCATCGCTTCCATACGTTACCTTGAAGGAGAGTGATACCATGTGTTACCTTGAAGGAAAGTGATACCATGTGTTACCTTGAAGGAAAGTGATACCATGTGTTACCTTGAAGGAGAGTGATACCATGTGTTACCTTGAAGGAGAGTGATACCATGTGTTACCTTGAAGGAAAGTGATACCATGTGTTACCTTGAAGGAAAGTGATACCATGTGTTACCTTGAAGGAAAGTGATACCATGTGTTACCTTGAAGGAAAGTGATACCATGTGTTACCTTGAAGGAGAGTGATATACCATGTGTTACCTTGAAGGAGAGTGATACCATGTGTTACCTTGAAGGAAGTGATACCATGTGTTACCCTGAAGGAAGAGTGATACCATGTGTTACTTGAAGGAGAGTGATACCATGTGTTACCTGAAGGAAAGTGATACCATGTGTTACCTTGAAGGAGAGTGATACCATGTGTTACCTTGAAGGAAAGTGATACCATGTGTTACCTTGAAGGAGAGTGATACCATGTGTTACCTTGAAGGAAAGTGATACCATGTGTTACCTTGAAGGAAAGTGATACCATGTGTTACCTTGAAGGAAAGTGATACCATGTGTTACCTTGAAGGAAAGTGATACCATGTGTTTACCTTGAAGGAAAGTGATACCATGTGTTACCTTGAAGGAAGTGATACCATGTGTTACCTTGAAGGAAATGATACCATGTGTTACCTTGAAGGAAAGTGATACCATGTGTTACCTTGAAGGAAAGTGATACCATGTGTTACCTTGAAGGAAAGTGATACCATGTGTTACCTTGAAGGAAAGTGATACCATGTGTTACCTTGAAGGAAAGTGATACCATGTGTTACCTTGAAGGAAAGTGATTACCATGTGTTACCTTGAAGGAAAGTGATACCATGTGTTACCTTGAGGAAAGTGAACCATGTGTTACCTTGAAGGAGAGTGATACCATGTGTTACCTTGAGGGGAAATGACACCATGTGTTACCTTGAGGGGAAATAACACCATGTGTTACCTTGAAGGGCAGTAACACCATGTGTTACCTTGAGGGGAAATAACACCATGTGTTACCTTGAAGGGCAGTGACACCATGTGTTACCTTGAAGGGCAGTGACACCATGTGTTACCTTGAAGGGCAGTGACACCATATACATGTATTACCTTGCAGGGAAATGACAGTGACTTTCGCCTCTCCTGATTGGTTATTACTTCTTTAAGGAAAAAATCTTAATAATAATAATGTTGAAGAAGAAAAAAAGAATAGTGGCGGTAGGTCGGGTACCCGAATTGTGACCAACCCGTCAAGTCGGGTACCCGCATTGTGACCAACCCGTCAGGTCGGGTACCCGCATTGCGACCAACCCGTCAGGTCGGGTACCCACATTGCGACCAACCCTTCAAGTCAGGTACTCACATTCTGACCAACCCGTCAGGTCGGGTACTCGCATTGCGACCAACCCGTCAGGTCGGGTACCCACATTGCGACCAACCCTTCAAGTCGGGTACTCACATTCCGACCAACCCGTCATGTCGGGTACTCGCATTGCGACCAACCTGTCAGGTCGGGTACTCGCATTGCGACCAACCCGTCAGGTCGGGTTCTCGCATTGCGACCAACCCGTCAGGTCGGGTACTCGCATTGCGATCAACCCGTCAGGACGGGTACTCGCATTGCGACCAATCCGTCAGGACGGGTACTCGCATTGCGATCAACCCGTCAGGACGGGTACTCGCATTGCGATCAACCCATCGGGACGGGTACTCGCATTGCGATCAACCCGTCGGGACGGGTACTCGCATTGCGACCAATCCGTCAGGTCGGGTACTCGCATTGCGACCAACCCGTCAGGTCAGGTACTCACATTGCGATCAACCCGTCAGGACGGGTACTCGCATTGCGACCAATCCGTCAGGTCGGCTACTCGCATTACGACCAACTCGTCAGGACGGGTCCTCGCATTGCGACCAAATCGTCAGGTCGGGTACTCGCATTGCGACCAATCCGTCAGGTCGGGTACTCGCATTGCGACCAATCCGTCAGGTCGGGTACTCGCATTGCGACCAATCCGTCAGGTCGGGTACTCGCATTGCGACCAATCCGTCAGGTCGGGTACTCGCATTGCGACCAATCCGTCAGGTCGGGTACTCGCATTGCGACCAATCCGTCAGGTCGGGTACTCGCATTGCGACCAATCCGTCAGGTCGGGTACTCGCTCAAGTCGAGAAATCTTCACTGCTTAATCTTAAATAAAAACAAAATAAAAAAAATAAGAAAAACCTAAAAACATGCTCATTTTTTCACCAAATATTAAAAAAAAAAATAGCTTTGACTTAGGTTGGTCACAGGTGGTCACATCTCTCTAGTGACCCAATATATATAATTTCACGAGACAAAATTCCTGCATGGAGAATATCGAATGAAAATCCAGGGATCATATATATTTTTAAGCACATTCCTGGGCTACATAAAACCAACCAAACTCACCATTATGTTTCGTGTTTGTCAAAAAAAAAGAAGAGAGAAATCATTGAGTGAAAATCCACATGAATTATTCTTTGCTAGCTTCATGTTTCCTGGCTCTTCATTTGCATAAATATCCAAAAGTGTCTCAGAAATATTCTTCAAGGAAAAATTCGACACCCGTTCGCTTACGTTCTTACGGGAACTGCCGTTCGGTTCTTGTTGTTTCGGAGATCCCCGTTCAGTTATGGTGTTTTGGGGACCCCACTTTCGGATGGGTTGCCTCTGAGACCCCCGTTTGGTTCTGTTGCTTCGCTAACCCCCCATTCGGTTCTGTTGCCTCGGGGACCCCCGTTCGATTATGTTACAAGGACGCAGGTTAAGTTAGGCTGGTGTGCGGCCACCAGCTCTGCTACGTTGTTACAATGAGTGAGAGTAAACACGTCAGGTTACTTGCTATATTGTGTCTTGCAGCGCACAAACATCTGTAATAACCTTCACTTCTTTTTAATTTAACAGTATAAATGTCATTTGCGTAAAGCTACACAATAGGAAAACAAAGCTTGGCAATATAAGTAGAAGAAAAAAAGAAGCAGAGACAATACTCACATTTCAAAAGACTTTTTTTTTTCCCTTTCCAATCATATATCTCGATTCTCATTTGAATATTTTTTCCCGCTATTTTTCTACACTCTCATTTGAATAATGGTTACTCCGTTGAGGCAGAACTTGTCATTAAGTTGCTCCACCCGCGATCCTACTCCACCTGGTAATTTTGTCATTTTGTCTCCTCCACTCATTCAACTTTATCCACCCTATTCCACTGCTATATATGTGTTTTATCGTGTCTGAGCCAGTGAGTAATAGCACGCATGGCGGTATTTACCTCTTGACTTATGGCGGAGTATTGGAACCATCGCGAAAAAATAAATACCTTTTCCAAAGCGAAAATATGTCCTCTGTGACACCGTATTATTTTTTTGCTGTTGTTGTTCATATACTTTTTTTTAAATATTTGTGTAGGTTTCATGTAGCCTTTTGATAATTTAGAAAGAGTTTTTCGTTTGTTTATGACGTCTTAAAACAGGGTTGAAAGTTGAATCTCTTCTTAAAAGAGGCGGAATGATTTATTGGAGATTATCATATTTATGTATCTCGCCCAACTTTCCGATTCCTTCTTTTGGTACTCACCTGTTTGTGGATGCAGGGGTCGAGTCCCATCTTCTAGCCCTGTTTCTTAACTTACCGCTTGTCCTCGTGAGCCATGGTGTACCTATTCTTAAGTATATATAGCCACTACTTTGTCCAGGTAATTCCATTTCTTAACTACCTTGAGGCAGAAGAAATACTTCCTGACACCTCTGTGACTCTCATTCTCCAGCATTTTATCCTTGTCCACTTTCTCTCAGGTCCTCTGAGTGTTTTGCATCATCTCTTCCCTGGTTCTATCTTCTAATGCCAACCTCAATTCGTTTAGCTTCATGGTTCATTCCCCACAGCTCAGGGACTAGCCTCGTTGCTTTTAACCACTGGGAGATAGAAAACTCTAGTCTAGGCCTTTCGCACTTAAATACCCCGTCAGGAGCTATGCAATATTGCAAGAAGTACAACAGGTAGGTTAAAGATAACAGATAAAATTTTGTTCGGATTTTTAACCCCGAAGGGTTAGCCACCCACCATAACCCAAGTCAGTGCGTCGTCGAGGACTGTGTTTTATTTCAATTTAGGTCCTTCAATCCTGTTCCCCAAGGATGCGACCTACACCAGTTGACTATAACATACTTGGTAGGTGAACAGTGACAGCAGGTGTAGGGACACACTTCCTATGTTTCCATCCTGCAAGGTTTTGACCCACGGACACTCAGTGTGTGAGGGTAGAGCGTTGCCTACCTTGCCACTGAGAATGTTTTCCTCAGAGGTAGGTATGAGCAGCTGTCACGTCCCATGAGAGAGACTGAGGGACAGACACTATCATTCTGCTCCTGCATCCTCAATCACCCACACTTTCGTTGTACCTTCCTCACCAGATAATTAGTATAGATAGATCCTTAATTAGGTAGTCGGGTCATTAGCTTCAAGTTAGCGCGGAAGCAATACTCAACTCTAACTTCCATGCATAAAAAAATGTTACATAGTGAAGAAACTTAAAAGGACGAAAGTAGCTTAGAAATTTTAAGAAACAACAAATTTACTTTAGTCTAACCTCATTCCAGTATCATTTCAACACTTGAGATTTACCAACCAGATGGGTAAATCTCATCATCCATGATACAGTGATAAGATAATTCTGTATATAAATTATTCATGCTATTGTATAACTTTGTGCGTGTTACTGTATGCTAATAATCGTTATGTAGCTGAACCAACGACAGAGGTAAAGCTGCGATTTGCATATAACACGAAGTATCGAATGAGTTAGGATATATACAAACTGTGATCATATTCTATGACACATGCAGTGTGAGGCTCCGGTTCTGTTCACGACCTTGACCGAAATATTTATGTCGGTATTTACAATATTCAAAGAAAGCTAGGATGTGCTTATAAATTTTTCATTATATACTCACTGTACAGTTTTTTTAGTAAATCATTGTTTTATACTACATCAAATTACACACTCAGGTGCTTGTAAATGATGGGTATTTATGTATAATAAAGTCTTAAGTCAGGGTGCAGCTAATCTTAGCTTTTGTGTCAGATAAGACAGCCAACCATCTAACTTTAGCTTCTGACCCAGTATAATGGTGCATAAAGTCGTATTAATGGCCGGCCATACAGCAAACAACTGAACGGCCATACAGTACTAAACAACTGAACGGTCATACAGTACTAAACATCTGAACGGTCACAGAGTACTAAACAACTGAACGGTCATACAGTACTAAACAACTGAACGGTCATACAGTACTAAACAACTGAACGGTCACACAGTACTAAACAACTGAACGGTCATACAGTACTAAACAACTGAACGGTCATACAGTACTAAAAAACTGAACGGTCATACAGTACTAAACAACTGAACGGTCATACAGTACTAAACAACTGAACGGTCATACAGTACTAAACAACTGAACGGTCACACAGTACTAAACAACTGAACGGTCATACAGTACTAAACAACTGAACGGTCATACAGTACTAAACAACTGAACGGTCATACAGTACTAAACAACTGAACGACCATACAGTACTAAACAACTGAACGGCCATACAGTACTAAACAACTGAACGGTCATACAGTACTAAACAACTGAACGGTCATACAGTACTAAACAAATGAACGGTCATACAGTACTAAACAACTGAACGGTCATACAGTACTAAACAAATGAACGGCCATACAGTACTAAACAAATGAACGGCCATACAGTACTAAACAAATGAACGGCCATACAGTACTAAACAAATGAACGGTCATACAGTACTAAACAACTGAACGGTCATACAGTACTAAACAACTGAACGGTCATACAGTACTAAACAAATGAACGGTCATACAGTACTAAACAACTGAACGGTCATACAGTACTAAACAACTGAACGGTCATACAGTACTAAACAACTGAACGGCCATACAGTACTAAACAACTGAACGGTCATACAGTACTAAACAAATGAACGGTCATACAGTACTAAACTGAACGGTCATACAGTACTAAACAAATGAACGGTCATACAGTACTAAACAACTGAACGACCATACAGTACTAAACAACTGAACGGTCATACAGTACTAAACAAATGAACGGCCATACAGAACTAAACAAATGAACGGTCATACAGTACTAAACAACTGAACGGTCATACAGTACTAAACAACTGAACGGCCATACAGTACTAAACAACTGAACGGTCATACAGTACTAAACAACTGAACGGCCATACAGTACTAAACAACTGAACGGCCATACAGTACTAAACAACTGAACGGCCATACAGTACTAAACAACTGAACGGTCATACAGTACTAAACAACTGAACGACCATACAGTACTAAACACAACTGAACGGTCACACAGTACTAAACAACTGAACGGTCATACAGTACTAAACAACTGAACGACCATACAGTACTAAACACAACTGAACGGTCACACAGTACTAAACAACTGAACGGTCATACAGTACTAAACAACTGAACGACCATACAGTACTAAACAACTGAACGGCCATACAGTACTAAACAACTGAACGGTCATACAGTACTAAACAACTGAACGGTCATACAGTACTAAACAACTGAACGGCCATACAGTACTAAACAACTGAACGGTCATACAGTACTAAACAACTGAACGGCCATACAGTACTAAACAACTGAACGGTCATACAGTACTAAACAACTGAACGGTCATACAGTACTAAACAACTGAACGACCGTACAGTACTAAACAACTGAACGGTCATACAGTACTAAACAACTGAACGGTCACACAGTACTAAACAACTGAACGGTCATACAGTACTAAACAACTGAACGGTCATACAGTACTAAACAACTGAACGACCATACAGTACTAAACAACTGAACGGCCATACAGTACTAAACAACTGAACGGTCATACAGTACTAAACAACTGAACGGTCATACAGTACTAAAACCAACTGAACGGTCATACAGTACTAAACAACTGAACGGTCATACAGTACTAAACAACTGAACGGTTATACAGTACTAAACAACTGAACGGTCATACAGTACTAAACAAATGAACGGTCACACAGTACTAAACAACTGAACGGTTATACAGTACTAAACAACTGAACGGTCATACAGTACTAAACAACTGAACGGTCATACAGTACTAAACAACTGAACGGTCATACAGTACTAAACAACTGAACGGTCATACAGTACTAAACAACTGAACGGTCATACAGTACTAAACAACTGAACGGTCATACAGTACTAAACAACTGAACGGTCATACAGTACTAAACAACTGAACGGTCATACAGTACTAAACAAATGAACGGTCATATAGTACTAAACAACTGAACGGTCATACAGTACTAAACAAATGAACGGTCATACAGTACTAAACAACTGAACGGTCATACAGTACTAAACAAATGAACGGTCATACAGTACTAAACAACTGAACGGTCATACAGTACTAAACAACTGAACGGTTATACAGTACTAAACAACTGAACGGTCATACAGTACTAAACAAATGAACGGTCACACAGTACTAAACAACTGAACGGTTATACAGTACTAAACAACTGAACGGTCATACAGTATACTAAACAAATGAACGGTCACACAGTACTAAACAACTGAACGTTATATACAGTACTAAACAACTGAACGGTCATACAGTACTAAACAAATGAACGGTCACACAGTACTAAACAACTGAACGGTTATACAGTACTAAACAACTGAACGGTCATACAGTACTAAACTGAAGACACCACCAGACGATATTATAATGATGTACATGACACAAATGTACCCAGAGTTATAGCAGATTTACATGTAAGTTACCACCAGGTAGTAAGATCCTTTTCCTTGAGTGAGGTTTGCACTCATTGATCCCCCGAGTCTGTACTCCATCTACGGTCTTCTTTGTCCTTCCCCAAGCTCCATGACCTTGCACTTGGTGAGGTTAACTCCAGAAGCCATTTATTGGACCAGGTTTACAGTCTGTCCATTTAATACATTTGATGAAAGCTCAGTTTGGAAACAAAGAACAGACCTTTAATTTAGTAAAACAATTTTATCCATATCAATGTATCTACTTTCAATTTACATGATATACAATAATTCAGGATCAAAATTGTGAATATGCTCAAAATATTGAGTAATTGTTTTGACCCAGAGGTGTCAAAATACCTCTCCAACAGATAAAGTATTATACAACACTTTTAAGACATACAACACTTTTAAGACATACAACACTTTTAAGACATACAACACTTTTAAGACATACAACACTTTTAAGACATACAACACTTTTAAGACATACAACACTTTTAAGACATACAACACTTTTAAGACATACAACACTTTTAGAACGTACAACACTTTAAGACATACAACACTTTTAAGACATACAACACTTTTAAGACATACAACACTTTAAGACGTACAACACTTTTAAGACATACAACACTTTTAAGACATACAACACTTTTAAGACATACAACACTTAAGGTTTACAGGAGTTGGTAGAGCACTTCTCTCCTAGTCAGCCCAGTAATTACACGTCTACTAGCCCACGTTCACTAAAAGGAAGCAATCTTGTACCCTAGTCTTAGTTTTCACAAAGTATAACTCGAACTGGCACTTGTTTCGTAAGAGAACTGCAAATGAAAATGAGCGTTAAACTAGATGAAAAAATATAACGCAGACAAAAATATGCTCCCAAGAGGAAAGGATATATTGTCTATTGCGTAAAGGGAAAATTTAGTTAAGGAATATACCTTTTCGTCAGGCTTGGGATGAGAAAATATAACTAGATAAAGACCACAGTTGGTGCTACTGATATCTAAGACACGCTAATAAAAACAAATGCAAAGCCCATTAAAAATAATGTTGGTTTTATCAGAGGGAAGTACAGCACATAGCTCTATGAAGGGATAATAAAATCCTGAGTTTCAACAAATTAATTATTACAAATATCAAAATCACAACTATTATACGTAAGGGGGCACAGCCGAGGCTTTATTTTCTATAGCCAAAGTAGTAATAATAATGATCATAGTTATATCTTTATTTCTACAAGTACATGTACAAGGTATACAGTCCTAGCTGACATCAGTGACATACTACTATATAGAAAGTTGCTTGCTATCCTGAGCATTTCGGGAAATTTGGCGAGTTTTGTCCCAGGATGCGACCCACACCAGTCCACTAACACCCAGGTACCCATTTTATACTGATGGATGAACATGAACAGCAGGTGTGTTATGGAAACACGTCCCTAATGTTATCCAGCCGTACCGGAGATTCGAACTCCGGACCTCAGTGCGTGAACTGAGTGCGCTAGCGATTAAGCTACGGGACTAAACAGCGGCCATGACAATAAGAGTCAAAGTTCTTCTTGACCACGGGTCACGAAAGTCATTACTCTAACACTCCTGTCTCAAGGAATTAGATGTAATCTCTAGCGAACCTATTTATATGAAATTATAAGTTCTTGACTGACTTAAGTATTCAGAGGCACAACATGATACATGTGTCAGTCAGCATAGATCACAAAATTAAATAGGTAAGAGCCGTGATCGAGGGAAGGTTACTTCGCGAAGCAGTTAAGTAGTTCGTGCAGGCTAAAGTATATATACTTAATCCTATAAGACATAAGGCAAGATACTGTTGGTATTATCGATGTGCTGATAGGATCCGACAATTAATCTTCTGTTATCAGAGGAATGACTGGTAGGGATATTGCATCACTGCTAAAGACATCTGGGGGGGTCATGTGATTTACGATGCAGTACTCCATGGTAGTGACAACTAAATCTTAACCTCAAAGCAGAAGTCTATCACGCAATAATAAAAATCCTTGATTAAAGACTGACGATCTCCTATACATATTATAGAATTCAGACGCCGTAGGTATTAACCCCAGGGAGAGTAGTCGTGATAACACACTAGAGAACAATATCTCAAGAGTGTGGTCTCTGAACAAGGACAATAGCGAGGATACTGTGTAACCTGAATGGCAGACAATCGGATGGCTTATTGTCTGAAGATGGATCAGATCCACAGTAATAAAAGTATCCCCGAGTTACTACAGTTTTGTGATTAAACAATTAATGAGCAATTACAAAATAATTTTTAGAGGAATTTCCCCATGAACAGACTCGAATTCTTGAACACAGCTTATCACATCATGGAATCATGAAGGTCTTTAAGACCAGTCTTGAATTTTATAATGTAAAATAACACATTTATAGCAGATGTAAACAAGTAGTTCCTAGAGTAGTATTACTGGAGTCGGACTGGGATAACGCTAGGATAACATAGCTATTTAATCCATGTCATTATGAAAACCCTGTAAACGTAAGTTTAGGCGCGTCCTGTCTGGCGGTACATCTAGTCCACGTCTGCACAAGGCTTATATAGAGGCTTGCTTGTACAATTCCAGAAGTCATAGCAAAATTAAAATGGGTAGACAATTCTAAGTGAACAATTACCCAGGGTAGCACAGAATTAACATTACTATATACGGAAACCAATAAAGTTATGAAGTTAAATGTGTGTCTGACAGAGTGGAACAGTAACTCCCAAATTTTAAGGCAAATGATCACGTACGATTTACCAGGCAATAAGTCACTAAATTCAACAACATACGAGGTTAAATTGGGTTACTAAGATATCTCGTATTTTAAACATAAAGCATTACTAATAATATTACTAATAATCCCATTACCAAGCGTAGCCTGTTTTGATTCTTTTGGACTTATTTCACCTGTTACCGTAACTCGTGGCGCGGGAGGAGTGGAAACTCGAAATGGCACGGTAAGAACCTTTACTTGAAGGAATCAAAAAGAGATGGGGAGAAATAGCCTCAAAATATGCTCAGAAATCTGATATAAATTTTCCACACCAAGTAGTTTTATATTCAGTAATGCATCTTCTAGAGCAGTGGTTCCCAACCTTCCATCCATCTGATGTTTCGTATTATCATCCACTGCTGTCGCTGAACTTACACATTAAGCAATACACTGTAGATGAATGGTTCAAAGAACCGACACTCTTAAGATTCAGGAGAATTATAACTTCGTTTTATAGTTACAATAGGAGACAAATAATCAAAAGCTTTATTTACTCGTACATATGTTTTTACTGCCAGCAACTAAATACAGCATAAAAATATTTTTTCCTCTCCACGTCAAACGCCATCAACCGAGGTAGAGTGAACCAAAAATAAGGAATATATTTACGATCATTCACTGATCAGCTGTCTTGCCAGAAGTGTGTGAAAAATATAATTCAGATAAATCTCTAGACAATAACGATACTTGTACCAGCAAAAAAAATAAAATACACCTTTCTTAAAGGTAATAAGATATTCATAAGCAGCAAATGCTTAATTAGGAGATGAAATATTTACTGGGAATTTCAGTGTGAAAAACGTGGTTGCTGCTTCCAAATCCTTTGATATATTTTTTACAATAAAAATATGCTTTCATATACTTTCGTGTAAGTATAGCACTGAAACACTACTTTTGTATAAGAGAGTAAAGTCAGTATAAATGCATACCAACCTAGAATTGCTTCTGTTAAAGAGCGAACTTTACCGCAACTAAAGTTGACAGTGTTAAACTATACCATGGATGGGGTTAGAACCAGCGATCAGCCATAAAACTCCAGACTCTGATCGCCGGTTCTAACCCCACCCGTGGTATGGTTTGCAATCGTGTCATTACGATTTCGTGAGTCATGTTGACAGTGTTGTATGACGGTGTATAAAGAGCGGTGTATACGCAGCACCATACAATCCTTCAAGATAAATCGGACCATTATATTGGCTGATGATGAAGTCATTCTTCAGCGAGTCCATAATAATAATGCGAAAACATTGTACATTAAAAATAGAGTCGCTGAAATAAATTAAAATCAAGACAAATTCATTATTGATTCATTATACATTGTATTACTCAAGCACATCCAAAAGAAGGTTCTTGTTCATTAACACAAATGGCGTTGCAATTTTCAACATCGTAGAGGAAACACTTTCAAGTGGAATGGAAATTTAATCACCGGCGTATCAGAAAAAAAGGGCCCAATATTCTTAACAGAAAGAATCACACTTTAATAAACAAGTCACCAGTGATTTACTAGTAAAAATATTAAGATAATACTGCAAGTGTGTTTCCAGGCGTTCGTCTCCAGAGAGTGTTTATCTCGGACACTGGAACCAACTTTGTGGGGAGTTTCATTTATGTTACGAGTTATATTAGCATCAAGTGGTGCAGAACCGACCCATCGGCAGTGTACCTGATGATTCTTCACCCACCAGGACACCCTGGCAGGAAGGTGTCTAGTCGAAGTAAGACGTTAAACAAAAAGTGACCTTTAACCTACGTAAACAAGACAGCAGTACAGGACGTCCTCACACAGCCATATTATTAAAAGAGCGTCAATTAGAACCAGTTTATGTCTATAGTAAAAGCCTCTCATGAGGATGCTGAGTATTTTAATGAAGAAAATATAAGAGAAAAATTTAGGCAGTAGTCCTTGAACCTGGGGTCACCCACTGACATGACCGGTATTGTTTCACCTCAGGAAAGACATGACGGTCCATGTTAACCTCAGCATAGAAGTTTCATCTATTCTGATGTCACCACCTGAGATGATAATGAATATCATAATAATAATAATAATAATAATAATAATAATAATAATAATAATAATATCAAAATATAATATCATAATTATATAAAAATAATATTAATAAGAAATAACATACCATAATAATAATAAAAATGACTAACATAATAAGATAATAATAATGGCAACTGGGCAAAGTCTTACAGTAGAAGTGTATCTTGACCGGCACGGGACTGACGGGAGGGGGGGGGGATTCAAATAAAAAAAACTGCTACGTAAGGTAAATGCAAGTTTAAGGTCAATAAATTAATTAGTGACCATTACAAATCGATAGTTATGGGGGAGGAGTAGAAATCAACAGTTATGGGGGGGGGTGGAAATTAACAGTTATGGGGGGGGGGCGGAAATTAGTTTAAGTTAATGATTCATCGGAAGACGAAGATCATCATTCCGAAACCAAAACACATCCTAAAGAAAAACCCAAATCGAGAATCGTAATAGGAATCAAATAACAAAAAATCACACAAGCATCAAAAATCGAAACAAGAACCAAATCAAGAACTGCAGCAAGAATCATTTCAAGAACTGCAACAAAGACGAGATTCAGAAGCATCATTTTTTTCAGAAAAACCTCAAAAACCAAGAAAAATTCCTGAGACAAAGAGATGGCTGTACCAGAGAAGGTTAAGGAAACTTGAGGTAGGAAGAGAAGTTAAGATGAATGGTGTCGATCCTGCGCTGCTGGACAGTGTGAAAAATCTTTCTATTTTTCAACCTAATTATCATAAATTATTATACATTATCGCCATACCTTGATAGGGTAATGATATGTTATCTCTAGCTAATTAAATTTATGAACTTTAGTAGCTTCGGGCATCATATTATCGAATTAGTAAGGATTAGCTAAGGCAGCTCAATTATCAATCATTTATTCATAATTATGTAAATGATCAATTCCCGTGAGGAGTCATTATAAAATCTTCATATAAAATGGCCGCAAAATGCTATATTTTAATTGGTTCCTATGCCAGTGACGTCACCTCCTGTCTCCTATTATAGTCAATGAGAAGATTTTGATAAACTTTGATAAACTGAATTTCTATATCCTTAATATATATATTTTTTAAATGACAAACATATTGCATACAACAGTAAATATACTGTATATGTTATAATGATTAATCTGACTCAGAATTATTAAATTTATATTTAAAATCAATCAAATTTAGATTAAATATAATAAATTCTTTGCCCTGAGCAGCTAAGTTGGATTTCCTTAAGTGGACAGCGTAGACGTCCTTACTTAAAAGTGGATGTTACCGGATGTGTTCATTTGTAGCTTTCAGAAAAAGGGTCAAATTCCATAAATTAGAGGACACTGTCAGCACTAATACCATTATAATAAGTGCTACACGATATCTCCGAGATAAAGAGTACGATAACACGACATTGAAAACCTCTGGAAGGAACATAAAGGAGCTGTGACTTCAGCCAGTTTCCTGTTATCTGTTATATATTATGTTCAGTTGCGACAAAAGAACATCACTAAGTATATATACTCATTATTAGATCAGGTATAAGTACTGATCCAAGTAAGTGTCCTCAGATGTGACTGGCATTACAAGACAACAAAACAGTTAACTACTAGTGACTACTGTCAGGCGTGTGTTAGAATTTGATTACTGCCTAGAAATAAATTCAGGGTCGTTGTGTTAAATTTCACACTCCCTCCCGTTCCATGGTTTGTTTAAATTTCACAGCAGTTTATACTGATTCACGTTTATCAACCTTTAGTACGTATAAGTATCTTCTTATTAGCTTAACTGTATGCAATTCTGATAAGTAAATCAGTAAGACACATGCGCTTCACTAAGGTGACGTTATCGCCGGCTAGTTGTCTGACTCAGCGCTGCCTGGGGTATACTTTATTACTAGTAAAATATAGTAAGTTATATCTGGGAAAAGGTTAATGAACATTTTTTCATACTTCAGTAGTTGTTTCGATATATTCTAATAATAATAATAATAATAATAATAATAATGAATAACATATCCCCTTGTTAGGGGATAGAAATGTGGGGACTAATGCCTCGTATCCGCCTCGTCAGGAGGAACTTAGTGGATTCACATCTCCACACCCACCTCGTCTTGGGATAGGAGTGAAGGACTCACAAGCCTGCACCCACCTTGTCAGGAGGCAGGTTTGGGAGAAGGGGGGCAAACCCCTGCACCTGCCTTGTCAGGAGGTAGGTGTGGGGGGTGACAAACCCTGCACCTACCTCGCCAGGAGACAGATGTGGAGGAATCGCTTCACCACACCTGCCTTGTGAGAGACAGGTAATGGAGGGAGACTCCTGCACTTGCCTTGTCAGAAGGTGGGTGTGGGGGGAGGACGCCTACCAGTACACTCACCTTGTCAGGTGGTTGAGGGGGGAAGGGAGGCTTCACACCCCTGCACCAGCCAAGCCAGGAGGCGGATATGGAAAGCCACAACCCAGCACCTGCCCAGACAGGAAACAGGTATCAGAGAGCCACACTCCTGTGAATCTTTGAACTAATACTTATGAGGATACAGTGAAAATATATGTTTTAGAAATTAATAAAAAAAGAGCTTCAAAATATTGCCAATCAACATAGAGCAGCGTAACAATGTACTCCACTCCAAGGAGCGCATACAATAAATTAAAAATTTTGAACCACCGTATAGGTTTTGGAAATCGGTATAACAAGAATTTTAAATAATATAACACAATAAAAATGGGACTTCCCCCGAGGGGCGCCGCCCCTAACACTGAAATTCTGAAGTACGATTTAATCTACATCCAACTCCTGGATATAAGAAAACCTGCGAAAATGTTTGTTTACAATAGTTATGGAAATTAAGTTATAAAAACACAAAAAAACATTAAATGTAAATACAATTATTATTATTAGTATATATATATATATATATATATATATATATATATATATATATATATATATATATATATATATATATATATATATATATATATATATATATATGAACAGAATAAAAAATCTGGCCTGTTGGAAAGGTTCACAAGAGATCTTTGTCAGAGGCTGAGTAACAGTTGCAACGTGGCCTTCGAAGGTAATCTTCGAGACAATGATTATATCACAAGTTGTATCAATCAGTATTATATATTTCTCACAAGATGATTAAGATTTAACTTTATCTATTGTTATTTTCAGTTGGTCACTGAATCTCTTCTAGCCCATGCATTTTATTTGTATCTGATGCTCTCCTTTTTTTTTTTTTTAATTTTTTTACTGTCCTTCGCTATCATTTTTATCCATTTTCGTTCACTTTTAGTTTTTTCCTGTCCATCTTTTAGTAAGCTCCACACACTGTACGTATCATTGTCTCGGCTTCTGCACTGACTTTAATCTATTTCCTGGCACTGTCTTATTAGGTATGCTGCAATAGCCAACATCCTAACTGGTTTTATATGGGGTCTGTTTTTGCAGACGGAGGATTGAACCTCTACCATTCCTTGCTCCGAGTACCTCACAGGTGTTTGACATTTAATAATGGTAATAATAACTCTGTAACTAGGATGCAGAGAATTCGTAGTTTGAAGATTAGGAGGAAGTGCGGAGTTACTAAAAATATTATCCATATTAGTCCAGAGCATGTCTCGAACTTGTTGGCTCTGGATGAAAGTATACAGAAGCTATGCCACAAAGACCAAACAAGAATAGAGGTGAATTGAAAGAATCTATATCAGTGGCAACCCCAGACTTCATAGCTATCTCAGAGATAAAGCTAACAGAAAAGATAACAGATGCCATTTCCCAAGAGGACATCATTCAGAGAGGAAAAAATTCGAAATTAGTAAAGTTTTCAAATGAGAGAGAGAAATGGAAACTAGTCAGATATCTACATAGTGCATTATTAAGACTGGGGAACCCAAAGTAGCGGCAGCTGTGACCTACAATCCCTTACCAAATAACAGAAGACCTGGACACGTATATAAAAATACTGAAAAGAATTGGCTGATTTCCCAGCAGAAGCAACAAGAACTCATATAGCAAAACAAAAGGTACTAATCAAGAGAGAATTCAACCAATATGAATAATACTGGGAGAATTGGGACCCACATGGGAGACCTGAAATGTGACGGTGGTGATGGAATATTAATTGTCAGCATGTCAAGAACACAAGAAGAGAAAGAAGAGATGAGTCAGCAAGGCTGAATCTAGTATATAACATACATGCATCTCATATAGATTAAGTTGAATATGAGAGACCTTCGGATGTTAACGACAACACAGTCATGGAATTCAAATACCTTCGCTCTCCAAGAGCTTCGACGAAGTTCTGGAGAGTGAAACGTTGCCACAGAAAAAAGTCACATTATTGCACGTCTACTTTTACATAATAAGCATCGACAAAATTAGAAAATGTGGGGGATAGGAGCAACCAGACATCAGAAGAGGAAACTTTGAAGGGATGAATGATTCATGAATTCATTACAATGGGTAAGGGAACTAGAAGGAATATAATTGAATGAAATGATGAAGTACCAGAAGATAACCTCATACCCAGAAGAAAAAGAAAACAAGAGAAAATTGTAAAAATAAGAAAGCCCATAGCTTTACCAAGGATGCAGAAATAAGATAAAAATACAAAGCATGGAGGACAGAAGAAAGCATAGAAGGTGGTCAAAACGCTGTGCAACAATTTAGGAACGATATAGGAGCAAAATCCAAAACTGCTTCATCCTGACATCAGAAGAAAGAAGACAGTAAAATGTAAAACATTAAAACTAAAGGAGAAACAATGCAGCAGCAGAGAGTCAAAGAGAATAGGTACTCTGACAGATACTGGACACCAAGCATACAAGGGACAACAGGAAGAGACAAACTTCGAGAAACCTGGATACATCAAGAACAATGGTGCCCAACTAAAGTCTCAACATGCATTTTGGAAGAGTGAGGAGAACTGTCCGAACCAGCCTATAAAATCTATAATAAGCCAATGGACACGGGACAATTGACACAAATCTGAATAACAGCAAATGTAGTCCCAATATTCAAGACAGGAAAAATACAGGAAGCGTTAACCTACAGACCTGTGTCACTGACAAGCAAGCCACATAAGGTAATGGAAAGGATAATCAAAAGGATAATTGAAAAGTACTCGGAGGGAAGTAATTTAAAAAACAATAAATCAACACTGGTTTATAGATGCAAAATCTTGCCTCACAAACCTGCTAAAAATACATGATAAATTACCAGATTTGAGTGAGGAGAGAAATGTTTAGATGGACTACATGAAGATATTTGATACTGTACCTCACAAGACACTGCAACAAAAACTTGTGGCAGAAATAACAGAAATACACTACAGTGAACCCTAGAGTATCTTATGGGAAGGCAACAAGGGTGATTGTGCAAGGTGAGATGTCAGAGTAAGGAAGTGCGAAAAAGTAGGAAATCATGTATGTATAAACATGCAGTACTGTTTCTAGTATATATGAATGGTAGTGTACAATTAATTAGTAGATAAAACTCAATGGAAACATGGAAAGAGTACAAATGGACCTGTAAGAGTTGTCTGACAAGTGACTACTTAGACTACACAAATAACCAGCACACAGGAGAGGATTACGACGACGTTTTGGTCTGACTTTGACCATTTACAAAGTCACACTAACATAAAGGAGAAGAGGAACCAGTATATATAGGCCAGCTGGCAGAGACGGGACAAAAGAGGTGAGAGTAGTAGTTGTAGTGGTAGTAATAGAAGTAAGGCAGGTAATGGAGGTAGTGGAGGTGAGGCTGGTAATGGAAGTAGTAGTAGAAGTAATGGTAGTGTAAAGAAGGGAGTGTGGTAGGAGGGACAAGAATAGAAAGGGGGAGAGGAAAAAGGAGGCAAAAGTGAAAGGAGCCAAAGACAGAAGGGAAAAGGAGGAAGAGGAGCACTGCAGGAGAGCTACGAGCCCACAAGGTGGAAGGTCACAAACGCAGGGGTGCGGGGGGAAGGGACGTAAAGGAGAAGAGGGAAAAAAAGAATCAGGTTAAGTCACGTTTGTCCCGAAATTTGGAGCATACAACAATGTAACGGGAATGGAAGGCATTTACAGAGACAAAGCCAATACTAAGATTCATACAAGGAAAGTTGTATATAAGGAATGATTCAACAAGACTGCAACTGTGAAAGTTAGAAGTAGGGTAAACAGTTTTAGCAGAAGATCAGTCAATGGGATGACTGTGATCTCTAACATGACAGAAAAGAGGAAGTGTATGCAAGCCTAACACTTCTTTTGTGCTCCTTGAGTCTGTCAGAAAGAGAACGGTCAGTTTCTCCAAAGTACTGAAGAGGACAAGAAGAACATGAAATTGAGTAGACACCAGAAGCATCTATAACGGGAGGAGAGGTACGAACTAGATTAGTGCGAATGGTGTTATTCCGGCGAAAAGTAAGTTTGATGTTGAGATTAGAAAGACTGGAAATACAGAGAAGGCAAAGAACAGATTTCCCAAGAGTAGAGAGTTTGGGAGAGAAGAAAGTCCGTTTAGCACGTGAGAAAACAGAGTTTATGAAATGGGAAGGGTAGCCAAGATGAGAGAATGAATTACAAAGAGTGGAAACTTCCGATTCAAGAAAATGAGGGTCACAAATGCGGAGAGCCCGGAGAAAGAAAGAAAGAAGAACAATTTTCTTGACAGAGGAAGCATGATAAGAAAAGTAGTGAATGTACATACCACTGTGCATAGGCTTGCGATACACGGAAAATCAAAGCCTGTATCCGAGCAGTGGACATGTGCATCAAGGAAAGGTAGCAAAGAATTAGATTCCCATTCAGCTTTAAACTTGATGGAAGGAGCAAGATTATTAAGGGCAACGAGAAATGGTTGGAAGAGAATAAATAGTCATGAGGCCAAAGAGTAAAGATGTCATCTACATAGCGGAGCGAGAGGGAAGGGCGCACACCAATAGTTGGAAGAAGAACAGTTTCGAAGGTTAGGAAGAACATGGAATAGAGGAGAGCCCATAGCGACACCCAAGGTTTGAGAATAATATTTACTTTGGAAGGAAAGGGAATCTGAGTCCACACAAAGGCAAATAAGATCAAGAAAAACATTAGTAGGTATAGGGAGATGAAGTAACTCTTCATTAGCCTTCTCTCTCTGAGAAAATTAAGGATATCATCAAACGGGACATTGGTAAAGAGGGATTCAACGTCAGGACTAAGCATCTTACAGGTCGGGAGAGGGCGAACACGTTCGATGACGTCTTGGGAGTGACGAAGGTGGGCAGGAGATAAAGTACCAAGAAAAGAAGGGAGGGTTTTCGTCAGCCAAGTGGTAAGAGAATAAAAGACAGAACCTCTAGAGGATATAATGGGGCGTAGAGGAATATCAGGTTTATGAGTTTTAGGAAGACCATAGAAATAAGGCAGAGGGGGACAAATGACACGAAAACATTGAACAACGTCAAAGTCAGGAGGACAGAGTCCTTAGTTTCTTGTTGAAAGTTCTCTTGTTGCGATCAAGAGGGTTGGAAACGAGAGGAGTGTAGGTACGTGAGTCAGAGAGCAAGACACCAGCTTTACGGAGGTAATCCTCGCGATCAAGGACAACTACCGAATTACCTTTATCAGAAGAGAGGGTGACAGTATCAGTATTCGATTTAAGAGAAGAAAGGGCAAGTTGATAGTGGCGAGGAAGGTGGTAATTCTTAGACAACAAACTATGAAGAGCAAGAAGGAGAGCGCCACAAAAAGTGGACAAGTCAGGAAGATTACGGGAGCGAGATTGACGAAAGGAATCAAAAGAGCTAATCAGGTCAATACCAGCGCGAGGGGTAAGTGATGTGGCAAAGTAAATACCAAAACCAAGAAGTTCACGCTGATATTGGGAGTGTGTGACAGATTAGTAACACACTCAGTAAGGGAGAATTTTGACCAAGGGCTGTCTGAGACGAGACGCTGAAGTTTATTCTGTAGTTTAATAGAATGAATTTGTGAATTAAGGCGAACAGTGTCAAAAACAATGGTAGTGAGAAGGTTACAAAGATCTTTTGGGAGAGAAGCGAAGTGAGCACGTTGACGCTGACGTTGACGCTGACGGAGAGTAAAGAAGGTATCTTCAACTTGAGATTTAGCAGAAATAATGAGCTGGTGAAGAGGCGGGCATGACCAGGACAGGGAGTGCCCAAGGAGTTGGGTTTGAGGAAATGGGAGAAGGAAGGGGGCAAAACATGTTCAGCAAGACAGTCACGTAGCAAGTGAAGCTGATTCTTACGACGCCTGGAAGCAGTAAGAAAGAAGGATTTTAAAGAAGGAAGAACATTTAAAAAATGGAAAGAATAAGAAGATTACCTGCGGGATCCATAAAAAAATAAAAAGGCACAATACCGTGACTGGAACAATACACAAATAACCTGCACATACGAGAGAATGACTATTTAAAATCAACACCAGCATATACTAAATTATGAAATTAATGGAAGGAGCAAGAAGAAACTATATTCAAAAACTAAACAGAGACAAAAGGACAAAGTATGTAAACCTCACTCAAGCAGAGACAGATAGGAGTAAACATAATCCTGAGCACATTGCTAGAGGCACATATCAGTGGAATAACCTCTGCAGCAAATCTCATCAGGAATCTCATCAGAGTTATTTACGGTCCTATATACGACACAGGTTAGGACTTTCTTGGAGTATGTACCACAAACATTGAAATCTCGTCTGATTAATCATGTTGAGAAATGGGAGAAATTACAAGCGTATGAAACGAAAAAACGTTGTCCCAGAATTACGAGGAATGATCACTGAGGAGAGAAACTAAACTTGACGACATTAGAGGATAGAAGAAACAGGAGATAAGATAACGACATAAAAAATACTAAGTACACTGGGTAGAGTGAATATGGATAGACTGAGAGGAGAGGAAGAGTTGCACTAGAACACAGAATCTAAAGAAACAGTTCAGTCAGAGGGATGTCAGGAAGTGTTTCTTCAGCCTTAAGATTGTCAGGAAGTACAATGACCTAGACGAAGTAGTAGTGGAGTCAGGTTTCATACATAATCACAGAGTTTTAGGAATAGGCATGACAGGGCTCGCAAGGCTAGAAGGGAGTAAATCGGACAAATAACAAGAGCTGAACCTCAACCACCACAATCACAAATTTCAACCAAAAAGAAAAACTTGGAGAACTGGGACCCACAAGGGGTCTAGAAATGTGTTTGGCTCAGACAGTGGAGGTGACGATGAAGAACTTTGTATGTAAAGTGCAACTGATATTGGTAAAAAAAAAAAAAAAAGGTTATGAGAGGACGGTGTCAGAGACAATACTGTTCAGAATTTTGAATAACTTGTGGTATTAAATATCTAAGGAAGTTAAAAGGTGGTGGACGGGAGGAAGCGAGAGTACGTACACACACACACACACACACAGTTTCAGGCCTGGACCAGAAACTGGCTCCTGGAGTTCAACCCTACCAAGTGCAAGTCATGAAGACTGGGGAAGGGCAAAGAAGACCACAGACGGAGTACAGTGTAGGAGGCCAGAGCCTACAAACCTCACTCAAGGAAAAGGATCTTGGTGTGAGAATAACACCAGGAACATCTCCTGAGGCGCACATCAACCAAATAACTGCTGCAGCATACGGGCGCACGCAACCTAAGAACAGCATTCCGACATCTAAAAAAAGACTCCTTCAGGACCCTGTACACTGTCTACGTTAGGCCCATATTGAAATATGCAGCGCCAGTTTAGAATCCTCACCTAGCCAAGCATGTAAGGAAACTAGAGAAAGTGTCAAGGTTTGCAACAAGACTAATCACGGAGTTAAGGGTATGTTCTATGAGGAAAGGTTAAGGGAAATCGACCTGACGACACTGGCAGACAGGAGAGATAGGGGGGATATGATAACGACATATAAAATACTGAGAGGTATAGACAAGGTGGACAGAGACAGGATGTTCCAGAGATGGGAAACAGCAACAAGGGGTCACAGTCGGAAGTTGAAGACTCAGTTGAATCACAGGGATGTTAGGAAGTATTTCTTAAGTCACAGAGTTGTCAGGAAGTGGATTAGCCTGGATAGTGATGTAGTGGAGGCAAGATCCATACATAGTTTTAAGAAGAGGTATGATAAACCTCACGGAGCGGGAAGAGTAACTGAGAAGCGCCCAGTTGAAGAGGCCGGGCCAAGAGCTGTGAATCGACCCCCGCAACCACAACTAGGCTGCGGCTTGACCAATCATCACCTTGCCGGCTAGGCTGCTGCTTGACCAATTATCACCTTGCCGGCTAGGCTGCAGCTTGACCAATTATCACCTTGCCGGCTAGGCTGTTGCTTGAAGAATTATCACCTTGCCGGCTAGGCTGTTGCTTGACCAATTATCACCTTGCCGGCTAGGCTGCTGCTTGACCAATCATCACCTTGCCGGCTAGGCTGTTGCTTGACCAATCATCACCTTGCCGGCTAGGCTGCAGCTTGACCAATCATCACCTTGCCGGCTAGGCTGTTGCTTGACCAATTATCACCTTGCCGGCTAGGCTGTTGCTTGACCAATTATCACCTTGCCGGCTAGGCTGCGGGTTGACCAATCATCACCTTGCCAGCAAGGCTGCGGGTTGACCAATTACCACCTTGCCAGCAAGGCTGCGGGTTGACCAATCATCACCTTGCCAGCTAGGCTGCGGGTTGACCAATCATCACCTTGCCAGCAAGGCTGCGGGTTGACCAATCATCACCTTGCCAGCTAGGCTGCGGGTTGACCAATCATCACCTTGCCAGCTAGGCTGCGGGTTGACCAATCATCACCTTGCCAGCAAGGCTGCGGGTTGACCAATCATCACCTTGCCAGCAAGGCTGCGGGTTGACCAATCATCACCTTGCCAGCTAGGCTGCGGGTTGACCAATCATCACCTTGCCAGCTAGGCTGCGGGTTGACCAATCATCACCTTGCCAGCTAGGCTGCGGGTTGACCAATCATCACCTTGCCAGCTAGGCTGCGGGTTGACCAATCATCACCTTGCCAGCTAGGCTGCGGGTTGACCAATCATAACGTGAAACACACTGATGTACAAAAGGTAATAACCGCCTCATGCCTCCCTCCCGTCACAGTTTTCACAAGAAGCCTCCAGCACTTAGGAGTCATCAAGAATGATGTCGTGTAAATTCTCTATCGTGAGATCTAATTTCAAATTTTTAGTAAAATTATTGTTTCTTTCACTCAGTGTGAGAATTCACTTGTCGTGTGTAGAATTAAAGTTAGACATGCCAAGTTAATCTCGAGTGTTTGCGTCTTTCTGAAATACAGACTGATTTTAACTCGGGAGAAAAAGCTGTTTCTAACTACAGGTATAAAATAAATAAATCGCAACACAAAGGTCCAAGTCGGTTCGAAATGTCGTCATATGTTTGTCACTTAAGTGCCGGTCATTTGTGCATTGGTCAGTTATTCTGGAATCCTGATGGGACAAATGCACCGTTCACTTCTGTATCCCCACCCGCTTTATCTTATCTATCCCACCTCCCTCATGCACTTTATCCCCACTGATCTCTGACTCCTCCTAACAGATCCCATTCCTCACTGCCCACTGCTTGAAATCACCGCCTTCCTTTTATCATCCACTTTTAACAACTCTTCAAAAATATTCTATTTTTCTAATACCTCTACCTTCCCTTCTAATATATTACCACTTTCACTCTTAACTCCTAAGTTCATTTGATCCTCCACCCAAAAAAAAAAAAAATCAAAATTATCGTAAGAATGTTTGCTAGTTTTCCTAAACTTTGCTGTTACTCACTCATTCTCTCATTTCTTCTTATATGTACTCTCTCGTTACTCTTTTATCCCACTTTAAGTCTCTCTGTACTCTTTCATTATATAACTTGAAGTGTATATATATATATATATATATATATATATATATATATATATATATATATATATATATATATATATATATATAATATATATATATAATATTACAGGTATATTTGCAGGTAGTAGGTTGGTAGACAGCAACCACCCAGGGAAGTACTACCGTCCTGCCAGATGACTGTGAAACAAAAACCTGTAACTGTTTTGCATGATGGTAGGATTGCTGGTTTCTTTTTCTGTCTCATAAACACGCTAAGATAACAGGGATATCTTGCTACTCCTACTTACACTTCGGTCACACTTCACAGACACGCACATGCAAATATATATATACATACATCTAGGTTTTTCTCCTTTTTCTAAATAGCTCTTGTTCTTTTTTATTTCTTCTATTGTCCATGGGGAAGTGGAAAAGAATCTTTCCTCCGTAAGCCATGCGTGTCGTATGAGGCGACTAAAATGCCGGGAGCAATGGGCTAGTAACCCCTTCTCCTGTATACAATTACTAAAAAAGAGAAGAAGAAAAACTTTATAAAACTGGGTTGCTTAAATGTGCGTGGATGCAGTGCGGATGACAAGAAACAGATGATTGCTGATGTTATGAATGAAAAGAAGTTGGATGTCCTGGCCCTAAGCGAAACAAAGCTGAAGGGGGTAGGAGAGTTTCAGTGGGGGGAAATAAATGGGATTAAATCTGGAGTATCTGAGAGAGTTAGAGCAAAGGAAGGGGTAGCAGTAATGTTAAATGATCAGTTATGGAAGGAGAAAAGAGAATATGAATGTGTAAATTCAAGAATTATGTGGATTAAAGTAAAGGTTGGATGCGAGAAGTGGGTCATAATAAGCGTGTATGCACCTGTAGAAGAGAGGAATGCAGAGGAGAGAGAGAGATTTTGGGAGATGTTAAGTGAATGTATAGGAGCCTTTGAACCAAGTGAGAGAGTAATTGTGGTAGGGGACTTGAATGCTAAAGTAGGAGAAACTTTTAGAGAGGGTGTGGTAGGTAAGTTTGGGGTGCCAGGTGTAAATGATAATGGGAGCCCTTTGATTGAACTTTGTATAGAAAGGGGTTTTAGTTATAGGTAATACATATTTTAAGAAAAAGAGGATAAATAAGTATACACGATATGATGTAGGGCGAAATGACTGTAGTTTGTTGGATTATGTATTGGTAGATAAAAGACTGTTGAGTAGACTTCAGGATGTACATGTTTATAGAGGGGCCACAGATATATCAGATCACTTTCTAGTTGTAGCTACACTGAGAGTAAAAGGTAGATGGGATACAAGGAGAATAGAAGCATCAGGGAAGAGAGAGGTGAAGGTTTATAAACTAAAAGAGGAGGCAGTTAGGGTAAGATATAAACAGCTATTGGAGGATAGATGGGCTAATGAGAGCATAGGCAATGGGGTCGAAGAGGTATGGGGTAGGTTTAAAAATGTAGTGTTAGAGTGTTCAGCAGAAGTTTGTGGATACAGGAAAGTGGGTGCGGGAGGGAAGAGGAGCGATTGGTGGAATGATGATGTAAAGAGAGTAGTAAGGGAGAAAAAGTTAGCATATGAGAAGTTTTTACAAAGTAGAAGTGATGCAAGGAGGGAAGAGTATATGGAGAAAAAGAGAGAAGTTAAGAGAGTGGTGAAGCAATGTAAAAAGAGAGCAAATGAGAGAGTGGGTGAGATGTTATCAACAAATTTTGTTGAAAATAAGAAAAAGTTTTGGAGTGAGATTAACAAGTTAAGAAAGCCTAGAGAACAAATGGATTTGTCAGTTAAAAATAGGAGAGGAGAGTTATTAAATGGAGAGTTAGAGTATTGGGAAGATGGAAGGAATATTTTGAGGAATTGTTTAAATGTTGATGAAGATAGGGAAGCTGTGATTTCGTGTATAGGGCAAGGAGGAATAACATCTTGTAGGAGTGAGGAAGAGCCA
Source organism: Cherax quadricarinatus (assembly GCF_026875155.1). Taxonomy (NCBI): domain Eukaryota; kingdom Metazoa; phylum Arthropoda; class Malacostraca; order Decapoda; family Parastacidae; genus Cherax; species Cherax quadricarinatus. The sequence goes on along the minus strand of NC_069432.1, from coordinate 12,757,746 downwards.
GTTGTGAGTGTGGGGGAAGTTCGTGAGGCAGTAGGTAAAATGAAAGGGGGTAAGGCAGCCGGGATTGATGGGATAAAGATAGAAATGTTAAAAGCAGGTGGGGATATAGTTTTGGAGTGGTTGGTGCAATTATTTAATAAATGTATGGAAGAGGGTAAGGTACCTAGGGATTGGCAGAGAGCATGCATAGTTCCTTTGTACAAAGGCAAAGGGGATAAAAGAGGTGCAAAAATTATAGGGGGATAAGTCTGTTGAGTGTACCTGGTAAAGTGTATGGTAGAGTTATAATTGAAAGAATTAAGAGTAAGACGGAGAATAGGATAGCAGATGAACAAGGAGGCTTTAGGAAAGGTAGGGGGTGTGTGACCAGGTGTTTACAGTGAAACATATAAGTGAACAGTATTTAGATAAGGCTAAAGAGGTCTTTGTGGCATTTATGGATTTGGAAAAGGCGTATGACAGGGTGGATAGGGGGGCAATGTGGCAGATGTTGCAAGTGTATGGTGTAGGAGGTAGGTTACTGAAAGCAGTGAAGAGTTTTTACGAGGATAGTGAGGCTCAAGTTAGAGTATGTAGGAAAGAGGGAAATTTTTTCCCAGTAAAAGTAGGCCTTAGACAAGGATGTGTGATGTCACCGTGGTTGTTTAATATATTTATAGATGGGGTTGTAAGAGAAGTAAATGCGAGGGTCTTGGCAAGAGGCGTGGAGTTAAAAGATAAAGAATCACACACAAAGTGGGAGTTGTCACAGCTGCTCTTTGCTGATGACACTGTGCTCTTGGGAGATTCTGAAGAGAAGTTGCAGAGATTGGTGGATGAATTTGGTAGGGTGTGCAAAAGAAGAAAATTAAAGGTGAATACAGGAAAGAGTAAGGTTATGAGGATAACAAAAGGATTAGGTGATGAAAGATTGAATATGAGATTGGAGGGAGAGAGTATGGAGGAGGTGAACGTATTCAGATATTTGGGAGTGGACGTGTCAGCGGATGGGTCTATGAAAGATGAGGTGAATCATAGAATTGATGAGGGAAAAAGAGTGAGTGGTGCACTTAGGAGTCTGTGGAGACAAAGAACTTTGTCCTTGGAGGCAAAGAGGGGAATGTATGAGAGTATAGTTTTACCAACGCTCTTATATGGGTGTGAAGCGTGGGTGATGAATGTTGCAGCGAGGAGAAGGCTGGAGGCAGTGGAGATGTCATGTCTGAGGGCAATGTGTGGTGTGAATATAATGCAGAGAATTCGTAGTTTGGAAGTTAGGAGGAGGTGCGGGATTACCAAAACTGTTGTCCAGAGGGCTGAGGAAGGGTTGTTGAGGTGGTTCGGACATGTAGAGAGAATGGAGCGAAACAGAATGACTTCAAGAGTGTATCAGTCTGTAGTGGAAGGAAGGCGGGGTAGGGGTCGGCCTAGGAAGGGTTGGAGGGAGGGGGTAAAGGAGGTTTTGTGTGCGAGGGGCTTGGACTTCCAGCAGGCATGCGTGAGCGTGTTTGATAGGAGTGAATGGAGACAAATGGTTTTTAATACTTGACGTGCTGTTGGAGTGTGAGCAAAGTAACATTTATGAAGGGATTCAGGGAAACCGGCAGGCCGGACTTGAGTCCTGGAGATGGGAAGTACAGTGCCTGCACTCTGAAGGAGGGGTGTTAATGTTGCAGTTTAAAAACTGTAGTGTAAAGCACCCTTCTGGCAAGACAGTGATGGAGTGAATGATGGTGAAAGTTTTTCTTTTTCGGGCCACCCTGCCTTGGTGGGAATCGGCCGGTGTGATAATAAAAAAAAAAAAAAAAAAAAAAAATATATATATATATATATATGCAATAAGATCGCAGTAAACAGGTGATTTCAGAAAATGCAAAACAACCACTCTGAAAGAATAGAGAAATTCCAAGCGCTTTCGTGACTACTCACATTATCAAGGAAATAGTTCCTTGATAATGTGAGTAGTCACGAAAGCGCTTGGAATTTCTCTATTCTTTCAGAGTGGTTGTTTATATATATATATTATATATATATATATATATATATATATATATATATATATATATATATATATATATATATATATATATATATATATATATTATACACATACATATAAGCCGCAATTTTTCAGCTCCTGTCTTCCCATGGTCTGGGCAGCTTGATTTGTGTCTGACGAGATTTTAATGGTGCTTGTTGTTACGTCCGCATTTTTTTTTTTTTTTTTTGAGAGGGCTGGTGTTATGTAATCAACAGTGTGACATGTAATGTAAATGATTTAGAAAACCGATAAGTTGAAGAATACGATATTTTTGCAATATTTGGGACTCTTCATTGCGGAAACGATTCGCCAGCCAGTGCCTTCTTCAGTCTATTATAGAGAAGAACAGTGGGAAGATGAGGAGGAGTTTGATGTAATCAGTCCTTCAGCCTGGAGTCGATGTGTTCAGTCCAGTGGTGACTCCGCCTCCTACTGCTTCTACTCTACACGGATGATGTGTACTAGAATCTCTTAAGTGTCAGAAAGGTATTTTTAAAGATATTACATTGCTCCTCAAGAAATCCTGGACTGGATATTCTGGAGGATCTGAGTTGGTTTTTCTTGCTGAGTTTATAGTGTGACCTGAATTTGAGGTGGCACTCTAGTTTCACGAGCAAGAAGTCGAGAAAATGAAGGCTGTTATATATTTCCTCAAGAGTAAACTGTGAAGATGGCTCAGCTGTGTTGAAGTTATTTTTGTGGTTATCCAGGTTGAGTCATCAAAGAGGTATGAAAAGAATGTAATCCATTTAGTGGACCCAAATGACGGTTCTGGGAATCATGGATGGACGCTCTTCCAGTCTGCCTTGAGTCCATCTTAAGTTCGCCAACACAGAGAAGATCGGGAAGCCACTACCATACCGAACTTCCATCTGAAATGCGAATAACATAAGGAAACAATTTAAAATTTTACAAAATTCATCTGTAAGCTGCACAAAGTCTTCGCAGGATATCTGATGGTTCAAATTAAATTTCAGCTTCTGGAGTAACAGGTTGACAATCTGGTCTAGGGGGACTAATGAAAAATGAACTCGTGATAAGGACAGCTTGGGCTCAGATTATTACTTCATAAGTTCTACACAGAGCGGAATGTTGTCCCCAGAAAGTATATTCTGCAGTGGTTGTTTTCGAATCCAAATAATTTTTCAAGTCATAATAGACTGTGACGAAATTCTGAAGCTTTCATTTTATTCACGTGAATTGTGTCTAAGATGGGAAGAAAAAACCGAGTCTCTAAAGGTAAAATTATCTTACTTCTTGAATGACAAATTTATGGCAAAATTTCGACTACCATGGAATGTCCGCTGAGACACAAACTAAAAATTCTATCGAAATACAACTTATGTTCTGTTGCTGTCACTGGATACACCACATTGGCATTAATTACATCGTAGACAACACCTTCTACAGTTGACCTTCTGGTGCACCCATTAAAAGGTCAACTGCACCCCAACTGGCTATGAAATCCGTCCTACATATTCTACCCAGCTACAGAAGTTAGTTTTTTGTTCACCCAATATCTATCCTGCAGACGGTAGCGCAAGAACATTATGGATGCACCTAATGCCTAGGAACTAGGCCCCATAAACGTTAATAAGAATATATCTGGAGGTATGTATATGTGTGTGTGTGTGTGTGTGTGTTAATCAATAACAGCACTGCAACTAGCCGAGGATTCGAACCCGTGTTCTTTTAGCCTGCCTCACGGTGAGCGAAAATTCCACGACGCTCTAACCCACAGGACCATATGGGATTGTATGGTCCCGTGGGTTAGAGCGTCGTGGAATTTTCGGTCACCATGAGGTGGGATACAACAACACGGGTTCGAATCTCCTCGGCAAGTCGCAGTGTTGTTATTGATTAAATACTACTTGTTCGTGATTACAATAATATATATACATACATATATTAACAAAACAACCACTGTGAAAGAATAGATAAATTCCAAGCTCTTTCCTGACTACTTACATTATCAAGTGGTTGTTTTGCATATTCTGAAATCACCTGTTTACTGTGATCTTACTAAACATATATTAACATTTAACATACGTTATTTTTTATCTCTTTAATCCTCTCTAAGTGGACAATGGCTGATCACATACTTTGCATCGCCTGTGCTGACCAGTATGTGGTTGCTGAGGTCGGAACTCAGGTAATAGTCCTGGCTCTGCTAGCCGTTACTGTGTATGACAGACTGCCACAAGTACTTGTAACCAATCCCAAGTCTGGCTACTAAGTTGTAAGTTGCTCCGTAAGTGTGATATCTATGTTCTTGTTATCATTGTGATTTATAGAGCTGCTCAAGCTTCTAACTGCATTCCTATTACATCCACTCTTATTATCCACCTCTTTCCTAATATTATGTTACAACAATCCAGTTCATACATTTGTCTGTATTTGGTCAGAATGATGGCTGGAAAATTTTTAATATTTTTCGGATATGAAGATTTACAGTAAAATTATTTGCATTTTATCAGTCACTATTGACCGGATTAACAGAAGTTTAGTCTCGGGATTACTAAGAAACAGATGAAAGCCATTACAGGGTAAGATACATGTGTAACAGTTGTGTATATTTATAATTGAAACGTTTCGCCCAGACAACAGGCTTCTTCAGTTAAATACAGAAGAGATTAAATATGAAGCCAGCTGAAGTAATGGCGAAGTAAAGATGTGATTAGATCATCAGCCTTGAAGTGTTTGAGGGGGTCAGTCCCTCAGCCTGGTGAATAGTTCAGCTCCATTGTCCTGAAACAATGTGAAACTGAAACGTGAGACTAGAAAATTTTATACTGTCATTTTCAAGATTATAGAGCAGAATTATTCTCCAGGCTGAGGGACTGACCCCCTCAAACACTACTACTTCAAAGTTGTTGGACTGATCACATCTTTACCTTGCCACTACTTATGCTGGTTTCATATTTAATCTCCTCTGCATGTGACTGAAGAAGCCTGCTGTGTAGGCGAAACGTTTCAACAATATACATACCGAAATGTTGTACCTGTGTCCTACTCTCTACTAGTCTCGAGAGTGTTGCACAGTGCACTCAGATTGTTGCAAAGTGCACTCAGATTGTTGCAAAGTGCACTCAGATTGTTGCAAAGTGCACTCAGATTGTTGCAAAGGGCACTCAGATTGTTGCAAAATGCACTCAGATTGTTGCAAAGGGCACTCAGATTGTTGCAAAGGGCACTCAGATTGTTGCACAGTGCACTCAGAGTGTTGCACAGTGCACTCAGAGTGCACAATTCACTACATACGAGAAACAGAAAACAGTACCATCACTGTCTATTCCAAAAGTGTAGACACTCCACCAAATTTTATTTAAAAAGATTAGGCAAAAACCAATGGTATTATAGAGCGAATGAGAATAATTATGACAATATTAAAAAAATATATATATCCTAAATCTTTCCTTCAATATTTCAAAAATGTATAAAAATCAACATCTCCTCACAACATAAACAAGATTAATTATTCCTTTGGTAGTTGTCACAAAACTTAAACTACCTTTGACGTGTTAAAGAATGAAAACAATTACGCTTAGTGCAAATAAACAAAAACAAAAATGCGGAACGAGTGGGGATCGAACCCATGACAAGTGAGTTTACAACTGCGTTTTTTTTACGATTTCGGGAGTCAAAATACACAAAAAATTATTTAGTAGTTTAAATACAGTGTTGGACACGCACGAGCCAATTAAGAAACCTTCCTGAATTCCAGAAAGTAGAACTACATTAACTGGAAACCTGCTCCCACTTATTGTAGCACAAAATGTGTGTGCATGTTCAAAATCCTTGTCAGCGATGACCATTTGATGATATATATTGTTAACATCTTACAAGGTCATTTGAAACCTGATACGCTAACTACCCTTGTCTTGAAGTCTCCTCTCCATGCACATAACTTCGTTCTTGTTCTTGTTCTTTCACCTGACTTAGTTTCCTCATCTGACTAACATCATGTGACATAGGTCAGGTGGCCCTTGTATTATATTCTGTATCCAGTATGCACTTGATAGCGTTCTGAAGACAGACATATTTGTAGGCAGAAAAAAACACAGCAATTCTCATACCTCTTGATGAGGGTTTCCTTGTACCGTAAATCTGCGTTCATTTTACAGCATATTTAAGGAAATCTCCTTACGTACCCTAGCTTCTTATATGAATATTTGCAAGTAAGGAAATCAAGGAAAATTTGAACATTATTACTCTCTGATGTGAGTTTTCCAAACTCTTTCGTGACCTCCATGTTACTTATCAAGACTGTTTTGTTTGTTCAGTCTCTTGAAATATATTCTTCAGTGGTTTAGTAACGTGGCATCTCATTGAGGCAACGACTACCTGATGTTTACCAGACCAAAGTTCGCATCTCAGGAGAGGCGTCTGTTGTTATAAGCATATAGGTGTATGTGTGTATGTATTTATAGAGACGAGATGTATATCCTGTTTCAGTAGCCACACGCAAATGGACAAGAGAGCTAAGTGCTCTACCACTCACACGTTGTGTCTTGAGTGACCTTGTGATGTGAAGGACTAAGCTGTGTGTTTATGTATAAACATGTTGGTTTGTGTGTGGATACAGACGTTTAATCAAATGTGTGTGTGTCTGGGAATCTGAGTTTAACCAAGTGTGTTGGTTTGGGTATGAACACTAAGAATGAAGGTCCGTTTGTTTGGGTAAGCGTTCTAAGCAAGAAGGTATATTTGTGTGGGTACACACGCGTGTACAACCAGGTGTGTTTTTTGGGTACGTAACTTCAAGCATCTGCACGTTTGTGCAGATACACACGTTTAAGCAAGCAGGTGTGTTTGTTTGGGTACGCAAGTTTAGGCAGACCATTTGTGTTGTTTTGGTCAAGTATCGGGCTGGGGCCAGCAGTGCTCTGGCCAATTTGTCAGAGGTAGTCCCGAGGTTGGTGCTTCCATCAGATAAAGTGAGACGAGATTAATGACGAGAACATCCCACACATACATCACAGCTCCTGATGCTGCTGCTGATGCTGCTGCTGCTGCGCTGCTGCTACCTTCCTCTACCAAATGATGCAGCTGCTGTTGTCACAACCTTCTTCTACCACACTTGCTGCTGTTGCTGCTGCTTCTACTATCCATTACTACAGCTGTTGTTGCTGCCGCTGTCGCTGCTTCTTTCTTATATCACAATTGTTCCTTCTAGTGTAGCTGCTACTTTTCTCTACAACAGTTGCTGCTGCTACTGTCCCTTACCACAGCTTCTGCTGCTGCTGTTACCGTCCGTTACTACAACTACTGTTGTTGTTGCTGCTACCTCCCTCAAGCACATCTGCTGCTGCTAAATTTCAGTACCATTGCTGCTTTTGCTGCTTGTTCCTTTCTGCACCACTACTGCTATTGTTGCTGCTACTGCTGTTGGTAACTTGCTGTACGCAGCAGCTGCTGATACTTCCTTAGTCTACCACAGTGCTGCTGTTACTGCTACTACCTTTTCTAGCACATCTGTGCTGTTGTTAGCCTTTCTTGACGGCTGTTCTGCTGCTCTCCTCTAGCTGATGCTGCTGCTGCTGCTGCTTCGATCTTGTGTTTTGCTGACTTGTTCTCCACCCTATCTTCTGCTGCTATTGCTGCTGGTCTGACGCTCTGCAACACTGCTGCTGTTTCCTGCTGCAACGTACTCCCACTGCTACTCTGTACTCCTTTTATCACAACTGGTGCGCTTGTGCTTCTGACTTTCCTCTACCACAGCTGCTACTGCGTACTGCTGCTGCTGCTGCTGGTCGCTGCTGTACTCTACCACAACTGCTACTGCTGCTACTGTGCTACTGCTTCTGTTTTTGTTTCTGTTACTGCAGCTGCTACTTGATGCTATTATAGCTTGTTCAGCTATATTAGCACCAATTGCTGCTAATGTTTCTGTTACTACAGCTGTTGTTGTTAATGCTGCTTTTCCTACAGCTGCTGTTTTTGCCGTTATTAAACCTGTTGCTGCTACTAGAGTTTCTGCCTCTGCTACTTTACAGTTGGTTACTCCTGGTTACTACAGTGTTTTACTGCTATACAATTGTTGCTCCTGCTACAGCTGCCTCTGCTCTGCTACAGCTGCTCTCCTGCTAAAGCTGCTGCATTCTGTTACTACTATGATTGCTGCCTGCTACAGCTGCTGCTCCTGCTACAGCTGCTTCTCCTGCTAAAGCTGCTGCTTCTGTTACTACTACTGATGCTGCTCCTGCTACAGCTGCTGCTCCTGCTACAGCTGCTTCTCCTGCTAAAGCTGCTGCTTCTGTTACTACTACTGATGCTGCTCCTGCTACAGCTGCTGCTCCTGCTACTACTACTGATGCTGCTGCTGCTGCTGATACTAAAGCTGCATCAGGATCATCAGAAGCTGTTGCTTCTGATGCTCTTGTTGCTGCTGCTAGTGCAACAGAGGTTACTAATGATGTTACTTCACCTGCTGTTTCTGCTGCTACTACAGTTGCTGATGCTGTACTACATCTGCTATTGCAGCCACTGCAGCTGCTGTTACTGCTATTACTACAGTTGTTGCTGCTGCTGCTGTTTCTACTCCGTTCTATCGTGTAGAAGCCACCTATGTGGGTGCTGTGGCCGGACTATCGTCCTAGGTGCACAGTGTGGGTGAGATGCACATCACAGCTGCGTTCCCTGGACTCAACAATTCCTGACTGGTCCTTAGTAAAGACTACCATCGTTATGTAACTTTTCTTTCAAAACTGTATGGTAAATTATCTCGACAAGTGCCTGTTTACTTAAGAATGTTCCTTTGAATGTCTCAATATACGTCTATGTCCTCTGTAATGTATATCATAAACTCAAGACGATTGGTAGATCAGTTTTCGATTTCTGTATAATTATGTTATAATTATGTATTTGTTAACAGCTTAATGATATTACATATACAATACAAAAACACATTATTACCATGATGGCTTCCTCTGATTAACAACATAAACAGAGATAATTATATTACTCTCGGATAATACAATGATATTCAAATTATTCATCTGTTTTCTTGTCCTGTCTCGTTCCTTCGCTTCCCGTCCCTCCCCTCCCGTCCCTCCCTCCCGTCCCTCCCCTCCCGTCCTCCCCTCCCGTCCCTCCCTCCCCTCCCCCTCCCTCCCTCCCGTCCCTCCCTCCCCTCCCTCCCGTCCCTCCCTCCCTCCCGTCCCTCCCTCCCGTCCCTCCCTCCCTCCCGTCCCTCCCTCCCTTCCTCCCGTCCCTCCCTCCCGTCCCTCCTTCCCGTCCCTCCCTCCCTCCCTCCCCTCCCTCCCTCCCGTCCCTCCCTCCCCTCCCGTCCCTCCCTCCCCTCCCGTCCCTCCCTCCCGTCCCTCCCTCCCCTCCCGTCCCTCCCTCCCGTCCCTCCCTCCCGTCCCTCCCTCCCCTCCCGTCCCTCCCTCCCTCCTTCCGTCTCTTATGTAATATTTTATTTAACTTTATCACAGTTCCTTTTATTTTTCAGATCTATCTCCTACCTTTACGCATTCTTCTTTAGAGTCGAAAAAATCATTTATCTCCACTCTCGTCAAAAACGAATTTTTGGTTCTGATAATGATAGATTTCTGAAAATTTTTTGGGTCTATACTTGAGTTACCCGTTTCCAGTTCTAGCATTTTATCAAATTTATAGCTAAAATAAATCGACGATTACAAAATCTATATTGATATTCACTACAAAACATTCTAAATTTAGAGAGGTTATGACTTGAGTGAAAATTTCTGGAGTTAGCAATGTGTGAGAAGCAGACGCTACTGCAGGAAGTGCCAGGTGGCACTGACGGACTACACTTGAACCTCTTAAAAGCCATCAAACGTTCATTATCAAGGAACCTTGGGCAACTCCAGAACCTCCTGTATCATGTATTATATTCCAAGTCTTCCTTTTCAATATAAAAGGTTCAGTTTAAAAATTATGGAGCGATTGTAAATGTCATGTGTGTTCTCCTATAGACATTAATACAGTGATTTTCCGAACATTTAAAATAACCTAACTGCATAAAACCTTCATTATTAAGACATCAAAGGACTCTAAATTTTATCATATATTACATCACAAAATATGATAAGGTAATTGTTAAACACATAATTATTAGAGACAATAAAGACATCAGCAGAAATAATTAAATCATTACTGTTGGCGGCATTTAATTAACCTACACATCAGAACCGGGTCCAGCAACCTTTATCGTCTATCACGTTCTCAAGTCCTTCAGGGAGGTACATAAATAGTTAGAGATGATCTGTGGCGTCCTCAATTCTTCCCTCTCGGTTTATACCTGAATCATGAGCTGCCTCCCACACACTCACAATATTCAACATATAATTCCCAATGAGATTCAAATGACGGCTGTTCTTTAGCCAATCAAGGAAGGTGAACTCACGCTGCTCCTGAATCCACCACTTCACCGCACTGGCCTTGTGTTAAGGGAATAAACATTGTTTCCAGTAGAAGGGTACTGGAGATACTTAAGAGAGTACAGCATCACTTCCATACTTCCTCCAGGATCTCAGTGTTGTAATCTGCTGTGAATCTGCTCTCTATCTAAATGCTGTATATGAAAAAAATCCAACCCCTATTCATTACCTACTGCATGGTCACTTCGCCCCTTTTTAGATGTGATAGATAATGCAACTACGGGCCGCCTAGTGATTACAGCGCTGGGTCTGCTATACGCATAGGCCAAGATTATATTATTTAATTTTTTTTTAAAATTATTATATTATATATATATATGAATGTGAAATAGTTTCTACCAATCAACAGATGATCCAGAATATTAGTGCCGTTTTACCAGGAGCACGAGCCATTGATCCAGCCAATAGCACTCTCCTCGGTGCTCCTCTTGGGTCCAATGCCATCGATCTGATCCTAGTAAAAAAAGTCTCAGACCTCCGGACGATGGAAAGCAGGATGAAAGACATGGACACACACGATGCCTTCTACCTACTCACCAGGTGCCTTTCAATCCCAAAACTTGCCTATTTTCTGAGATGCTCCCCAGCCTTCAGCAGTCCAAAACTCAAGGAATATGACTCTCTCCTGAAGGCCATGCTAGAGAGTGTATTGAATCTTTCCCTTGACGATGGACAGTGGTTGCAAGCCTCACTTCCGGTCAGGTTTGGAGGACTAGGAGTACGCAGATCCTCCCAGATTGGGTCTACCAGCTTTCCTATCCTCTTCCCTTGCATCCCCAAAAGGGGTTATAAGACAAATTCTTCCTGACACCCTCAGTGACTCAGCAGGAAAAGAAGACCCTAGCTATGTCAGTGCCATCACCGAATGGGAGACTCTTGCTGCTCCAGAATCAAACCCTAGTGCTGCACTGGCTCACAAACAGTCAAGCTGGGATGGCCCAATCGCCCGAAAGGTGCTTGCCAACATGCTCAGGGGTGCAACATCAGATAGGGAATTGCCCGTCTCCAGGCTGTTGAGTGCACATCACTCCCGGGGGCTACCTCCAAACAGTTCCCATATCGGCAATGGGAACGCGACTCGACCCTAAGACCCTCCGTATTGCAGTGGCTCTGCGCCTTGCTGCCCCAATTCACACAGAATATATGTGTATTTGCGGCGAAGTGCAAGCAGACCAATACGGTCTACATGGTCTTAACTGTTCCAAAACCAAGGGCTGGCATGCATGACACAATGAGGTCAACGACATCATTAAGAGAACCCTTGCTACAGCTGGATGCCCTGCCGAGAGGGAGCCCCGATCACTTGCAGCAAACAATACCCACAACCCAGCAAACCGCCCCGACGGGATCATCATCTATCCTTGGAAGAATGGCAAGCTCTTAGCATGGGACTATACCTGTGTGTCCACACTGGCTGACACCTATATCCATCACAGTGTGGGGCGACAGGAGGAGCTGCTGACCACAGGGAGGAGTACAAGATCAGCAAGTACAGGGACATTAGCTAACAGTATCAATTTGTCCCAGTGGGATCAGAGACCTTTGCATCATGGGGAAAAAATGCCACACGTTTCCTTAAAGAATTGGGTTCCAGACTCATCGACACCACAGGGACCCAAGGGCAGCCACTTTCATGTTCCAGCGCCTCAGCGTCGCCATCCAGAGGGGAAATGCTTGCTGCATACTTGGCTCACGTCCAGCCTCGGAGGAGCTGGAGGAAATTCATGATCTTTGATACATTGCGCCATTGTATTCATGTTTATGTTTTTTCTGTAAATGTATTTTGTTTATTAATAAATGTTCACATAGAATAAAAAATATATAGGGGGTGGTAGGAGAAGAAAATATTCAAACAGCTCCGGGGAGAACCTTGAGTTTTCCCTGAGGTACGTTTGTCTTCTCTGAGGATGAGGGTCCACATTCCAGCTATAGAGGTGGTACTTCCCTATATATATATATAATATATATATATATATATATATATAATATATATATATATATATATATATATATAATAGTATATATATATATTTCTGTCTATTAATAAAGTTCACATGTAGTTTAAAAATATAGGGGTGGTACGAGAAGAAAATATTCAAACAGCTCTGGGGAGAACCTTGAGTTTTCCCTGAGGTACGTTTATTGTCTTCTCTGAGGATGAGGATCCCCAGTCCAGTACTAGAGGTGGTACCTTATATATATATATATATATGTATAATGTATATATATATATATATATATATATATATATATATATATATATATATATATATATATATATATATATATATGTATGTATGTATGTATATATATATATTATCTATCATGAATGTCAAGAATCTAGAGTTGTTATGTATGTCTAGTAACTAGCATGAACTGAAAGTGCATGATAACTAGCAGTTATCGTCCACATGATAGATATGGTGTGAATGATGACCTAGCCACTGTCATCCAGAGGATGGATATGGTGTGAACGATGACCTAGCCACTATCATCCATAGGATGGATATGGGGTGTACAGTAAACTAGCCACTTCCGTCCACAAGACCGATATCAGATGCATGGTAAACTAACCACTACTGTCTTCAGGATGTTTATAGGATGCACAGTAAATTAGCCGCTACCGTCCACGGGATGGATATGGTGTGCCTGACAAACTAGTCATTACTGTCCACAGCACAGATATGGGGGCACACCATATACTGGCCCCTACCGTCCACAGGATGGCTATGGGATGCCCAATAAACTAGCCGCTACCGTCCATAGGATAGATATGAGATGCCCGGAAGCTTAATTGTTACCGTCCACAGAACAGTTGAGTTCACAACAAACCAGCTGTTGTCATCTCCACGAGGGTACGGGGTACACGATGTAGCAGCCGCTTGGGTATCCAAATCTAAAAATTCTGATACCATGGGGCCAAGAACTGTAGTGATACCGCAAGTTATTTTCCGAGACAAGCGAACTGCTGTCCCTTCCTTCCTAGACCGTCGGTAAAGCGACTTCGACACCGAAATGTAGCAGAAAAACTGTGATGTTTATGGCGGAAAGACACGTGTGCCGAGCAAGCTCTACGCGATGCTTCAATCTTTGTAGAGCTTCATCACGTCAATGACGTTTCGCCCTCCAGAAACCGAAATGTAATCGTAATGAAACCTTGATCAACACCTGTATTTTCTTATAAGAAAGACACATATGCAAAGGTTAGGCATCTTTTTTCCGAAACGTTTCTCCTACACAGCAGGCTTCTTCAGTCGAGTACAGAGGCAACATAAACAGTAAAGATGTGAAGACGATGTAATCAGTACATCACCCTGGAAAACGTAGCTTTGAGGTGGTCAGTCCCTCAGCCTGGAGAAGACTTCTGCTCAATAGTCTGGAACAAACCACCTCAAAACTACGTCATCCAGCGTGATGGACTGATTGCATCGTCTTCACATCTCTACCGTTCCTGTTGCCTCTGTATTCGACTGAAGAAGCCTGTGTAGGCGAAATATTTTGGAGTAAAGATACCTGTTACACACGTGTTTTACCCATCAACTTATCGGTATGGCATACCATTATATTTACCTGTATTTTGTAAAGTAAAAGGACACAAGTGCAACTAATGTGACATTTATTGTGGCAACGTTTCGCTCTCCAGGAGCTTTATCAAGCTTGATAAAGCTCCTGGAGAGCGAAACGTTGCCACAATAAATGTCACATTAGTTGCACTTGTGTCCTTTTACTTTACATATTGTCGGTAATTCTACCAACTTTATTACTACCTGTATTTTGTACATCACGATGTGCAGTACGTTGTTGTACTCTGTAACAGTTACCCGCGGTCAGCAGCACCGCGCACTCTGTCAGGCATAGAAGTAATTACGCTATGAACTGTGATTAATGTGAAGGATGGATGTACTTGAGATGAACTCGTTTTATAAATGAAGAAGAGTACGTCAAATTAGCGGCCAGGAATGGACCGCTTCATTTCAGTTTGCATAATAAATGTATCTTAACTCTTTTTACCTTACAATCTTTGTGATCTTGATTAATCTTTTTTCGTATAATCACTATGATCTAGATTAATCTCTTATCATATAATCGCAATGATCATGATCAGTGTTTCCCAGTCTGGGCGGCACCGCCCCCCTAGTGTGCGTTTTTAAAATTGAGGGGGCGGTAAATTGTGTGAGAGAGGTAGGGAGCACTCAGACACAGTCGTTGTGGAAGCTTTATTACACGGGAAAGCAATACTCGCATTTCTTTCACTCGCATTTCTTCCAACAGAGCAAAATTGAGTTTGCAGGGGTCGAGACACAGCTCCCGGCCCCGCTTGTTAATTCTCATTTACCAGCTTAACTGATTTCTGCCCTCCACATCCCAGTGTTATCTATTCTGAAAACTGTGGAGAGTGTTTTGTCTTCACTATTTATAAGATTGAAAAAATCCTCATGGCTCGTCTACGTCTCTTGACGTCAGTTGTGTTCTCTGGATGACTCGTCTCTATTCACTCTAGTCTTCCGAGTATTTTGTAAAAGGTCATACATGCACCTTTCATCTTGTTTTTCAACGTTGTCAAGACTGAGTTCTTTAATTCTCTCCTTGTTGTCTCTGCCCATAAATGCCGGTACCAGTCCAGTTACATATCTTTGAATCTCATCTAGTACATGTGCCAGAGCATATGAGGGTTCCATACTCCTTCTGCATACTCAAAAACGGGCCTAACATAAGTTATATAAAAACCTAAATGAATTCTTGTTCAGGTTCCTGAAAGTAATTCTTCCGTTACTTAGTTTTGTATATGCCGCTGAAGTTATGGGATTTATATTTACTTCTGATGAGATGCTTGGTGCAATGCTTGCTCTCTGGATCCAGTCTCTAGTCTTTTAAGCTGTATTTCGTGTGCAGTCTTCTCACTCTTTCTCCTGTTATCATTGTTGTAAACTTACCAGAAATGAATTAAAGTAAAGACCATGCTGTTGATGTCTGCAACCACTGTACGTCTTTCGGCATCTTTCCCTCCCACCTACAGTTGATATTTACGTCAGTAATAGGATATGCCCACCCCTTCTTTGGTTCACATCAGATTATGTATCACTTCCATGGGGCTGGAAGACCCCTACGACTATAATGATTATGATAATAAAAGTATAATAATAATATTATGGCGACTCCATCACATCTAAGCAAGATCAAGACAATGTTGGAGCCATGTGTGTTAGGGACTACATTTGCTGTCCTCACTCTCTCTTGTAACTGTCTCGAATCCATTGATTTACTGTTGATCATAACTTCTGTTTTCCCTAGCAGAATTCATGGTGACACGCTTGTCAGGTCGCACTGCCTAAGATGTATCCAGGTCCATCAAAAGCTTCTTAATCTCTTCCTTTTTTATGTGGTTGACATCCAGTAATTGTTGGTCCCACAGTTAAGATAAGAAAGAAGGAACACTGCAACAGGCCTACTGGCCCATGCGAAGCAGGTCCATGTCTCCTCCTTCCCCCCCCCGGATTACCCCTATGTCCCACCCAGTCAGGTCACTTCCACTTAAAGAAGGAGCACGGCATCAGACCTACTAGCACAAGCTAGTCAGGTCCAACTCACCCACCCACACCCACTCATGTATTTATCTAACCTATTTTTAAAACTACATAACGTTTTAGCCTCTATAACTGTACTCGGGAGTTTGTTCCACTCATCCACAACTCTATTACCAAACCAGTGCTTTCCTATATCCTTCCTGAATCTGAATTTTTCCAACTTGAAACCATTGCTGCGAGTCCTGTCTTGGCTGGAAATTTTCAGCACGCTATTTACATCCCCTTTATTTATTCCTGTTTTCCATTTATACACCTCGATCATATCCCCCCTAATTCTACGCCTTTCGAGAGAGTGTAGATTCAGGGCCCTTAGTCTATCCTCATAGGGAAGATTTCTGATACATGGGATCATCTTTGTCATCCTCCTTTGTACGTTTTCCAGAGCATTTATATCCATTCTGTAATACAGTGACCAGAACTGAGCAGCATAGTCTAAATGAGGCCTAACCAAGGATATACAGAGTTGAAGAACAACCTGAGGACTTCTATTATTTATACTTCTAGATATGAAGCCAAGAATTCTGTTAGCTTTATTGCGAACACTAATGCACTGTTGTCTTGGTTTTAGATTACTGCTAACCAGAACTCCTAAATCCTTCTCGCAATCAGTAGCATTAAGATCTACATTATTTAGTTTATATGTGGCATGGTTATTTTCTTCAGTGTCTTTGGTATCGCCCCATTTTCCACCGAGACTTCTTCAAATTGTTTTATAACATTTTACGGATTTCATTGTCATTGTTCATGTGCTCTTCTTCCTTCCTCGTCTTTCTTCTGACGTGATCGTGAAGTATTGTCGGTTCAGATCTTTGGTGCTATGCTATTCTCAAACTGTCTTTCAGACTCCTCGCCCTAACATATTCGTTTCTGGCCAGTCTGTTCACTTTTTTTTTTTGTCTGAATTGTTCTTTTTGCTTTTTTTTCCACTCTTGCATTTTCCGTTTTTACCTCCCTTCATCTCTGGTTAAACCAACGGTTCATTTTGTATTAGTTGTTTCTGCACCGTCTCGGTATGAAGGTATCCTCAGCTGCCCTGCATTTTCCAGCTAGGTATTATGATCATCTCATCCACTGACTTTCCTCCTAATTCACTGTCTAAATTCACAACATTCAGGAGGTCTCTCAACCCATCAACATTTTTCCATTCTGAAGTCTGCCTACTGTATTTCCCCCTACCTTTACTTCCACTAAGTACTCGAATTTCAAGACCATATGATCACTAGCACCCAGACGGGTCTCATATCCTATTTCACATGTCAGATGTACCTACGGAAAACACTAGGTCCAACATTGCTTTATCATCTCACTCCCTTGTCACGTCCTTACGTGCTGACTCAAAGTTTTCTCTGAACAACTCCATCAACTTAGTCCTGCATGTTTCCTTCCTCAGCCTGTACTCACCTAATTGTGGCTGCAGGGGTCGAGACTCAGCTCCTGGTCCCGCCTCTTCACTGACCGCTACTGGGTCCTCCCTCTCCCTACTTCATGAGCTTTATCATACCTCGTCTTAAAACTATGTATGGTTCCTGCCCCCACTACATCGCTTGCCAGACTATTCCACTTCCTAACAACTCTGTGGCTGAAGAAATACTTCCTAACATCCCTTTGACTCATCTGAGTCTTCAGCTTTCAATTGTGACCCCTTGTTTCTGTGTCCCATCTCTGGAACATCCTGTCTCTGTCCACCTTGTCTATTCTACGCAGCATTTTGTATGTCGTTATCATGTCTTACCTGACCCTCCTGTCCTCCAGTGTCGTCAGACCGATTTCCCTTAACCTTCCTTCGTAGGACATTTACCTTAGCTCTGGGACTAGCCATGTTGCAAACCTTTGCACTTTCTCTAATTTCTTGACGTGCTTCATCAAGTGTGGGTTCCAAACTGGTGCTGCGTACTCCCGTACGGGCCTGACGTACACAGTGTATAGTGTGTCCTGTGTGCGTGTGTGTGTGTGTGTGTGTGTGTGTGTGTGTGTGTGGTGTATTCACCTAATTGTGGTTGCAGGGGTCGAGACTCAGCTCCGGGCCCCGCCTCTTCACTAAGTGCTACTAGGACCCCTCTCCTCCTCCTAGATGAGCTTTATCATACCTCATCTTAAAGCTATGTATAGTTCCTGCCTCCACTACCTCACTTGCTAGGCTATTCCACTTCCTGACTACTCTATGACTGAAGAAATACTTCCTAACATCCCTTTGACTCATCTGAGTCTTCAACTTCCAATTGTGATCCCTTGTTTCTGTGTACCATCTCTGGAACATCCTGTATCCGTCCACTTTGTCTACTCCACGCAGTATTTAGTATGTCGTTATCATGTTTTCCCTAACCCTCCTGTCCTTCAGTGTCGTCAGGCCGATTTCCCTTAAACTTTCTTCGTAGGACATTCCCCTTAGCTCTGGAACTAACCTTGTTGCAAACCTTTTCACTTTCTCTAATTTCTTGACGTGCTTGACCAGGTGTGGGTTCCAAACTGGTGCTGCATACTCCAGTACGGGCCTGACGTACACGGTGTACAGTGTCTTGAACGATTCCTTACTAAGGTATCGGAACGCTATTCTCAGGTTTGCCAGGTGCCCATATGCTGCAGCAGTTACCTGGTTGATGTGTGCTTCCGGAGACGTGCTCGGTGTTATACTCACTCCAAGATCTTTCTCCTTGAGCGAGGTTTGCAGTCTTTGGCCACTTAGCCTATACTCCGTCTGCGGTCTTCTTTGCCCTTCTCCGATCTTCATGACTTTCCATTTGGCGGGGTTAAATTCGAGAAGCCAGTTGCTGGACCAGGTGTCCAGCCTGTCCAGGTCTCTTTGAAGTCTTACCTGATCCTCATCTGATTTAATTCTCCTCATTAACTTCACATCATCTGCGAACACGGACACTTCTGAGTCTAACCCTTCCATCATGTCATTCACATATAGCAGAAATAACACTGGTCCTAGGACCGACCCCTGTGGGATTCCGCTCGTCACAGGTACCTACTGTAATGGTTTAGAAAGACACGTAAGCAAACACTATAACATATTTATTAGAAAACGTTTCGGTCCTGGGACCTTGATCACTTCTAACATACAGAGGTAGGAAGACAGTATATATAGGCGGAGAGTGAGGTGTGACGCACGTGACCTGAGGAATGTCATAAGAACATAAGAATGGAGGAACACTGTAGAAGGCCTACTGGCCCATGCGAGGCAGGTCCTTATCAAAAACAACCTCTGCCTATGATGAGGACGGGTAGACGATGAAATCACGTGACTCCTGTGTTGTTGGGTTGGTGCTGCTTAAGTATCATATATGCCAATGTTTTTGAAATTTTGTAGTTTCCAGTGTTGCGTTCTATAGTGTCGGTGACGGCGATTAGTGAGGCTTCTAGGCACCGAGACGTCTCAATATCCAGGCCCTTCTCAACAAGATCAATGCAGTTGAACCATCAATAAAGTTTACACTTGAACTCGAAAATGATGGCAAACTTCCTTTCCTCGACGTTCTACTGTGCAGATCTCCCGACAGTGACAAACTTCTCTTCAAAGTGTATAGAAAACCTACCAACAAGGACGATCTTATACACTTTTATTCACACCAAGACACCCGCACTAAGAGAGGAGTCCTCATTGGCTTCTTCTTGAGAGCTCTTCGCATCTCCAGCCCTTGTTTTCTAGAAGAAGAATGCACTTACATAACACAAGCCTTTACACGTCTTCAGTTCCCATCTTTCTTCATCCGAGATTGCAGACTCAAGGCACAAGCTATCCTCAACAAACCGCCCATGGAACAGCCCCCTAAACAGTTCATAGTACTCCCATGTGGCGATGTTGCCACGAATACTCGCAGGGCACTTGCTATGAGTAACATCAACGTTTCCACCATAAACACATCATCTATCAAAGACCTCACTACGAAACGCAGCCCCACACCTCTAACTTCTACAGCAGGCGTCTACGCTATCCCCTGTGGGTTCTGTCCCAAGAAATATGTAGGCGAGACAGGCAGAGATCTTGAAGTCCGCCTGAATGAGCATCGAAATGCCTCTAACAGAGACGATGTAAGGTACGCATGTGTCCTCCACAGAGACTCCACGGGGCATTTGATGAACTGGATGAGGCACAACTCGTTCTCACCGAACCAGACCTCAGACGCCGACGGTGCCTAGAAGCCTCACTAATCGCCGTCACCGACACTATAGAACGCAACACTGGAAACTACAAAATTTCAAAAACATTGGCATATATGATACTTAAGCAGCACCAACCCAACAACACAGGAGTCACGTGATTTCATCGTCTACCCGTCCTCATCATAGGCAGAGGTTGTTTTTGATAAGGACCTGCCTCGCATGGACCAGTAGGCCTTCTACAGTGTTCCTCCATTCTTATGTTCTTATGACATTCCTCAGGTCACGTGCGTCACACCTCACTCTCCGCCTATATATACTGTCTTCCTACCTCTGTATGTTAGAAGTGATCAAGGTCCCAGGACCGAAACGTTTTCTAATAAATATGTTACAGTGTTTGCTTACGTGTCTTTCTAAACCAACTTGTCGGTATTTATTACCAAGGTTTATACCACTTACTGTAATACCTCATCACGTACCATGACTCGTTGTTACCTCCCTGTCAGGTATTCTCTGATCCATTGCAGTGCCCTTCTTGTTATACACGCCTGATCCTCTAGCTTCTGCACTAATCTCCTGCGAGGAGCTGTGTCGAAGGCCTTCTTGCAGTCCAAGAAGATGCAATCAACCCACCCCTCTCTCTCGTGTCTTACTTCTGTTCCTTTATCATAAAACTCCAGTAGGTTTGCGACACAGTATTTGCCTTCCATAAATCCGTGCTGGTTGGCATTTATACTCTGGTTCCGTTCCAGGTGCTCCGCCACTCTCCTCCTGATAATCTTCTCCATGACTTTGCATACTATACACATCAGTGACACTGGTCTATAGTTTAGTGCCTCTTTTCTGTCTCATTTTTTAAATATGGGTTCTACTTTTGCCGTCTTCCATACCTCAGGTAGTTGCCCAGTTTCAAGGGATGTGTTAAAGACTGTGGTTAGTGGCACACACAGCATTTCTGCTCCCTCTCTAAGGACCCACGGGGAGATGTTGTCTGGTCCTATTGCCTTTGAGGTATCAAGGTCCCTTAGCAGCTTCTTCACCTCCTCCTCAGTTGTGTGTAGGTCATCCAACACTTGTTGGTATATTCCTTGTGTGTGTGCGTGTGTGTGTGTGTGTGTGTGTGTGTGTGTGTGTGTGTGTGTGTGTGTGTGTGTGTGTGTGTGTGTGTGTGTGTGTGTGTGTGTGTGTTTTGTGATGAGGCTGTGGGTGATGTTATTGTGCATGAAGATGAATTTGTGATGATTGTGTACACTCACTATACACTAAGGTAAACTCACTCTACACTAAGGTACACTCACTATACACTAAGATACACTCACTATACACTAAGGTTCACTCACTATACATTAAGGTACCCTCACTATACACTAAGATTCACTATACATTAAAGTACACTCACTATACACTGTCACATTCCTCACACAATATGGTAAACTTGCACATTCACGATACACTATGTTACACTCATCATACACTATGGTACATTCATCATACACTATGGTACACTCATACACTATGGCACACCCATCATACACTATGATACACTCGTACACTATGGCACATTCATCATACACTATGGTACACTTACCATGCACTATAATACACTCATCATACACTATGGTACACCCATCATGCACTATGGTACACCCATCATACACTATGGTACACCCATCATACACTATGGTACACCCATCATACACTATGGTACACCCATCATACACTATGGTACACCCATCATACACTATGGTACACCCATCATACACTATGGTACACCCATCATACACTATGGTACACCCATCATACACTATGGTACACCCTCATACACATGTACACCCATCATACACTATGGTACACCCATCATGCACAGTCACCCATCATGCACTATGGTACACCCATCATGCACTATGGTACACCCATCATACACTATGGTACACCCATCATGCACTATGGTACACCCATCATGCACTATGGTACACCCATCATGCACTATGGTACACCCATCATACACTATGGTACACCCATCATACACTATAGTACACCCATCATGCACTATGGTACACCCATCATACACTATGGTACACCCATCATGCACTATGGTACACCCATCATACACTATGGTACACCCATCATACACTATGGTACACTCATCATGCACTATGGTACACCCATCATGCACTATGGTACACCCATCATACACTATGGTACACCCATCATGCACTATGGTACACCCATCATACACTATGGTACACTCATCATGCACTATGGTATACCCATCATGCACTATGGTACACCCATCATACACTATGGTACACCCATCATGCACTATGGTACACCCATCATGCACTATGGTACACCCATCATGCACTATGGTACACCCATCATGCACTATGGTACACCCATCATACACTATGGTACACCCATCATGCACTATGGTACACCCATCATGCACTATGGTACACCCATCATGCACTATGGTACACCCATCATGCACTATGGTACACCCATCATACACTATGGTACACCCATCATGCACTATGGTACACCCATCATGCACTATGGTACACCCATCATACACTATGGTACAATCAACATACACTAAGATACACTCGTCATACACTATGGTACACCCATCATGCACTATGGTACACCCATCATGCACTATGGTACACCCATCATACACTATGGTACACTTCATACACTATGGTACAATCAACATACACTATGGTACACCCATCATGCACTATGGTACACACCATCATGCACTATGGTACACCCATCATGCACTATGGTACACCCATCATGCACTATGGTACACCCATCATACACTATGGTACACCCATTCATGCACTATGGTACACCCATCATGCACACCACTCGTAGTTAAAAATTAAAAACAATTCTTATGATTTTCCCCTGGTGATTATCCTCGCAGCAATTACTGAACTGCCCGACATAATTACCATATAGTCACTTTCTCGCCACGTCTGCCCTCACTATTTCATCTCAGCCAACATGATTTAAAACTATTTTTTTTTCAATTAGCATGGCGGCGAGGGCGTCCAGACAGTAGCTAATTCAATCCCGAGAGGCTGTAAGTTATTTGTGGTGAAGATCCCGCTGGTAATGACGGTATATATCACCCGAGGCGTCCGTGGTCCATCTCTGCCACGCTCTGGGGGGTATCAAGACTGCTGCTCCATCTCCTCTACGTACGGAGTAGACATCACGGACGCTCTTCCATCTCTATTACACACTTGAGCAGACATCGAGAATGATCTTGCGTCTCCACTACCCACTGGAGAAGCCACTGACAATGCCACTTCATACTAAGGGGGCACAAAAGCTTATATAGCATCTTCAACCTGCGCTGCTGGGTTTTATTTAGCTGATGCTTTTCGGGGATCATCGCTCCAGTGGCTGTCTCAGACCACACCTCGTGGGTGTGGTAGAGACAAACAGTATGACGACGTTTCGCTCAGTAATGAGCTTTATCGAATATTCATATAACTCAACACCCAGCAAAAATTGATCAAATTATAAAGGAATCCTCCTCTCTACGATCTTCCTGATATAAAGGAATCCGCAAACTGTGCTTCTTTACCATACTGGTCAGCACGATATGTCAGTAAAATCAGGCTTCTTGGGTGATGGATTGGTCAGTCAGGAGCCACAAACCCGGCTGATCAGCAGTTGTTTAAAGCAACTTGTCATTAGCCTCACTGTCATGAAGACTAAGCTTTCGAAAATTAACCTTAAAACTGAAGATATTGATAATCCTCAAACTCTTCAAGCTTGGTGAGATCTTTCTTTGTGTTCTTATTAAACCCTCACGTTTTCATTAAGGATATTTTGCTCTGTCTACCGTATCTTTCATTCTTGTAAACAATTATTTCATTATGTTGATTTGGAATCACACTCTCCAGTATTTTCTAATATAAATTTCTCTCCCGCATCCCATGGAATATATTATGAGGGATTTTAATAATGCGCAATAATGTAGGTGATTGTCTACTAAACTGATACAAGCAGTGAATGCTCTGTGTATGGACTCAAGTTCTATCATTTCATTTGCTTTAAAAGAGGTTATTCATGTATGACAAACACCGCGTCAAGAGAGCACAGGTGTCTTAAAAAGTATCATCATTAGCTTAGCATCTCTTGTTTTGAAGACTGTTGTTTTCTTGTGTATCATCGGCCATGGTGACCCTAAGGTCCCTTCCGTTCCTTTTCCCATGTATCAAGTTATTTATTGTAATTAAGTACTGCATTTGTCCCCATTTTAAATCACATTGTCTATGGTCCACTGGAAGACTTTGTTTACTTCGACTCTGAGACTGAGTATTCACTTGATGAAACAGATATAAGTATTATAACAAAGAACGTTACAGTGCTATGATGTGAATCTTTGTAATTCTTCTGTATAAGAATAAAAACATGAAATGGGCGTGTCGATGTTTAGCTTTCTTTAGATCTTAGAGTTTAATATAATGTGCAACTCAAAATAATAAAAAAAATAAAAAATATACAAAAGCTTACAAACCATACCACTGGCGGGGATAGAACCCGCGATCAGAGACTCTGATCGCGGGTTCTATCCCCGCAAGTGGTATTGTTTATTTGCAATCGTGTCATTACGATTTCGTGAGTCAGATACAAAAGCTTATTTTTTTTTTAAATTTTGTCAAATGTCACAAAAATTAAATACTAATTTTTTTCCTTTCTTAAAACCTAAATGAATATAAAAAAAAAAAACTTCTTAGAACGAACATGAAGACAATCCCAGACAAAGGATATACGAAAGTTTTTCGTTGGAACACTTGGAATAATTCCTCAGTAAAGATCACCAGTTATTAGTGTAATTCATTCCTGGGCCAGATTACACCTGGGCTGGGAAGACATCTCTGAGGTCAGACGAGTGCTAACACAGGGAACCCCAGTAACCTTAAGGTATTTTGCAAATTTTGCAGTATTTATATAAAATCAGTAAATGCCTTTAATTACATTAGAAATAAAAAGGGCTTGTATAATATATGAATTGACATTGCAAATTTGCAAACAACTCTTTGAAAGTGACCATTTGAGTTTATGATACACCCCACGCATTCACAAGCTGTCAGGGTCACCGTTGTTACACATTTTATATATTAAAAAAACAGGGAGGCATGCCACAGGTAACCTGCTTACAAAGGAATGAATCAGGGACCGGGTGGGGTTTGAACCCATGACATTTGAGTCCTAAAACTCACTGGCCAGTGAGTTACAAAGGAATGTGTTGAGAAGATGCTGTATGTCTGAGAAACAGTTACCTAATATGGAGGCCTCTGATTTTACTTTATGGGGGCCAATTTCTCAATTGCTCAATTAAAATTCATGAGCTAATTTTTTTTTTTTCAATCTTTCCACCTATTTCAAGCATTATTGTCCCACGACAACACCTGCTGTAGGCGTCATACAGTCTCTGTAAACTACGACAGTCTTTTATTTGACTTTCAATGAGTCCAGGACTGTGAAAGTGGTCCAGCAGTTGCGGGAGGGAGAAGAGTGATCCTCTGAACCCAAGCTGTCCTGGATTATGTAAATGCAATGATTATATTTAACATTTTCCCTTTGAAACACTTTCATAAATTATAATTGTATGTGATGCCGATGCATTTATTCCACTGCTTCTTGCAATTGTTTTACTGGCGTCTTTGTGGAACTGAGCTAAAGCAATTTATCGTAGGGTTTGCTCGAAGACGACTCTGTCTAGATTACGTCTTGAAAGTGCCAAACGTAAGTAATTTTTGTTGCGAGTGCTTAAATTTTGAGGAAGATGGAGTTCCAGGAATTTGAGCTCGAAGCAGAGTGCATGGGCAGGCTAACAACACCTTTCTCAAAATAAAGTTAAGGTTAGAGTCACGTCAGAAATGTTCCAGACATTGATGATACATTTGTCCTGATTGATAGCGGTTATCCGATCTTTAAATATGTCTTACAGATCAATGTCTTCCCAGTATTGTCTTCATTTTCAAGTCGTCTTCAATAAATGTTAAACCCTCTACTTGCAAATGCTTAATATTAGAGGCTGTTTTGGTATTTAATTTTGTTTAAAAGAAAAGCAAATCTTTTGCTTATTCAAAGTTGGTTGAAAGATCTTTGACCTCTGTCTGTCCAAGGCTTTATATAATCTTTATTAATTTTATTTATATTTTATACCTGTCCACTCAATATTTTTTTTTTCTTGTCTTCCTATTATTTTTAACCTGTCTTTTAAAGCATTTTTTTAATACTTCTAACTCAGTAGTTTTTACTTCGGGGTATTTCACTTGTCTTCCCAGTATTTTTAACTTGTGTTCCCATTATTTTGCACTTGTACATCAACCTAACAAGGCACAGCAGCTGTAGATCAACATCACGAGGCACAGCAGCTGTAGATCAACATCACGAGGCACAGCAGCTGTAGATCATCACGAAGCACAGCAGCTGTAGATCACGAGGCACAGCTGCTGTAGATCAACATCACGAGGCACAGCAGCTGTAGATCATCACGAAGCACAGCAGCTGTAGATCATCACGAGGCACAGCAGCTGTAGATCAACATCACGAGGCACAGCAGCTGTAGATCATCACGAAGCACAGCAGCTGTAGATCATCACGAGGCACAGCAGCTGTAGATCAACATCACGAGGCACAGCAGCTGTAGATCACGAAGCACAGCAGCTGTAGATCATCACGAGGCACAGCAGCTGTAGATCAACATCACGAGGCACAGCAGCTGTAGATCATCACGAAGCACAGCAGCTGTAGATCACGAGGCACAGCAGCTGTAGATCAACATCACGAGGCACAGCAGCTGTAGATCATCACGAAGCACAGCAGCTGTAGATCATCACGAGGCACAGCAGCTGTAGATCAACATCACGAGGCACAGCAGCTGTAGATCATCACGAAGCACAGCAGCTGTAGATCATCACGAGGCACAGCAGCTGTAGATCAACATCACGAGGCACAGCAGCTGTAGATCATCACGAAGCACAGCAGCTGTAGATCACGAGGCACAGCAGCTGTAGATCAACATCACGAGACACAGCAGTTGTAGATCATCACGAAGCACAGCAGCTGTAGATCATCACGAGGCACAGCAGCTGTAGATCAACATCACGAGGCACAACAGCTGTAGATCACGAAGCACAGCAGCTGTAGATCATCACGAGGCACAGCAGCTGTAGATCATCACGAGGCACAGCAGCTGTAGATCATCACGAGGCACAGCAGCTGTAGATCATCACGAAGCACAGCAGCTGTAGGTCATTACGAGGCACAGCAGCTGTAGATCAACATCACGAGGCACAACAGCTGTAGATCACGAAGCACAGCAGCTGTAGATCATCACGAGGCACAGCAGCTGTAGATCATCACGAGGCACAGCAGCTGTAGATCATCACGAGGCACAGCAGCTGTAGATCATCACGAGGCACAGCAGCTGTAGATCATCACGAGGCACAGCAGCTGTGGATCATCACGAGGCACACAGCTGTAGCATCATCACGAAACGAGCACAACACAGACTGTAGATCAATACGAGCCACAGCAGCTGTAATGCATCACGAGGCACAGCAGCTAAGATCAATCACGAGCCACAGCAGCTGTAGATCATCACGAGGCACAGCAGCTGTAGATCAACATCACGAGCCACAGCAGCTGTAGAACATAACGAGGCCACAGCAGCTGTAGATCATCACGAGCCACAGCAGCTGTAGATCATCACGAGCCACAGCTGTAGATCCATAACGAGCCACAGCAGCTAGATGACATCACGAGGCCACAGCAGCTGTAGATCACATCACGAGGCCAGCAGCTGTAGATCACATCACGAGGCACAGCAGCTGTAATGACATCACGAGCCACAGCAGCTGTAAGGGCATCACGAGCCACAGCAGCTGTAGATCACATCACGAGGCACAGCAGCTGTAGATAATCACGAGCACAGCAGCTGTAGACATCACGAGGCACAGCAGCTGTAGATCACTCACGAGGCACAGCAGCTGTAACATCACGAGGCACAGCAGCTGTAGATCACAACATGGCACAGCAGCTGTAGATCACATCAGAGGCACAGCAGTCTGTAGATCACATCACGAGGCACAGCAGCTGTAGATCAACATCACGAGGCACAGCAGCTGTAGATCAACATAACATGGCACAGCAGCTGTAGATCAACATCATGAGGCACAACAGCTGTAGATCAACATCATGAGGCACAGCAGCTGTAGATCAATATCATGAGGTACAGCAGCTGTAGATCAGTACCACAAGGCACAACACCTGTAGATCAACAACACAAGTGACAGCAGCTGTAGATCAACATCACAAGGCACAGCAGCTGTAGATCAACATCACAAGGCACAGCAGCTGTAGATCAACATGAGGCACAGCAGCTGTAGATCAACATCATGAGGCACAGCAGCTGTAGATCAATACCACAAGGCACAGCAGCTGTAGATCAACATCATGAGGTACCAGCAACAGCTGTAGATCAAACGAACACAAGGCACAGAGCTGTAGATCATCACGAGGCACAGCAGCTGTAGATCATCACGAGGCACAGCAGCTGTAGAATCAAATACAGCACAGCAGCTGTAGATACATACGAGGCACAGCAGCTGTAGATCAACATCACGAGGCACAGCAGCTGTAGATCAACATCACGAGGCACAGCAGCTGTAGATCAACATCACGAGGCACAGCAGCTGTAGATCATCACGAGGCACAGCAGCTGTAGATCATCACACATTCACACAGGCACAGCAGCTGTAGATCATCACAGGCACAGCAGCTGTAGATCAACATCACGAGGCACAGCAGCTGTAGATCATCAAGGCACACAGCTGTAGATCATCAACGAGGCACAGCAGCTGTAGATCATCACAGGCACAGCAGCTGTAGATCATCACGAGGCACAGCAGCTGTAGATCATATAACGATGGCACAGCAGCTTAGATATCACCGAGGCACAGCACAGCAGCTGTAGATCAAACGAGGCACAGCAGCTATAGATCCCTCACGAGGCACAGCAGCTGTAGATCATCACGAGGCACAGCAGCTGTAGATCACATAACGAGGCACAGCAGCTGTAGATCACATCACGAGGCACAGCAGCTGTAGATCATACGAGGCACAGCAGCTTAGATCACATCACGAGGCACAGCAGCTGTAGATCAATCACGAGGCACAGCAGCTGTAGATCACACGAGGCACAGCAGCTGTAGATCATCACGAGGCACAGCAGCTGTAGATCAACACTTTAAACATACGTGGCACAGCAGCTTAGATCAAACACGAGGCACAGCAGCTGTAATCAAAGAGGCACAGCAGCTGTAGATCACATCACGAGGCACAGCACTGTAGATCATCACGAGGCACAGCAGCTTAGATCAATCAACGAGGCACAGCAGCTGTAGATCAACGATGGCACAGCAGCTAGTAGATCCACGAGGCACAGCAGCTGTAGATCAACATCACGAGGCACAGCAGCTGTAGATCACATCACGAAGCACAGCAGCTGTAGATCATCACGAGCACAGCAGCTGTAGATCAACATCACGAGGCACAGCAGCTGTAGATCAACGAGCACAGCAGCTGTAGATCACACGAGGCACAGCAGCTGTAGATCACATCACGAGGCACAGCAGCTGTAGATCATCACGAGGCACAGCAGCTGTAGATCATCACGAGGCACAGCAGCTGTAGATCAACATCACGAGGCACAGCAGCTGTAGATCATCAGAAGCACAGCAGCTGTAGATCATCACGAGGCACAGCAGCTGTAGATCAACATCACGAGGCACAGCAGCTGTAGATCAATCACGAAGCACAAGCAGCTGTAGATCATCACGAGGCACAGCAGCTGTAATCAACATCACGAGGCACAGCACTGTAGATCCATCACGAGCACAGCAGCTGTAGATCATCACGAGGCACAGCAGCTGTAGATCACATCACGAGGCACAGCAGCTGTAGATCATCACGAGCACAGCAGCTGTAGATCATCACGAGGCACAGCAGCTGTAGATCATCACGAGGCACAGCAGCTGTAGATCATCACGAGGCACAGCAGCTGTAGATCATCACGAGGCACAGCAGCTGTAGATCAACAACGAGGCACAGCAGCTGTAGATCATCACGAAGCACAGCAGCTGTAGATCATCACGAGGCACAGCAGCTGTAGATCAACATCAGAGGCACAGCAGCTGTAGATCATCACGAAGCACAGCAGCTGTAGATCATCACGAGGCACAGCAGCTGTAGATCAACATCACGAGGCACAGCAGCTGTACATCATCACGAAGCACAGCAGCTGTAGATCACGAGGCACAGCAGCTGTAGATCAACATCACGAGGCACAGCAGCTGTAGATCATCACGAGGCACAGCAGCTGTAGATCATCACGAGGCACAGCAGCTGTAGATCATCACGAGGCACAGCAGCTGTAGATCATCACGAGGCACAGCAGCTGTAGATCATCACGAGGCACAGCAGCTGTAGATCATCACGAGGCACAACAGCTGTAGATCATCACGAGGCACAGCAGCTGTAGATCATCACGAGGCACAGCAGCTGTAAATCACGAGGCACAGCAGCTGTAGATCATCACGAGGCACAGCAGCTGTAGATCATCACGAGGCACAGCAGCTGTAGATCATCACGAGGCACAGCAGCTGTAGATCAACATCACGAGGCACAGCAGCTGTAGATCGGTATCACGAGGCACAGCAGCTGTAGACACCATCACGAGGCACAGCACTGTAGATCATCACGAGCACAGCAGCTGTAGCATCACGAGGCACAGCAGCTGTAGATCAACATCACGAGCCACAGCAGCTGTAGATCACACGAGCACAGCAGCTGTAGATCCCTCACGAGCACAGCAGCTGTAAAGCATCACGAGGCACAGCAGCTGTAGATCAACATCACGAGGCACAGCAGCTGTAGATCATCACGAGGCACAGCAGCTGTAGATCATCACGAGGCACAGCAGCTGTAGATCATCACGAGGCACAGCAGCTGTAGATCACGAGGCACAGCAGCTGTAGATCAACATCACGAGGCACAGCAGCTGTAGATCAACATCACGAGCCCCACAGCTGTAGATCGTCATCACGAGCCACAGCAGCTGTAGATCGACATCACGAGGCACAGCACGCTGTAGATCAACATCACGAGCCACAGCAGCTGTAGATCGCATCACGAGGCACAGCAGCTGTAGATCAACATCACGAGGCACAACAGCTGTAGATCAACATCACGAGCCACAGCAGCTGTAGAACAACATCACGAGGCACAGCAGCTGTAGTGCCACATCACGGGCCACAGCAGCTGTAGATCAACATCACGAGCCACAGCAGCTGTAGATCAACATCACGAGGCACAGCAGCTGTAGATCAACATCACGAGGCACAGCAGCTGTAGATCAACATCACGAGGCACAGCAGCTGTAGATCAACATCACGAGGCACAGCAGCTGTAGATCAACATCATGAGGTACAGCAGCTGTAGATCAGTACCACAAGGCACAGCAGCTGTAGATCAACATGAGGCACAGCAGCTGTAGATCAACATCATGAGGCACAGCAGCTGTAGATCAATACCACAAGGCACAGCAGCTGTAGATCAACATCATGAGGCACAACAGCTGTAGATCAACAACACAAGGCACAGAAGCTGTAGATCAACATCATGAGGCACAGCAGCTGTAGATCAATACTACAAGGCACAGCAGCTGTAGATCAACATAACAGGCACAGCAGCTGTAGATCAACATCACAGCACAGCAGCTGTAGATCAACATCACGAGGCACAGCAGCTGTAGATCAACATAACATGGCACAGCAGCTGTAGATCAACATCACAGGCACAGCAGCTGTAGATCAACATCATGAGGCACAGCAGCTGTAGATCAACATCACAAGGCACAGCAGCTGTAGATCAACATCATGAGGCACAGCAGCTGTAGATCAACATCACAAGGCACAGCAGCTGTAGATCAACATCACGAGGCACAGCAGCTGTAGATCAACATAACATGGCACAGCAGCTGTAGATCAACATCACGAAAGGGACAGCAGCTGTAGATCAACATCAAAGGCACAGCAGCTATAGATACAACACATAGGCACAGCAGCTGTAGATCAACCACAGGCACAGCAGCTGATAGATCAACATCCACGAGCACAGCAGCTGTAGATCCCTCACGAGGCACAGCAGCTGTAGACAATCATCAGGCACAGCAGCTGTAGATCACTCAGGCACAGCAGCTGTAGAGCAACATCACGAGCACAGCAGCTGTAGATCATCACGAGCACAGCAGCTGTAGATCACACGACACAGCAGCTGTAGATCAACATCACGAGGCACAGCAGCTGTAGATCATCACGAAGCACAGCAGCTGTAGATCACGAGGCACAGCAGCTGTAGATCAACATCACGAGGCACAACAGCTGTAGATCACATGAGGCACAGCAGCTTGATAACATCACGAGGCACAGCAACTGTAGATCACACGAGGCACAGCAGCTGTAGATCAAACATACAAGCACAGCAGCTGTAGATCCCTCACGAGGCACAGCACTGTAGATCAACAGGCACAGCAGCTTAGATCAACATCACGAGGCACAGCAGCTGTAATCAACATCACGAGGCACAGCAGCTGTAGATCAACATCACAGGCACAGCACTGTAGATCAACATCAGAGGCCACAGCAGCTGTAGATCACATCACGAGGCACAGCAGCTGTAGATCAACACAAGGCACAGCAGCTGTAGATCAACATCACGAGGCACAGCAGCTGTAGATCAACATCATGAGGCACAGCAGCTGTAGAGCACTCAAGGCCCCAGCAGCTGTAGATCAACATCATGAGGCACAGCAGCTGTAGATCAATACCACAAGGCACAGCAGCTGTAGATCAACATCCCAAAGCACAGCAGCTGTAGATCAACATCACGAGGCACAGCAGCTGTAGATCAACATAACTCATGTGCGATCACAGCAGCTGTAGATCAACATACAGCCACAGCAGCTGTAGAGCAACATCACGAGGCACAGCAGCTGTAGATCAACATCACGAGGCACAGCAGCTGTAGATCAACACGAGGCACAGCAGCTGTAGATCAACATAACATGGCACAGCAGCTGTAGATCAACATCACAAGGCACAGCAGCTGTAGATCAACATAATATGGCACAGCAGCTATAGATCAACATCACGAGGCACAGCAGCTGTAGATCAACATGAGGCACAGCAGCTATAGATCAACATCACGAGGCACAGCAACTGTAGATCATCACGAGGCACAGCAGCTATAGATCAACATTACAAAGCACAGCAGCTGTAGATCAACATCACGAGGCACAGCAGCTGTAGATCAACATATGGCACAGCAGCTATAGATCAACATCACGAGGCACAGCAGCTGTAGATCAACATCACGAGGCACAGCAGCTGTAGATCAACATAACATGGCACAGCAGCTGTAGATCAACATCACAAGGCACAGCAGCTGTAGATCAACATCACGAGGCACACAGCTGTAGATCAACAACACAAGGCACAGCAGCTGTAGATCAACATCACGAGGCACAGCAGCTGTAGATCAATACCACAAGGCACAGCAGCTGTAGATCAACATAACATGCACAGCAGCTGTAGATCAACATCACGAGGCACAGCAGCTGTAGATCAACATAAAGGCACAGCAGCTATAGATCAACATCACAGGCACAGCAGCTGTAGATCAACATCACGAGGCACAGCAGCTGTAGATCAACATCACGAGGCACAGCAGCTGTAGATCAACATATGGCACAGCAGCTGTAGATCAACATCACGAGGCACAGCAGCTGTAGATCAACATCACGAGACACAGCAGCTGTAGATCAACATCACGAGGCACAGCAGCTGTAGATCAACATCACGAGGCACAGCAGCTGTAGATCAACATCACGAGGCACAGCAGCTGTAGATCAATATAATATGGCACAGCAGCTATAGATCACCATCACAAGGCACAGCAGCTGTAGATCAACATGAGGCACAGCAGCTATAGATCAACATCACGAGGCACAGCAACTGTAGATCATCACGAGGCACAGCAGCTATAGATCAACATTACAAGGCACAGCAGCTGAGATCAACATCACGAGGCACAACATGCTGTAGAATCAACATATGGCCACAGCAGCTATAGATATCAACATAACGAGCATCAAGCTTAATCAACATCACAGGCTACAGCAGCTGTAGATAACATAAATGGCACAGCAACTTGGTATCAACATTAAGCAACAGCAGCTGTAGATCAACCATAATTGGCACAGCAGCTGTAGATCAACATCACGAGGCATTACAGCAACTGTAGATCATCACGAGGCACACACTGTAGATCATCACGAGCACAGCAGCTATAACATACAATAACTGTAGTTACATCACGGGCACAGCAGCTGTAGATCAACATAATAGGCACAGCAGCATAATCAACCTCTACGAGCACCAGCAGCTGTAGATCAACATCACCAATGCACGCAGCTGTAAGATTCAACATCACGATGACAGTATGCTGTAGATCCAACATCCCAGCTCACTGTAATCAAAATCACAGGCACAGTACTTGTAGATCAACATCAGTAGACACAGCAAGCTGTAGATCAACATCACGAGGCACAGCAGCTGTAGATCAACATCACGAGGCACAGCAGCTGTAGATCAACATCACGAGACACAGCAGCTGTAGATCAACAAGAGGCACAGCAGCTTCAGATCAACATCACAAGGCACAGCAGCTGTAGATCAACATCACGAGACACAGCAGCTGTAGATCAACAAGAGGCACAGCAGCTTTAGATCAACATCACGAGGCACAGCAGCTGTAGATAAATAGGAACTCAGTCAAATATAGGAAACATGAGACCACATACATGAAACCTAAATTACTGATGCGCTAGAACACAGTCTTTTAAGAATATAGAAATAAAAGCTCTAATAAGCTTTTACTCAAAATATATGGCTTTCAGACATAAAAAAAAAGGTAGAAAATGCCAAACTGGTACCTACACAACAGCGTTATAACAAAGGAGGTTTTCACTAGAGATACACCAACTCTTGATAATGGTCAGGAGGGTCAGTGTCATGATATCACATGGTAACTTGAAGGTACAATCTTGACAACAACCACTCTTGGTATCCTGTTTGTGCCTTAATCTGTAGTGATGATTTAGTCACACAGTATACTCATTCACAAATTATTTATGTTGATAGTTGTGTTCAGCAATCCACTGGTGCAGCTGGTAGTGCTGCTGTTGTCATACAGTGATGGCTCTCAAAGAAATTGGAGCACGCATCAATAACTGGGCCTCTACCCTTCAACCCGAACTGTTTGCCATACTCCTTGCACTCAAATGCATCCAAGTATTTAAGGTTGACACTTCAATTGTAATTTATTCTCTATCATCCATAAATGCTCTCAACTCCTTAATTATAAATTATGGCATTCTTGAGTCAGAAGCCAGACACAAGTATGGTACGACTGAAGGCAGTAAGTCGGAGTGCACCTTCTGTGGATTCCATCTCACATTGGTCTTCAGATGCATGACAGAACTGATGAATTGACTAAGTTATGTCTTTAGTGAAGGAGTAGATTACAATCTTGGCTTGTCAGTTAACAGTTTAAGAATAATACGAAAAGAACTTCAACTGAACTTTATTGACTTAAGACTTTGCGAGATTGACACCAGTCAGTCCATCATGCAGGAGGAGCCACATGTCTATGGTGCATCCAACAAAATAAGCCGACTCTTGGATGTCACTAACGCCCGGCTCCGGCTGGGTTACAAGTGCCTTCGGCAGGTTCACTCACCACCACCAGATGTAAACTTTGCCAGATGGATAATTGTCACACCCTGCTTTATTATGTACCAAAGTGCGATAAAATTAATGAATTCAGAGACATCTCACTTAGAAATGTTCAAGATATATCAATTTTATCTACAGTGGTATATTACAAACCATTATGGAAAACTACCCTGACTTTACTCACTGTAAATAAAGCATTACCACTAATGTCTGCATAATTCATTACGACTGTGACCAGATATAAACCTGTAAATAGTTCATTGCCACTATAACTTATTCAGTTATCAATACTGTAGCAGCCTAGTCCCTGGACCCATTATGTACCTATGTAATCTTTTGACTACCACCCACAGGATAGGTATGAAGTGCATAATAAAGATATTTAACTATCCTGTTCGGGTGATATCTAATAATTGTAAGGAAAAACAATGACTAAATTGTTGTTATTCAGTATCCGCTGCCAGCACTTTGACAACATCGACTGCAGTGTTAAGCAGCTCAGTGGAAATTTGTCAGACTAACATACAGACTGAATCCCATCTGTGCTCTGCTTATTAGGTGACATTTGGAAGTATTACGTCCTTACGTTTATCCATAGCTCTTTGTCGTAACTCTCT
This sequence comes from Cherax quadricarinatus, assembly GCF_026875155.1. Lineage (NCBI taxonomy): Eukaryota > Metazoa > Arthropoda > Malacostraca > Decapoda > Parastacidae > Cherax > Cherax quadricarinatus. The sequence continues at coordinate 12,721,128 of NC_069432.1, read as the reverse complement.
TTGTGTCTCTGAGGAAGCAAGACTTACTATGAAAAACTTACGAAGAAACTTCCAGTTTCCACACTAGTCTCTACTTGACTATGCTCTTTATATAGTCACTGTGAGGAGAGTCAACACAGTGGGTTACATCTTGGTGGGACGCGACCAGTGCCTATAACATGCCTGTCCTCTCTTTCATAATAATGATTTAGCTTTCTAGCAGAAAATCTGGACGCAGGCATCGTAGAAAACATTGTGATGGGTTTCGTGGTGTTGGGTTCCAGGATATGTTATGACAGTCATGTTGCGTGATGGCAAGCAAGTTGTCTTTGCAACAATCATAGTGTAAGGTGCGTGTTTGTGCCTTCCACAGTCACTGTGTGAAGTGCCTAGTTGAATGCCACAATCGTTGAGGTGCCTAGTTCTCCGTACTATATTATTGTGAGGTGTCTACCACAACCTCCATGTACCTACTATAATCACGTTGTTACTAATTTATGAAAATGCATTTATACCCGTATATGGTGTATTTAGCAGCGTAAATTTTAAGGGAGAGCTGATGAGAATTAGAATATGGGGGGGGGGGGTTGAACCAGTGGTGGGATTAACTTATTAATATTCACATTTCCGGACACATATCATACGGAAATAAATCCTTAGCAAGAGACCCAAGACTAGATCAGGATAATATAAATGCGAGGATGACGGCTGAGAATTCCATCGAAGGGAAACAGACTGACGTTCACCATCACAGATTGGCTGTAAATTCTATTATGATTACAAGTTTATAAAAAGCGCTGTAAATCATTAAAGGAGTTGTTTATATACTGAAAGAGAAGTCTTTCCTTTTAGGTATACACGGATAAAAAAAAAATACCAGTTATGATTCACCCTCTTATCATTTCTCATACATCACGGTCACAAGGGGCAGTTATGGGATATAAAACAGCTGTATGCAAGAATGGCTAATAAAGATACTGAATTGTTTACATTAAGGCAGGTCTTCCTTTAAGCATTTACAAACCCAGGAAAAAAAAAGCTGTAAACTCTTTGGAAAAAGGGCTGTTTTACAATGTCAAAAAGGCAGCAGGATACGAAGCAGTGGGTAGTCGTAGCCTGAGTACTGATGGAACAGGAACATTCCACTAGATGACAGCAGTTGCTACTAAAGTCATCTGTGATAAATATTTAGTGCCAACACCACACCCGGTATCATTACTGGTCGACCTATCTCCGTTACAAATGTTATTGCTTGTTAAACTGTTAACAAACTCTGTATCGTATAATGGCTAAAGTGAGGCACAATAAAAGCTGAAGTGATGCGATATGAAGGTTGAGGTGAAGTGGTATAAAGGATGAAGTGAAGTGAAATAAAAGCTGAAGTGAGGTGGTATAAAGAAGTCCGGCCAAGTAATGTCCTGTTACTGTCAGTGGAACTAAACCAGACATAGATCACGCAGCATCTCGAGTGTTTGAGAAAAATACTGTAGCTGGGAAGAGCTGGATTTAAAGAAGAACTCATATGTATTTGTAGGAGCCATTCATGATACATAGTGACTGACTTCCTCTTTACAGGAGGAAACGACACCCCTAACAAAGGTTATAAACAAACACATTATACAATAACAACAAAAACAATTACAATAAAATCAGTTTCAACAACAATTTCAACAATTACAATTATTATTATTATTCTTAATCTTTTTCAGAAATAAATTACCATTAACAGGTATTGTTTCGAAATAAACATAACATTTGAAAACCAAAGCATTAACGAGGGAATTGTCTTCAGCATTTTACCAAAAACACAATGTGAACTGGGTGTCAAATCATCTATTTAATAGGAGGCAGAAATCTTAAGAGGCATGCTCAAATGTATTATACATTACATCCCAGAACTGGTAAAACAGACCTGAAATAATCAACGAACGAAAGTTATCTTTAATTTCAGGTATGAAAACGACTTATTCTTCAAATCTGATTTAAAAAAATCGAAATGGCTAGGCCTTTAGAAAGGTAAACACAAAAATTGTGGGGTTTTAGTAAAGTTTAGTCATTTGTGGTTTGCTGCTATCAGAGGAGGAAAAAAAAAATCCCCCCTAGTCCGCCTTAGGTTATTTTAAACACAATATTACAGAACCTGAATCTGTCATTGTTTCAGGACAATACCATAACTTTTGGCGAGAATTGCTATCTTTAATTACTAAATACTAGTATGTGTTATCTCGATAGCAAGAATCCTCACACTGTTCACTTTTTTGTAATGAAGACAGATCAACCGCTCCTGGTTGGTTACAGGAAATACATTGACATACCGCTCCCGGAACACTAATACGTACTGGAAACGTTTCTTAAACTTTAGAAAGTGACTCACTATGGTCAGTGATGAAGTCAACATCAATGAGGGTAACATTAAGTTCTACATCCAATAGGAAGATTCTAATGGTAGATGGAAACAATGTGAGTGACCAGAGGGATCAAGGAACACAATCATCCTTCTCGCCTTCTGCCCCGTTAATATGAATTGAATCATATTCAACGATGCGACTCAAAGGGAGTGCCAGTGCCACAGATTTATAGGTCCAGGTCCACACCCACCACCTACACAGGATCTCTGCCAGGCAGAGGAAAATGAAACGCCATGTGGACGGTATTTCCATTCAGACCATAACCCGGGAGAGAGAAATTTGTGTCCTTGAGAGTAGTCCATCTTCATACCATGATAGATAAACGTAAAGACTGAACAATGACTTGTCTTTTTCTCGGTCACCTTGTTGCCCAAATTTTAGCTATTAAATATGGGATTTTATAGGTTAAATATACGATTTTAAAAGTTAAATATGAGATTTTATAGGGTAAATATGCCATTTTACAGGTTAAATGTGCGATTTTACAGGTTAAATTTGCTATTTTATAGGTTAAATTTTGATTTTAAAGGCTAAATATACGATTTTATAGGGTAAATGTGCGATTTTATAGGTTAAATGTGCGATTTTAAAGGTTAAATATACAATTTGATAGGTTAAATAAGCGATTTTAAAGGATTACGTAACCTGTGTGAACTAAACTAACGTAAAATAAAGATTACTTTTATAAATTTACAGAAATCGTTAAGAAATGAACATTGGGGTCATTGTTAGGAAAATAATGAACACTATAAGGATAGGATGGTACATGAAGTAAACAGAGAGTTACCAACCAGAGTCCTAGTATTCTTTACTTTGTTTCACCATGCACCATAAAGATTGTATCTCGAGGAACATCTTTGTTTAGTGGTTGCAACTGCAATATATTTCATTAATCTCCGTCTCGAGGTAAGAGACGACCTCCTCCTCGCACAGTTTATGCGGTATAAATCTCGTTCTCAATACCTGACAAGAATGATGTTCTTCCACTTCGCCCGCCTTTTAAAAAACTTACAAATTTATTTTGGGACTCAATTTTCTTTACATCCATATCTTCCCTAAACAATCATTCTTAACAATATAAAGTCTGCGTACTTCCACATCTGGAAGGATTCTAGCCTAATCTTCTTTAATATCTTCATGATCGTTTATGAAGACTTCAGGCCACTCACATTTGATATATGCATCACAGGCTGTACAAAGATACTCTAAGAAACAGAGAGAATGCCGTAACCTGATTTCTCTAAGTGTCTTGCCCATTCATGTGGTTCTATGTGCAGATAAGTTTACACTCTGGTGCGGTGAATAATACTTCTACAGAGGCGAGTCTTGGATTTATATACGTCCTGTACAAGCATTCAACAGAGCTTACATCTAGACTTGTTCATAATGCAGCCAGGCATTTCTACTATTGTCATTTGCTATGTTACTATTGTCATTTGCTATGTTACTATTGTCAATTGCTATGTTACTATTGTCATTTGCTATGTTACGAAAGATAAAACTGGCCATCTTGCTTCAGCAGATGACAAAGCTCTCTGTACTAACTTTTAGTAATATGCTTTGCAGGCCCAAACACTAAGCCACAGAGCGTACAATAGGATGGTTTTACAACCATTACTTCTGTGACCTGACTGTATCAGCAGCACCAACCTTGGCCCTACTGTCTCACCGCACAACCTCAGAAACTTCCATGGTACATCTATTTTCATATCCCTCTAAACCATTCAGTCCATAAACCCACGATAACTCATAATAAACACCTATCAGTGAATAAACACAAGAATGAACGTGGTCTCGAACAGTGGTCCTGGCACATGCCAGAAATATATAGACCAAGTTTTTGTGTACCATGAAAGCTTCTGAGGCAGTGGGGAGAGGTAGTGGGGGGAGGCAGTTGGGTCACGCTTCATGCCGCTTACACAAACAAGTCAGGAAATGCTGTTCATAAAATGATCCTGTTGTAGGGTCTCGGGCTGCTTACGTGGACAACACTTCGAGTCCCTGACCTTTTTTCCATTTATTAACATACACAGATATGTATGGATGCATAATAAATAAATAAATTATATATATATATATATATATATATATATATATATATATATATATATATATATATATATATATATATATATATATATATATATATAATATCGTGCCGAATAGGTAAAACCTGCGATTTTGACCATTTTAAACAAGTTCTTGTTAACTGACCAGTTTTACCTATTCGGCACGACATATTTATATTAACGAAATCACGAAACTAGTGATGTTTTAATCATTAGCAGAACTGCGGTTAGCCAGGATTTGAGCCTCTGTCAAATGCCCAGCCCTGTGAGAACAGGACAAAGTACGCATCCCTCTATCCACTTGACCATCAAACACCAGACGATCAGTGGAAATTGAGTATATTTTCCCGGGTGCGAGAACATTCGTGGTCGTGGAGCCTCAGAGACTAATTTCAACCTCATCATGTTTGGGGTACCAGCCTTCACGAGCTGTCTTTATATTAATGAAATCACGAAACAAGTGATTTTCTAATCAATAACAGAACTGCGGCTAACCAGGATCCGATCCTGCATCACAATGCCCAGCCCTGTGAGAACAGGACAAAGTGCACATCCTTCTATCCGCTTGACCATAAACATATGAAGTGGAGCAGAATTCCTCCTCCGTAAACCATGCGTGTCATAAAAGGAGACTAAAATACTGGGAGCAAAGAGCTAGCAACCCCTTCTCCTGTATAAATTACTAAATTTTAGAAGAGAAACTTCTGTTCGAATTGTTGAAAACACACACACACACACCGAGGTTAGAGTCAGTAGAGAACAACTAGAGTCGAGTGGAGCAGAGTGAGCAAAAACCCACAGAACCACCCTCAGCACCCCACAACCAAACACATTATCCCAACACAAATCACACCCCACACTTACAGCCCCCACCCCACAATGTGCAGTAGAATCCCATAACACCCTGCCAGACCCCCCTTCCCCACTCTCCTACAACCCCCCCCCCCCAAAATACAGTGCTGGAGAAGAAATTGACGGTATTGTACACCAACACTGATTGAATAACGAATAAGTGGGAGGAGTGTCACGAAAAAATCAAAGAGGCATCACCAGACATCATAGCTCTCACAGAAACCAAGCTCACAGGAATGATAACAGATGCCATCTTTCCAATGTGATATTAGATCCTGAGGAAGACAGAGGGGGTGGATGAGTCAGATTTTGAGGGATTGGAGAGAGCAGAGGAGAAGCAAGGGACTACATAAAAGGAACACTTCAGACTGAAGGTCCCAAGGTAGTGATTGCAGTGATGTACAATCCACCATAGAACAGCAGGAAGCCAAGACAAGAATATGATCAGAGTAACAAAGATATGGTTGACACACTGGCTGAAGTGGCCAGTAGGGCCCATGTGGGCAGGGCGAAGATACTGGTTGTGGGTGACTTCAATCACAACGAAATCGACTGGGAAAATCTGGAGCCACATGGGGGCCCCAGAAACGTGGAAGGCTAAGATGATGAAGGTGGTACTAGAAAATCTCCTGCATCAACACGTTAGGGACGATACCAGAGAGAGGGGACAAGATGAACCAGCAAGACTGGACCTAATACTCACCTTGAGTAGTGCAGTTATTGAGGATATCAGATATGAAAGGACTCTCAGAACTAGTGATCATATGGTTCTAAGCTTCGAATACATAGTGGAGAATACATGTGGAGAGGTAGGCAGGAAGGGCAGGACGAATGAAGCCAAACTACAAGAGGGGTGACTTCACAGGCATGAGAAACTTTCTGCACGAGGTTCAGTGGGACAAATAACTGGCAGAGGAATCAGTAAATGAGGTGATGGAATATGTGACAACAATATGCAAGGAGGCGGAGGAGAGGTTTGTACCCAAGGGCAACAGTCATAAGAGAAGGCCAGGACGAGCTCTTGGTTCACCTAAGGGTGTAGAGAGGCTAAAACCAAGTGTGCTAGAGAATGGAAGAAGTATAGAAGGCAAAGAAACCAGGAGAATAAGGAGAGTAGTCGAAGTGCAAGAAATGAATATGCACGACAATTCGAAAATGACATAGAAGCGAAAGCCAAGTCTGACCCGAAGCTAATGTACAGTCACATCAGGAAGAAAGCAACAAAGACCAGGTAATCAGGCTGAGAACGAAAAGAGGGGGGGGGGGGAGGGGAGTTACAAGAAACAACCTTGAAATTTGTGAAGAGCTCAACATGAGATTCAAAGAAGTATTCACACGATACATACAACCAAGGAGGAGGAAGAGGAGGTGAAAAGGCTGCTAAGCGAACTAGATATCTTAAAGGTGATGGGGCCGGATAACAACTCGCAGAGGCGCTATGTATACCGCTAACAACAATTCAACACATCTATCGAAACGACAACCTGAGGTATGGAAGACAGCAAATATATTCCCAATTTTCAAAGAAGGGGAAAGACACGTATTATGAAATTACAGACCAGTGTCACTGACATGTATTGTATTCAAAGTCATGGAGAAGATAATCAGGTGGTGGACCACCTAGAAAGGAATGAGCATATAAACGACAACCAGCACGGATTCAGAGATGGGAAATCCTGTGTTACAAACCTGCTAGAGTGATATGACAAGAGAGAGGGGTGGGTAGACTGCGTTTTCTTGGACTGTAACGAGGCTTTTGACACAGTTCCACACAAAAGACTAGTGCAAAAGCTGGAGGACCAGGCAGGTATAACAGGGAAGGCACTGCAATGGATCGGAGAATACCTGACGGGAAGGCAGCAGCGAGTCTTGGTACATTATGAGACGTCAAAGTGGGCGCCTGTGACGAGTGGGGTCCCACAGGAGTCAGTTCTAGGACCGGTGCTGTTCCTGGTATACCTGGAGTTTACCTGGAGAGAGTTCCGGGGGTCAACGCCCCCGCGGCCCGGTCTGTGACCAGGCCTCCTGGTGGATCAGAGCCTGATCAACCAGGCTGTTGCTGCTGGCTGCACGCAAACCAGCGTACGAGCCACAGCCCGGCTGGTCAGGAACCGACTTTAGGTGCTTGTCCAGTGCCAGTTTGAAGACTGCCAGGGGTCTGTTGGTAATCCCCCTTATGTATGCTGGAAGGCAGTTGAACAGTCTCGGGCCCCTGACACTTATTGTATGGTCTCTTAACGTGCTAGTGACACCCCTGCTTTTCATTGGGGGGATGTTGAAATCGTCTGCCAAGTCTTTTGGTTTCGTAGTGAGTGATTTTCGTGTGCAAGTTCGGTACTAGTCCCTCTAGGATTTTCCAGGTGTATATAATCATGTATCTCTCCCGCCTGCATTCCAGGGATACAGGTTCAGGAACCTCAAGCGCTCCCAGTAATTGAGGTGTTTTATCTCCGTTATGCGCGCTGTGAAGGTTCTCTGTACATTTTCTAGGTCAGCAATTTCACCTGCCTTGAAAGGTGCTGTTAGTGTGCAGCAATATTCCAGCCTAGATAGAACAAGTGACCTGAAGAGTGTCATCATGGGCTTGGCCTCCCTAGTTTTGAAGGTTCTCATTATCCATCCTGTCATTTTTCTAGCAGATGCGATTGATACAATGTTATGGTCCTTGAAGATGAGATCCTCCGACATGATCACTCCCAGGTCTTTGACGTTGGTGTTTCGCTCTATTTTTTTGGCCAGAATTTGTTTTGTACTTGTTTTGTACTGTGAATAACATTACGGAAGGAACAGACTCAGAAGTGTCCCTGTTTGCAGACGATGTGAAGTTAATGAGGAGAATAAGGCAGGACTACAGAGGGATCTGGTTAGGCTGCAGGCCTGATCCAGCAACTGGCTCCTGGAGTTCAACCCCACGAAGTGCAAAGTCATGAAGATCGGGGAAGGGCAAAGACGACCGCAAACAGAGTAGTACAGTCTAGGGAGCCAAATACTACAAACCTCTCTCAAGGAAAAGAATCTTGGAGGTGTATAATACCGATCACATCTCCTGAGGTGCACATCAACCAAATAACTGCTGCA
>NC_069432.1:12555242-12707742 GCF_026875155.1 Cherax quadricarinatus | reverse complement strand
TCCACAGGGGGCAGTCCTAGGACCTGTGCTGTTCTTGGTATATGTGAACGACATAACGGAAGGGATAGACTCAGAAGTGTCCTTGTTTGCAGATGATGTGAAGTTAATGAGAAGAATCAAATCGGATGAGGATCAGGCAGGACTACAAAGAGACCTGGACAGGCTGCAAGCCTGGTCCAGCAACTGGCTCCTTGAGTTTAACCTGCCAAATGCAAAGTCATGAAAATTGGGGAAGGGCAAAGAAGACCGCAGACACAATATAGTTTAGATGGCCAAAGACTGCAAACCTCACTCAAGGAAAAAGATCTGGGGGTGAGGTATAACACCGAGCATATCTCCTGAGGCGCACATAAATCAGATAACTGCTGCAGCATACGGGCGCCCTGGCAAACCTACGGATAGCGTTCCGATACCTCAGTAAGGAGTCGTTCAAGACCCTGTATACCATTTACGTCAGGCCCATACTGGAGTATGCAGCACCAGTTTGGAATCCACACCTAGTCAAGCACGTCAAGAAATTAGAGAAAGTGCAAAGGTTTGCAACAAGACTAGTCCCAGAGCTACGGGGATTGTCCTACGAAGAAAGGTTGAGGGAAATCGGCCTGACGACACTGGAGGCCAGGAGGGTCAGGGGAGACATGATAACGACATATAAAATACTGCGCGGAATAGACAAGGTGGACAAAGACAGGATGTTCCAGAGATGGGACACAGACACAAGAGGTCACAATTGGAAGTTGAAGACTCAGATGAATCGAAGGGATGTTAGGAAGTATTTCTTCAGTCATAGAGTAGTCAAGTCATGGAATAGTCTAGAAAGTGAAGTAGTGGAGGCGGGAACCATACATAGTTTTAAGGCGAGGTATGATAAAGCTCATGTAGCAGGGAGAGAGAGGACCTAGTAGCAATCAGTGAAGAGGCGGGGCCAGGAGCTATGACTCGACCCCTGCAACCACAAATAGGTGAGTACAAATAGGTGAGTACATACACGCACACACATACACACACACATACACACACACACACACACACATACACACACACACACACACACACACATACACACACACATACACACACACACATACACACACACACACATACACACACACACACACACACACACACATACACACACACACACATACACACACACACACATACACACACACACACATACACACACACACACACCACACCATACACACACACTTACACACACACACACATACACACACACACACATACACACACACACACACACACATACACACACACACACACACACACACACACACACACACACACACACACACACACACACACACACACACACACACACACACACACACAAATATCAAACCACAACATAAAAAAAATCAAGAAAATCATAAATATATAGCAAACTCAAAAATGAAGATGCATCGAAATTTCCGGTAAAAGCTGTTAAAAATTCTGATAAGTTTGAAGTAGGCGTTAACCCGGACTGAGACTCTCGGCAACACCACAAGTCTCTCTATTATTGACAGCTGAATATTTCTGCCACAAACTGACTTAAGTCTCACCCACACGACACAGCTTCTCTCTTGACCAACATTTTCTATTGTAAATGGCGAGTATAATTTCATTGCAATAGATAACTGAAAATATAATAATACACCAACTGAATTTATATTTAGTAAAATTTACAATGTGTATATATATGTCGTACCGAATAGGTACAACCGGTCGATTAGCAACAACTCATTTAAAATTAAGTTCTTTCTAAAATTTTCTCTTATATATTTAAAGATGTATATTTTTCATTTATGTAAATATAAAAATTAATGATTTTGTACCAAAAGTACCATAGGAAACTTACCTAACCTTATTATAACAAGCGCAATTTAATTTAACCTAATGCGACTAAATATATTTTATATAAGTTGATAATAAAGTGATAATAAACACAAAATTTATTTTACCTATTCGGCACGACATATATATTATATATATATATATATATATATATATATATATATATATATATATATATATATATATATAACATATATCAATAACAACACTGCGACTAGCCGAGGATTCGAACCCATGCTGTTTTAGCCCGCCTCATGGTAAGCGAAAATTCCACGACGCTCTAACCCACAGTACCATACAATCCTACAAGAATCACGCACCCAGCAGAGCTAGGTGTTGTGCCGTTGCAGTGATGTTATTGATTAAATACCACTTGTTCGTGGTTACAATATAAAATACTACTCATGGAGGCTAGTACACCAAACGGAGAGGAGGATGAAATTACCTCTGAAGCACCCACCCCATCGAGAGTCCTCGGATCACGGTACAACACCTAGCTCTGCTGGGTGCGTGATTCTTGTAGGACTGTATGGTCCCGTGGGTTAGAGCGTCATGGAATTTTCGCTCACTATGACGTGGGCTATAACAACATGGGCTCGAATCCTCGGCTAGTCGCAGTGTTGTTATTGATTAAATACCATTTGTTCGTGGTTAATATATATATAATGCAAACATCGCAATACAAGCGATACAGGATGCAAAACTTTACAAGCTACTGATGATGTACTGATTCCAACACGAATGACCTAACGCTATAATTCTACTCCCCCCGTGGTTGTTTTGCATCCTGTATCGCTTGTATTGCGATGTTTGTATTATATATATATTATATATATAATATATATATATATATATATATATATATATATATATATATATATATATAATATATATATATATATATATATGTAGTAGGTTGGTAGACAGCAACCACCCAGGGAAGTGCTATCGTCCTGCCAGATGACTGTGAAACAGAAACCTGTAACTGTTTTGCATGATGGTAGGATTGCTGGTTTCTTTTTCTGTCTCATAAACACGCTAGATAACAGGGATATCTTGCTACTCCTACTTACACTTTGGTCACACTTCACAGACACGCACATGCATATATATACATATACATACATCTAGGTTTTTCTCCCTATTCTAAATAGCTCTTGTTCTTCTTTATTTCTTCTATTGTCCATGGGGAAGTGGAAAAGAATCTTTCCTCCGTAAGCCATGCGTGTCGTATGAGGCGACTAAAATGCTGGGAGCAATGGGCTAGTAACCCCTTCTCCTGTAGACATTTACTAAAAAAGAGAAGAAGAAAAACTTTATAAAACTGGGATGCTTAAATGTGCGTGGATGTAGTGCGAATGACAAGAAACAGATGATTGCTGATGTCACGAATGAAAAGAAGTTGGATGTCCTGGCCCTAAGCGAAACAAAGCTGAAGGGGGTAGGGGAGTTTCGGTGGGGGGAAATAAATGGGATTAAATCTGGTGTATCTGAGAGAGTTAGAGCAAAGGAAGGGGTAGCAGTAATGTTGAAGGATCAGTTACGGAAGGAGAAAAGAGAATATGAATGTGTAAATTCAAGAATTATGTGGATTAAAGTAAAGGTTGGATGTGAAAAGTGGGTCATAATAAGCGTGTATGCACCTGGAGAAGAGAGGAATGCAGAGGAGAGAGAGAGATTTTGGGAGATGTTAAGTGAATGTATAGGAGCCTTTGAACCAAGTGAGAAAGTAATTGTGGTAGGGGATCTGAATGCTAAAGTAGGAGAAACTTTTAGAGAGGGTGTGGTAGGTAAGTTTGGGGTGCCAGGTGTAAATGATAATGGGAGCCCTTTGATTGAACTTTGTATAGAAAGGGGTTTAGTTATAGGTAATACATATTTTAAGAAAAAGAGGATAAATAAGTATACACGATATGATGTAGGGCGAAATGACAGTAGTTTGTTGGATTATGTATTGGTAGATAAAAGACTGTTGAGTAGACTTCAGGATGTACATGTTTATAGAGGGGCCACAGATACATCAGATCACTTTCTAGTTGTAGCTACACTGAAAGTAAAAGGTAGATGGGATACACTACAGTTTTTAAACTGCAACATTAACACCCCTCCTTCAGAGTGCAGGCACTGTACTTCCCATCTCCAGGACTCAAGTCCGGCCTGCCGGTTTCCCTGAACCCCTTCATAAATGTTACTTTGCTCACACTCCAACAGCACGTCAAGTATTAAAAACCATTTGTCTCCATTCACTCCTATCAAACACGCTCATGCATGCCTGCTGGAAGTCCAAGCCCCTCGCACACAAAACCTCCTTTACCCCCTCCATCCAACCTTTCCTAGGCCGACCCCTACCCCGCCTTCCTTCCACTACAGACTGATACACTCTTGATGTTATTCTGTTTCGCTCCATTCTCTCTACATGTCCGAACCACCTCAACAACCCTTCCTCAGCCCTCTGAACAACAGTTTTGGTAATCCCGCACCTCCTCCTAACTTCCAAACTACGAATTCTCTGCATTATATTCACACCACACATTGCCCTCAGACATGACATCTCCACTGCCTCCAGCCTTCTCCTCGCTGCAACATTCATCATCCATGCTTCACACCCATATAAGAGCGTTGGTAAAACTATACTCTCATACATTCCCCTCTTTACCTCCAAGGACAAAGTTCTTTGTCTCCACAGACCCCTAAGTGCACCACTCACCCTTTTCCCCTCATCAATTCTATGATTCACCTCATCTTTCATAGACCCATCCGCTGACACGTCCACTCCCAAATATCTGAATACATTCACCTCCTCCATACTCTCTCCCTCCAATCTGATATCCAATCTTTCATCACCTAATCTTTTTATCCTCATAACCTTACCCTTTCCTGAATTCACTTTTAATTTTCTTCTTTTGCACACCCTACCAAATTCATCCACCAATCTCTGCAACTTCTCTTCAGAATCTCCCAAGAGCACAGTGTCATCAGCAAAGAGCAACTGTGACAACTCCCACTTTATGTGTGATTCTTTATCTTTTAACTCCACGCCTTTTGCCAAGACCCTCGCATTTACTTCTCTTACAACCCCATCTATAAATATATTAAACAACCATGGTGACATCACACATCCTTGTCTAAGGCCTACTTTTACTGGGAAATAATTTCCCTCTTTCCTACATACTCTAACTTGAGCCTCACTATCCTCGTAAAAAACTCTTCATTGCTTTCAGTAACCTACCTCCTACACCATACACCTGCAACATCTGCCACATTGCCCCCCCTATCCACCCTGTCATATGCCTTTTCCAAATCCATAAATGCCACAAAGACCTCTTTAGCCTTAACTAAATACTGTTCACTTATATGTTTCACTGTAAACACCTGTCCACACACCCCCTACCTTTCCTAAAGCCTCCTTGTTCATCTGCTATCCTATTCTCCGTCTTACTCTTAATTCTTTCAATAATAACTCTACCATACACTTTACCAGGTATACTCAACAGACTTATCCCCCTATAATTTTTGCACTCTCTTTTGTCCCTTTGCCTTTATACAAAGGAACTATGCATGCTCTCTGCCAATCCCTAGGTACCTTACCCTCTTCCATACATTTATTAAATAATTGCACCAACCACTCCAAAACTATATCCCCACCTACTTTTAACATTTCTATCTTTATCCCATCAATACCAGCTGCCTTACCCCCTTTCATTTTAATTACTGCCTCACGAACTTCCCCCACACTAACAACTGGCTCTTCCTCACTAATACAAGATGTTATTCCTCCTTGCCCTATACACGAAATCACAGCTTCCCCATCTTCATCAACATTTAACGATTCCTCAAATATTCCCTCCATCTTCCCGATACATCTAACTCTCCATTTAATAACTCTCCTATTTTCAACTATCAAATCCTCTCGTTTCCTAGGCTTTCTCAACTTATTAATCTCACTCCAAAACTTTTTCTTATTTTCAACAAAATTTGTTAACATCTCACCCACTCTCCCGTTTGCTCTCTTTTTACATTGCTTCACCACTCTCTTAACCTCTCTTTTTCTCTCCATATACTCCTCCCTCCTTGTTTCACCCCTACTTTGAAAAAAATTTCTCATATCCTCCCAAAACCCACTTTCCTGTGACCACAGCTTCTTTTGAACACACACACACACACACACATAAATATATATATATATATATATATATATATATATATAAAATATATTACACACCATGTATATATTTTATAATATAAAATATTATATATATATATACATATTATATATATATATATATATATATATAAAATTAAAATATATATATATATAATTACATGTATATATATATATATATATATATATATATATATAATATAAAATTATATATATATAATATATATATATACAGTATTTATATATATATATATATACATGTATATATATATATATATATATATATATATATATAATATATATATAAATATATATTTTAATATAATATATATATATATATTCTATAAAACATTTATTAATAAACAAAATACATTTACAGAAAAAAAACATAAACATGAATACAATGGCACAATGCATCAAAGATGATGAATTTCCTCCAGCTCCTCCGAGGCTGGACGTGAGCCAAGTATGCAGCAAGCATTTCCCCTCTGGATGGCGACGCTGAGGCGCTGGAACATGAAAGTGGCTGCCCTTGGGTCCCGGGTGGTGTCGATGAGTCTGGAACCCCAATTCTTTAAGGAAACGTGTGGCATTTTTTCCCCATGATCCCAAGGTCTTGATCCCCTGGGACAAATTGATACTGTTGGCTAATGTCCCTGTTACTTGCTGATCTTGTACTCCTCCCTGTGGTCAGCAGCTCCTCCCTGTCGCCCCACACTGTGATGGATATAGGTGTCAGTCAGTGTGGACACACAGGTATAGTCCCATGCTAAGAGCTTGCCATTCTTCCAATGATAGATGGTGATCCCATCGGGGCGGTTTGCTGGGTTGTGGGTATTGTTTGCTGCAAGTGATCGTGGCTCCCTCTCGGCAGGGCATCCAGCTGTAGCAAGGGTTCTCTTAATGATGTCGTTGACCTCATTGTGTCTTGCATGCCAGCCCTTGGTTTTGGAACAGTTAAGACCATGTAGACCGTATTGGTCTGCTTGCACTTCGCCGCAAATACACATATATTCTGTGTGAATTGGGGCAGCAAGGCGCAGAGCCACTGCGTTCCCATTGCCGATATGGGAACTGTTTGGAGGAAGTCCCCGGAGTGAGGTGCACTCACAGCCTGGAGACGGGCAATCTCCTATCTGAATTTGCAGCCCTGAGCATGTTGGCAAGCACCTTTTCAGCAATTGGGCTATCCCAGCTTGACTGTTTGTGAGCCAGTGCTGCACTAGGGTTTGGTGCTGGAGCAGCAAGAGTCTCCCATTCGGTGATGGCACTGACATAGCTAGGGTATTCTATTCCTGCTGAGTCACTGAGGGTGTCAGGAAGAATTTGTCTTATCAACTCGTTTGATGCAATGGAAGAGGATAGGGAAAGTGGTAGAGCAATCTGGAGGATCTGCGTACTCCTAGCCCTCCAAGCCTGACCGGAAGTGAGGCTTGCAACCACTGTCCATCGTCAAGGGAAAGATTCAATACACTCTCTAGCATGCCTTCAGGAGAGAGTATATTCCTTGAGTTTTGGGCTGCTGAAGGCTGGGGAGCATCTCAGAAAATAGGTAAGTTTTTGGGGGTTGACAGGCACCTGGTGAGTAGGTAGAAGGCATCGTGTGTGTCAATGTCTTTCATCCCGCTTTCCATCGTCCGGAGGTCTGAGACTTTTTTTCCTAGGACCCGATCGATGGCATTGGACCCAAGAGGAGCACCGAGGAGAGTGCTATTGGCTGGATCAATGGCTCGTGCTCCTGGTAAAACGGTACTAATATTCTGGATCAACTGTTGATTGGTAGAAACTTTTCACATTTGGTGGGGGTTTTAAAAAAAGGCCCAGGCTTTCTCCCATGTCTTTAATTTTACTGATGCCTCTAGGAGAGATTCTGTTGTGCCAGCCTAGGGTACCGTCGTCCAGGAACCAGATATTGAGCTCGCTGGAGAGTGCCTCCGTGACTTCCTTGATGACCAAACAAAATAGAAAGGGGGCGAGAGGGTCCCCTGTTGCACGCCCTCACACGAGTCAATTTCATGGTCCCCCAAAAAATAGTTTGGAAGTCACACTATAACACGATTCTATGAAGGGAAAAAGGGAAGGGAAGTTTCTAAAAAAACTGCTTGGAGAGCAGCAAACCCCTCTGAGAGTTGAAAGCATTGGCAAAGTCCAATTGACCAAGGCTTTTTCATAGGACATGTTTTTGATATATACTCGTGCTGGTGGGCAGCTGCTTCACAGCCCTGTTGAACGCCGAACCGAGCTAAGTGGTTTCGCATTGCAGCAGCCTCTTGACTCACCCTTCTTATATATATATATATATATATATATATATATATATTTTATAAAATTTTTTTATATATATTATATATATATATATATTAAAGAACAAAGCTCGTCTCCTGGCAGTGAAGGCACCACACTCAGGAGATTTCGTGTTAGCTGTTCCCAATTCCTCCCTGGGCACCGTTCTCCGACCCACAGGCCATTCGGATTGGTGTTGCCTTCGCCTAGCCGCCCCCATCCTCACCGAAAAATAGGTGTATTTGCGGCAGGGCGACAGCTTATCAATTCGGACTTCATGGTCTCGTGTGCCACACAGCAGAAGGGAAGTATGCCAGACATGAGGAGGTCAATGATATAATAAAGAGAAGCCTCGCCACAGCCCGTTGCCCAGCTCAACGGGAACCCCAAGTACAGAGGTCTGATGGAAGTCAAAAGCGTCCTGATGGAGCCACTATGCTACCCTGGAAGGATGGAAAGCAGATTGCCTGGGACTACACCTGTGCTGCCACATTGGCAGACACCTACTTGCCATACTCGGTAGTGGAAGGGGGTGGAGCTGCCAGCCACAAGGAGACCCAGAAGATCCGAAAATATGAAGACCTTCCCCCTTGCTATAACTTCATTCCAATAGGGTCGGAGACCCTTGGAGCATGGTGCAAGTGTGCTCTAAAGTTCCTCAAAGAGCTAGGTGAAAAGGTCATCATAGAAACCAAGGGCCACAGGGCGACCAGCTTCCTCTTTCAGAGACTCAGTGTTGCGATCCAGAGAGGAAATGCCTGCAGCATTCTGGGCACGCGGCCAACCGCAGGGGAGCTGGACGAAGTATTCGAGATGTAGCTCTGAGTTACCTATGTTGTTTTACTTTCTGTTGTATTTTTGTGAATGTTTGGCCAATGTATTTTGTCTTTAAACAAAACATACTTGAAATATAGGGGGTGGTAGGAGAAAATTCTCAAACAGCTTCAGGGAGAACCTTAAGTTTTCCCTGAAGCAAGTTTATTCTTTTCTCTGAGGATGAGGGTCCCTACGACAGTTCTAGAGGTGGTACCTCCCTATATATATATATATATATATATATATATATATATATATATATATATATATATATATTATATATATATATATATATATATATATATATATATATATAAGCTTGAAAACGACCCTATGAATCAATCTTTGCTCATTGTACAAAAATACAAACCCAAATTAGTTCAATAAAATTGCTGAATTAAATAATAATAATAATAATAGACAGTCATATGGATTATCTTTTAATGTAATAATAATAATAATAATAATAATAATAATAATAATATAATTTCTACAAGTACATATACAAGGTCTAGCAGACATCAGTGACATACTACTGTATAGAAAGCTCTTCGTTATGCAGAGCATTTCGGGCAAATTAGGTCAATTTTGTCCCGGGATGCTACCCACACCAGTCGAGTAACACCCAGGTACCTGTATTACTGATAAGTGGAAAGGGACAACAGGTGTCTTAAGGAACCACGTACTGTTTCCACCAGTACCGGGAATCGAACCATGGACTTCAGTATGTAAGCTGAGTGCGCTAGCAATCCAGATACAGGACACTAATGATAATAATAATAATAATAATAATAATAATAATAATAATAGTCAAATAATAATAATAATAGTCAAATACCATTCCAAATCCTCCTCTAAATAAGGAGCAGAAATTTTGAAAGTTTTATTCCAATCATAAGAGGCATTCTTTAGTTAAAGATGGACCAACCAATACTTCAGTTGAAAACAAATATGCCAAACGTTAGTTCACATAACCAAGTAATAACTTAGATCTTTATTAATACAACATAAACCAACGATGAAAGTTTGAAAACTCTGAGAAGATATTACTGAGAAGATATTGAGAAGATATTACTGAGAAGATATTACTGAGAAGATATTACTGAGAAGATATTACTGAGAAGATATTACGGAGAAGATATTACTGAGAAGATATCACTGAGAAGATATCACTGAGAAGATATTACTGAGAAGATATCACTGAGAAGATATCACTGAGAAGATATCACTGAGAAGATATCACTGAGAAGATATCACTGAGAAGATATCACTGAGAAGATATCACTGAGAAGATATTACTGAGAAGATATCACTGAGAAGATATCACTGAGAAGATATCACTGAGAAGATATTACTGAGAAGATATCACTGAGAAGATATCACTGAGAAGATATCACTGAGAAGATATTACTGAGAAGATATTACTGAGAAGATATCACTGAGAAGATATCACTGAGAAGATATCACTGAGAAGATATCACTGAGAAGATATCACTGAGAAGATATTACTGAGAAGATATCACTGAGAAGATATTACTGAGAAGATATTACTGAGAAGATATTACTGAGAAGATATTACTGAGAAGATATCACTGAGAAGATATCACTGAGAAGATATCACTGAGAAGATATCACTGAGAAGATATCACTGAGAAGATATTACTGAGAAGATATTACTGAGAAGATATCACTGAGAAGATATTACTGAGAAGATATCACTGAGAAGATATCACTGAGAAGATATCACTGAGAAGATATTACTGAGAAGATATTACTGAGAAGATATCACTCTGAGCCCTTGAACAGTTCCTATGTTATGATATTCTAACACTTTAAAACAATATGCAAAAGTATATTTTAATACCGAAAAGTCAGAACATTTTGGACCAGTTAAAAACAAAATCCACGTTACATCACAGAAGACATCACATGAAAGATAAGTAAGCTGACTTCAATTAACTGGTGTTAGTGATATCAAAATTTGCGAGGGGTTAATTTCCTCTTACTCTCCCAAATACAACAATCCACACATTCACTGGGAAGCGCTAAGCCCGTAGGTGTCACCCAGCATCTGGATAATGGGATGCAATCAAGCTTGACCAGAGGAAAGGGGAAGGCAGCTCCAATTCACTGGACCAAAAGCCCTTCACCAGCACGAAGGAACCCTCGCAGGACGGGTCCCGCCCACACCAGTTTGCGACCAGCTACGCCCCTTGCGATATAACTGTCGTAATGATGGACGTAAGTGAACAAAGGACTGCAAGACTTCTTCTCCCGCTTCAACATAATGAAAATATACAAGACATTTATTTACATCTTTAATGTTCAAATATGCTAAAGGCAGCACTAATATTTACTTAATATTTCTGCGGTACCTTTATGCCAATGATGTTACCTAAGTTACTGTGACCTACGATACTTTGATCAAGATTAAGCTATATTATTACATTGTATTTAGAAAGGTTTGTTTTGGTGCAAAAAAATGGTATCATTTGCATACCATATTAGTTCATGTATTTATTTCTATCAATTAACAAGAAAAACGGTTAGAAAAAACTGTTTTCGGAACTTAGGAATTCTGTCTGGCAACTCTGAATGTATGTCCGGACGCTTCACGTGGGGTGCCGTGTTGCTGCTCATGTGAAGAGCTCTTGATCCAAGGAACTAAAGGCATCCTCTCCTTCCTTGGAATATCCCTGATTTCTTCACATTCCCCAGACGCTGAATGACCCCAGTGGATTCAGCGCTTCCCTACTAATATTGTTACTATGTAGCACAGTGCCCCTAATCTCTTTTTTTTTTTTTTTTTTTTTTTTACACAGAGTTTGACAAGGTTAAGGATCCCTAGCTTTATTGACAGGCTATTTACAGGTTAAGGATTCCTAACTTTATTGGCAAGCTAAGAGCTGTTACCTACATCAGCTCATTTGAAAGCATTTTTATTGTTATGAGGCATACAAGTAGGGAACAGAATGAAGTTGGAGCCATCTGTGGGCCAGCATTTTCATTTGATCAACTGACTTTATCTCGTTGACATCATTATGCTGTTCGAATGTGTTCCATACTCGAGTCATCCTGGGTATATATGATCTCAGATGGAGTGATGTTCTGGAGAAGGGTACAGCCAGAGTGAAGTTGCTGCTTTCTGCCCGTCTTAAGGCATAAAAGCTTGTTTCACGCTGTCCTCGAAGTGGATCCAAGTGTGGTACTTTGACAATATTGGTCTTGTACATAACAGTAAGCCCACCCACATCCCTCCTGTGTTGAAGGCTCTCTCTCTCTCTCTCTCTCTCTCTCACTCTCTCTAAAAATGCTTTAGCATCATAATAGAGGAATTTCGAGCTTAATAAGTATTGGTTGTTATAAACTACATATAACTGTTTTATATATACGTAAACAAAAGAATGTACATGGATGTAACCGAGTCCCTGGTATGTAGCAGGATTAGCACTTTACTACTAAGCTACGAGGGTTTTGGTTGGAAGAATCTGGTAACAAAACTTGTATTCATGTTTCTGTCAACGCCACCGTCTGTGATGACTGTCACACTGCCCTAGAAAGCTACTGAAGTTGTGGAGAGAGAGAGAGAGAGTACAGCCACAGACGCTGACTGCTGAGGGTAACATGAAGAGAGGGTATGTTTAGGTATTCTTTGTATGAAAAGCCTCGTGGCTGTGGTAAGGGGCAGGGCTTCTTACACACCAGGGATACGGTTTGATCTCCCGTCAGTTCTTCTATTTATTAACTGATAGTTCTTTATTACGACATATGCTGCGTTTATAGAACATATATATGGATGAGATTTTCGCCCTATAATCAGTGATACACACGTAACAACATGTACCGTATATGCCACCTTTATATTAACAATGTATCTCTTAAATCTTCTGTGCCATATTATGTAATAAAATATTCCTATTGGTAAAAAAAAATAGTTTAAAAGATGGGGTGGTAGGGGAAGTGGAATATTCAAACGGCTTCAGGAAGAAATCCAAATATTCTTCCTTGAAGCCTTTTTATCCACTTCTCCGAGGCTATGGGTCCCACAATTTACACCAGAGGTGGACCCCATCATATTATAAATATATATATATATATATATATATATATATATATATATAATATATATATATATATATATATATATATATATATATATATGATAGGAAGCAACGCAACACCGCCAAATCTATAGCCATTTAAAAAAGATACTTTCCAACCTGCCGTATATTTTAACACTAGAAACTTGCTAACCCAAGAACTGCGACCCAATTGCTATTTTTACATAAAGCAGATAGTTAGCAGTTCAAGGTTTAAATTAACGTTGGCAGTACCTTGCACATGTGTCAAATCTGAATGTATACTTAAATTCCATTTACAGATTTTTAGACTTAAAATTTGACTGATAGAATTCCGGGAATAAAATATAATAATGTGAAAAATAAATAACATACAGTTTGGCGTATAAAGGAAGAAATATATAGTATATTGGCGTATACAAAATATTAAAATTGTTTGGAAGGAAATCCATCACTGATGTTTTAGAAAAGTCTCAGGTTTGTAAAAAACAGTGTGACAGTTCACTAAGTATTACATAAATAAGGAAACTATTGTCAAACGTTCAGGGGGAAAAATGGCCTAATGCTTATGACAGTCTTTTGTTTACTACAGTCACCAAGTCAGAGATAAAATCTTTTATATGAAAATAAATTTAGGTAGCCATGGCTAGATGTACGTTACTTGGTCTGTCAGTTTATGCACCATTTTCATGAAAGTAATCTGCCCAGTCAAACTTTCAATAAAAGTCTGTATCTTCTTAGTTTTATAAATATTTAAAAAAAATTTTTTTACGAAAATACTGACACACACATTCGTGGTAATGTTCTCCCTGGGAGCGCACGACTCTCAGAATCTGGGCTAGAGATGCAGGAAGTTATGGAAAGTTGACGTTGAGTTAGCATTAGGGTGGAGTCCCCTAAGACTCAGTTCTGTGCCCCACACTGATCCTGGTGGACACAATGATTTACCAGGATAACTGGTAAACTGGCAATATTTGTGGTCGACACAACCAAAATAAGGACAATACAGTCGGCGGAAGACAGCAGCAGAAAACCACAATATGATCTAAAAATATTAAAGAATTAAAAAAAATTCTAGAAATCTATCACAGCAAAATTGGAGAGAATTCCCATAGGTAAGAGGAGAACGGACCATCTGGCTGGAGAATAAAACAGATCTGGGATACAATCATCACGCCTAACTCGTGAAGTTAATATCAGATAACAACATCAGCGGCTCACGTCAGGTTAGCAAACATAATAAAGCTCTTTAGAAACCTGAACAATGATCCCCTCAGAGAACCATTCAACACATCTGTAAGAGAGGTCCTCGATTATGCAGCGCCAACGCGGTACCCACACCTACCACAGCATAACATTAAACTATACAACTTACAAAGGTTGGCCACAACACTGGTGCCTCAAACACAGAACAAAAAGCACAAAAAAAAAAGTTTGAAGAATTTGACCTCACGACACTGGAATAATGTTGCAAAAAAGCAGCCTAATCTCGATATATTAAATGTTTCTCATTATAAAATATGATGACCAGAGGTGAGCTAATCATTTTTATTATATTCATGGTGTTCGCTAAGCCAGGATAACCCAGGAAAGTCAGTGCTTCGTCGAGGACTGTGTCTTATTTCCATTGTGGTCCTTTAATCTTGTTCCCTAGGATGTCACCCACAACAGTCGACTAACACTCAGGTACCTACTAATTGTAAGGTACCTGTAAGGAAACACCCGTGCAGGGGACTGAACCACGGACACTCGGTGTGTGAGGCGAGAGCGCTGCCAACCAAGCTTCGTTCTGAGGAAAGAGAAGGTAACTCCAACACCCTAGATAAACAACCCTTCACTAGCATCAGAGCACTAAGGTTCGTGTGTGACTTGTTAATGGTCCAGGGTGGACCGAAACGTCGTTATACGTTTCTTTCTCCTGTGTCCGGGTTATTTGTGAATTGTTCCAGTCACGGTACTGTGCCTTTTTGTTCTTCATTAACTTAGAGAAGTAGAAGGAACTTGACGACACGGTAGACGCTACTAATATTTCCTTGTTAAAAAACATATACGACAAAGATAGGCCTAATCTGCCGAAAGAAATCTCAGCTACGACTCAAGAGCTGGAATAAATATGAAAGAGGTGGGAGCGAAGAGAAAGCGGGATCGATGCAAAGACGACGGAGGATGGAGAAGGTGCAGGGGAGGGAGGGAAAGCAGGAGGGAGTAAAAGGGAGACTGGGAGGGTGAGGTAAGGGAGGCAGGAGAGGTGAGGAGTTAGTTAAGGGGTTAGAAAAGAGTGTACGGAAGGAGATGGCAGAAGGGGTGAGGGAAAAATAATAATTGGAGGGAAGGCATAAGAAAGGAGGTCACGGTGGGTAAGGGTGAAAGATGGATATGAGGAGGGAGCATGGAAAGGTCAGAGAGGGAGGGTTGAAGAGTGAGAGGGAGAGATACGAGTGGTGGGAGGGAGAGAGGTACATTACCTGCTGTATATATGTTAATCAGTATATAAAAACAAGTAATGGAATTTTGATGTGCGATTGGAAAGGGCGAAGACTAAGCAGCAGCAAGCACTAAGAGGCCAAGTTAGGAACTAATGTTGGTGAAGCTGGGAGGATGGGGTGTGTGGAGAGAGAGGGGAGTAAGGTACGTTTGTGAGGATGAAGGAGAGAGAGAGGAGGAGGAGAGAGAGAGAGAGGGAGAGGGAGGAGAGAGAGTGAGAGAGAGGAGAGAGAGAGAGAGAGAGAGAGAGAGAGAGAGAGAGATGGGAGTACATGGGAAATACAAATTAGCAACAGATTAGGGAGTTGACACCGAGGGTTATCTGTTGAACACTATTATTTCTATTTAGATTGAGAACTATAGTGGATAGTTCTTAATCTTGATAGTTCTATCAGAGATAGAAAAACATAAGGCTTTCTCCACATCCTCCACTCCTTACTGCTGCCATTAAAACAGAAGGAATATATACCATAAAATACTCGAAATATGGCCTGAAATTTACAAGAGAGATGGAAATTAATCAAAGACGTGAGCTACAACTACGTTATTAAATTAGGGCTAATTCCATGGTAAACTACTGGTGTTACTCCACTGTCACTCACAGAACTGTGTTTACCAGTGGTCGACTTCTGATTACTACCAGTTGTGTTGTAACACAGCAACTTACCTCTACCACCACTACTGTTGTTAGGTGGGTTGACTCACTCTTAAGTGAGCTTTGATGCAGTCTCTGAATAAACGTAGAAATCTTTCGACTTCAGATTACCCCAGCTACTGAACATATATGGCGGGGCTTAGTGAGTAGTTGAAAGTGGCAAAAAAAAAAAAAAAAAATCCTATCAGCAGCATCGAGGAATCAGAAGCTATGCAGGAAATCAGCGCTGGGGCACTCGGACAGGCAAGACCAAAAATTCCTGCCAAGTAATGGAACTTATGAGGAAAAAAAAAAAAACGCTAAAATAAAGTAGGGAGAACAGAATGCACAGAAGACGGTAACCAGAGAAATAAGAGTGAAGGGGTAAAATCCACTGTGCTCAGAGGATCAAGACGTAACAACCAACAACCAGTATCCTCCCATCCTCCCCCCTTCACCCTTTAACTTCTCTCTTCTCCATTATACCCCTTCACTTTCATATTTACAACCCCTTTTCCCACTACTGTCTCTCTTCCTTATACTCCTTTTAAGGCCTTCTTTACCCTTCCCGAAGCCTCACAACTTCGCACTTGCTGGGGAGAAGCCGCTGGAACAAAATTTCCACCATACTCGGGGGGGGGGGGTGTTGATCGGAGAATCCGATCATAACTCGACACACTTCTGGTCTCAGTCTCTCACTGGGTGAGCAGTTTGCCAACAGCTTCTTTATTGTGAACACGATTTTTAATTAACTATAACAGTAAGTGAAACAACAACTAGGAGACCCCAAAGAAACAGAATGATATGCTAGTCCCAGTGAACAAGAGGAGAGACTGCTTCATATATACTGAACAACAACAGAGCCACAATATACATCCTCGAGAAAGTGAGAAAGAGAGAGACCAATACAAAACTAGTGATCATAGAAGATTTAAATCACAAAGAAATATCCTGGAAGAACTGAGGTTCAAATGGGGTGTCAGAAACATGGAGAACAAGACTAATGGAAGCAAGAATTGAGAATTTCATGACCTAACATGTCAAAGAGAAAACGAAAATGCGAGCAAGGGATGAGCCTGCAAGACTGAGCCAGATTTTCAACTTTAGGGACTATGACAAAGAAACTGAATACAATCACTTGGAAGAAATGGGAATGGAAATAACAGGAGAAACAAATGTAACATCCAACAACAGAAAATGAGACTATGCAGAGATGAGAGCTTTCTTAAATGCAATCCACGGGGACAAAAAATTGAATGGGCACACATCCTCGAGATGATGGAAGCAGAGCAAGGAGGCAGGAGACTACAAGCAGGAGGTTACAGAAAGGAAACAGGAGGCTACAGAAAGGAAACAGGAGGCTACAAAAAGGAAACAGGAGGCTACAAAAAGGAAACAGGAGGCTACAAAAAGGAAACAAGAGGCTACAGAAAGGAAACAAGAGGCTACAGAAAGGGAACAGGAGGCTACAGAAAGGAAACAGGAGGCTACAGAAAGGAAACAAGAGGCTACAGAAAGGAAAACACAGAATGCTACAAAAAGGGAAAACAGAGGCTACAGAAAGGAAACAAGAGGTTACAGAAAGGAAACAGGAGGCTACAGAAAGGAAACAAGAGGCTACAGAAAGGAAACAGGAGGCTACAGAAAGGAAACAGGAGGCTACAGAAAAGAAACAAAAGGCTACAGAAAGGAAACAAGAGGCTACAGAAAGAAAGCAGGTTACAGCAAGGAAACAGGAGGCTACAGAAAGGAAACAGGAGGTTACAGGAAGGAAACAGGAGGTTACAGAAAGGAAACAGGAGGCTACAGCAAGGAAACAGGAGGCTACAGCAAGGAAACAGGAGGCTAGAGAAAAGAAACACAGGAAAGGTGGTTAAATTAAACCTTCAGGGGAAAAATGCAACGTACAGAAGAATATAAAAATCTACAGAACGTAGAAGTAGACAGAAAAGTAGAAAGTAAGCAGACTAGTTTAAAAATGAATGTGTCAAGATAAGATGGGAAAGAGAGCAGCACATCGAGAGCAGCGCTGCAACAAACACCAAACTAGAACCAAAACAACTACAAAGCTACATACGAAGGTAAGTGAATGAGAAGGTAGAAAACTAGAGAGAGCTATGGGAAGAATTTAGGAGAACGATTAAGGTGGTATTTACTGAGGAGAAAGGAGTGGTGCTTGAAAGTAGAGGTGAAAGACAAACATTATAAATTGAATATCCACATACTAACGCAGCAGATAATTAAGCTACTAAGAGAGCTGAACACACAAAATGCCATAGATACTAAAAGAAGGAGTGGAAGAATTGTGTGAACATGTAGAGAAGTTTTACATGTAACAGACAAACTGAAATCCTGGACAGCTGGAAAATTGTAAGTGTTGTCACTATAAATAAGGAGAGGAAACAGACAAGAAGCGCTGAATTACAAACCAGATGAAGACTCTTCCCTCCAGATAAAGACCCTATCAAGTCCTTCACTACGTCACTGTGCACTTACCTTATGTTACTGTGTACGTGTCTAACGTCACTATGTGCTCACCTTACGTCACTGTATACTTACCTTAAGGCACTATGTGCTCCCCTTACGTCACTGTGTACTTACCTTAAGGCACTATGTGCTCACTTTACGTCACTGAGTATTTATTTCTAAGATTTTACCATAGAAAATCAGCAGAAAACATTAGGGAAGGTAACTAACCTACTGATGTAGAAGATAATGTAAATCAGTGAAGAAAGGCAAGGATAGGTAGACTATATATAACCTACTACACTTAAGACAAACGGCGATGGTTAGAGTAAAAGTCTCAGGACGGGAAACAGAAACAAGTGCATCCCCCAAGGATCAATATTAGTACCATTATAATTTATAATATATGTAAATGATCTTTCACAGGTGACTGAATCCTATGTATCAATGTTTGCAGATGACGAAGCTACAGTATGAGAAGAATATTAAGAGGAAAAGAAAGAGATAGATTACACGAAGACTTGGTCAAGCTGCAATGGTAATCAGACAAGTGGTTACTCTGCAGAGTCATGGAACTTGTGGACGGGAAGAGAAGACCAGAGACGGAATATAAGTTGAGATGCGAGATACCACTAACATCACCCCCCATTACAAAGCTCTTGGAATGAGCATCATACTCAACATATCTCCAGAGGTTTACATAAATCGCATAACATCAACAGCATACGAGAGGTTAGTCAATCTTAGAACTGCATTTAGACGCCTTAAAAAAAAACCAACAGGACTGCGTACACTCTGTATGTCAGGCTTAGCGTAAAGTCCACAACACCAGCATGGAACCCCCACAGTAACAGCATGGAACCCCCACAGTAACAGCATGGAACCCCCACAGTAACAGCATGGAACCCCCACAGTAACAGCATGGAACCCCCACAGTAACAGCATGGAACCCCCACAGTAACAGCATGGAACCCCCACAGTAACAGCATGAACCCCCAGTAACAGCATGGAACCCCCACAGTAACAGCATGGAACCCCCACAGTAACAGCATGGAACCCCCACAGTAACAGCATGGAACCCACAGTAACACATGGAACCCCACAGTAACAGCATGGAACCCCCACAGTAACAGCATGGAACCCCCACAGTAACAGCATGGAACCCCCACAGTAACAGCATAGAACCCCCACAGTAACAGCATGGAACCTCCACAGTGACAGCATGAAACCCTCCAGCAACAGCATGGAACCCCCACAGTAACAGCATGGAACCTCCACAGTAACAGCATGGAACCCCCACAGTAACAGCATGGAACCCCCACAGTAACAGCATGGAACCCCCACAGTAACAGCATGGAACCTCCACAGTAACAGCATGAAACCCTCCAGCAACAGCATGGAACCCCCACAGTAACAGCATGGAACCTCCACAGTAACAGCATGGAACCCCCACAGTAACAGCATGGAACCCCCACAGTAACAGCATGGAACCCCCACAGTAACAGCATGGAACCTCCACAGTAACAGCATGAAACCCTCCAGCAACAGCATGGAACCCCCACAGTAACAGCATGGAACCCCCACAGTAACAGCATGGAACCCCCACAGTAACAGCATGGAACCTCCACAGTAACAGCATGAAACCCTCCAGCAACAGCATGGAACCCCCACAGTAACAGCATGGAACATCCACAGTAACAGCATGGAACCCCCACAGTAACAGCATGGAACCCCCACAGTAACAGCATGGAACCCACACAGTAACAGCATGGAACCCCCACAGTAACAGCATGGAACCCCCACAGTAACAGCATGGAACCCCCACAGTAACAGCATGGAACCCCCACAGTAACAGCATGAAACCCTCCAGCAACAGCATGGAACCCCCACAGTAACAGAATGGAACCCCCCAGTAACAGCATGGAACCCTCACAGTAATAGCATGGAACCCACACAGTAACAGCATGGAACCCCCACAGTAACAGTATGGAACCCCTACAGTAACAGCATGGAACCCCCACAGTAACAGCATGGAACCCCCACAGTAACAGCATGGAACCCCCACAGTAACAGCATGGAACCCCACAGTAACAGCATGGAACCCCCACAGTACAGCATGGAACCCCCACAGTAACAGCATGGAACCCCCACAGTAACAGCATGGAACCCCCACAGTAACAGCATGGAACCCCCACAGTAACAGCATGGAACCCCCACAGTAACAGCATGGAACCCCCACAGTAACAGCATGGAACCTCCACAGTGACAGCATGAAACCCTCCAGCAACAGCATGGAACCCCCACAGTAACAGCATGGAACCTCCACAGTAACAGCATGGAACCCCCACAGTAACAGCATGGAACCCCCACAGTAACAGCATGGAACCCCCACAGTAACAGCATGGAACCTCCACAGTAACAGCATGAAACCCTCCAGCAACAGCATGGAACCCCCACAGTAACAGCATGGAACCTCCACAGTAACAGCATGGAACCCCCACAGTAACAGCATGGAACCTCCACAGTAACAGCATGGAACCCCCACAGTAACAGCATGGAACCTCCACAGTAACAGCATGAAACCCTCCAGCAACAGCATGGAACCCCCACAGTAACAGCATGGAACCTCCACAGTAACAGCATGGAACCCCCACAGTAACAGCATGGAACCCCCACAGTAACAGCATGGAACCCCCACAGTAACAGCATGGAACCTCCACAGTAACAGCATGAAACCCTCCAGCAACAGCATGGAACCCCCACAGTAACAGCATGGAACCTCCACAGTAACAGCATGGAACCCCCACAGTAACAGCATGGAACCCCCACAGTAACAGCATGGAACCCCCACAGTAACAGCATGGAACCCCCACAGTAACAGCATGGAACCCCCACAGTAACAGCATGGAACCCCCACAGTAACAGCATGGAACCCCCACAGTAACAGCATGGAACCCCCACAATAACAGCATGGAACCCCCACAGTAACAGCATGGAACCCCCACAGTAACAGCATGGAACCCCCACAGTAACAGCATGGAACCCCCCAGTAACAGCATGGAACCCCCACATTAACAGCATGGAACCCCCACAGTAACAGCATGGAACCCCCACAGTAACAGCATGAAACTCCCACAGTAACAGCATGGAACCCCCACAGTAACAGCATGGAACCCCCACAGTAACAGCATGGAACCCACACAGTAACAGCATGGAACCCCCACAGTAACAGCATGGAACCCCCACAGTAACAGCATGGAACCCCCACAGTAACAGCATGGAACCCCACAGTAACAGCATGGAACCCCCACAGTAACAGCATGAAACCCTCCAGCAACAGCATGGAACCCCCACAGTAACAGAATGGAACCCCCCAGTAACAGCATGGAACCCTCACAGTAATAGCATGGAACCCACACAGTAACAGCATGGAACCCCCACAGTAACAGTATGGAACCCCTAACAGTATACAGCATGGAACCCCCACAGTAACAGCATGGAACCCCCACAGTAACAGCATGGAACCCCCACAGTAACAGCATGGAACCCCCACAGTAACAGCATGAAACCCCCAAAGTAACAGCATGGAATCCCCACAGTAACAGCATGAAACCAACACAGTAACAGCATGGAACCAACACAGTAACAGCCTGGAACCCCCACAGTAACAGCATGGAACCCCCCAACAGATACCAATAAATTGCTTTAGAAAGACACGCAAGCAAACACAAGGACATATCAGAAAACGTTTCGGTCCTGGGACCTTGATCACTAACACACAGGTTAAAAAAATAACAGTATATATATATTTTATATATATATATATATAAATATATATATATTATATATATATATATATATATATATATATATATATATATATATTATATATATATATATGCGGAAATTGTGGTGTGAGTGACACAGCGACTTGACAAAGGCAAGTGTGACACTTGCATTTTCCAGGTCGTTCTTTAAGTTATAGTTTCAACCCTGCCTCAAATCACGGTCAATACATGGTGTAATCTACTGTTGTGAGGGAACACCTCCGTAGTTAAGGGGCACGTAAGTTCCCCCGTCTACTAATAACATGTTCATGAGCTGTGCTCACACCTCTACAACACAACTGTCATCAAAGATTTGTTAAGTTATACCATGAATTAAGGAAAGATCCTGGACTTCACCTGACAAAAGCAGAGAAAGAAAATGCGATAGTAATTATGGACAAGATAGTGGAAAAATGAACATATTATTACGCGCCTCTTAACCACCCTGCCAGAAATGTTGCCACATCCCAAACACTGAGAGAAAATTACCCTAAAAAATAACAGAACTCTCTTACTACCCTCCACCCTTTAATGCCACTGCAGGCATTAAAACACAAGGAAGATATACCTCCAGTCAGGAAGGAAGATAAACCACCAGTCAGAAAGGAAGATATACTACCAGCCAGGAAGATATACTACCAGTCAGTAAGGAAGATATACTACCAGTCGGGAAGATATACTACCAGTCAGAAAGGAAGATATACTACCAATCAGGAAGATATACCACCAGTCAAAAAGGAATATATACCACCAGTCAGGAAGGAATATATACCACCAGTCAGGAAGGAATATATACCACCAGTCAAAAAGGAATATATACCACCAGTCAGGAAGGAATATATACCACCAGTCAAAAAGAAATATATACCACCAGTCAGGAAGGAATATATACCACCAGTCAAAAAGGAATATATACCACCAGTCAAAAAGGAATATATACCACCAGTCAGGAAGGAATATATACAACCAGTCAGGAAGATATACCACCAGTCAGGAAGGAAGATATACCACCAGTCAGGAAGGAAATATACACCAGTCAGGAAGATATACCACCAGTCAGGAAGGAAGATATACCACCAGTCAGGAAGGAAGATATACCACCAGTCAGGAAGGAAGATATACCACCAGTCAGGAAGGAAGATATACCACCAGTCAGGAAGGAAGATATACCACCAGTCAGGAAGGAAGATATACCACCAGTCAAAAAGGAATATATACCACCAGTCAAAAAGGAATATATACCGCCAGTCAAAAAGAAATATATACAACCAGTCAGGAAGATATACCACCAGTCAGGAAGGAAGATATACCACCAGTCAGGAAGGAAGATATACCACCAGTCAGGAAGGAAGATATACCACCAGTCAGGAAGGAAGATATACCACCAGTCAGGAAGGAAGATATACCACCAGTCAGGAAGGAAGATATACCACCAGTCAGGAAGGAAGATATACCACCAGTCAGGAAGGAAGATATACCACCAGTCAGGAAGGAAGATATACCACCAGTCAGGAAGGAAGATATACCACCAGTCAGGAAGGAAGATATACCACCAGTCAGGAAGGAAGATATACCACCAGTCAGGAAGGAAGATATACCACCAGTCAGGAAGGAAGATATACCACCAGTCAGGAAGATATACCACCAGTCAGGAAGGAAGATATACCACCAGTCAGGAAGGAAGATATACCACCAGTCAGGAAGGAAGATATACCACCAGTCAGGAAGGAAGATATACCACCAGTCAGAGGAAGATATACCACCAGTCAGGAAGGAAGATATACCACCAGTCAGGAAGGAAGATATACCACCAGTCAGGAAGGAAGATATACCACCAGTCAGGAAGGAAGATATACCACCAGTCAGGAAGGAAGATATACCACCAGTCAGGAAGGAAGATATACCACCAGTCAGGAAGGAAGATATACCACCAGTCAGGAAGGAAGATATACCACCAGTCAGGAAGGAAGATATACCACCAGTCAGGAAGATATACCACCAGTCAGGAAGGAAGATATACCACCAGTCAGGAAGGAAGATATACCACCAGTCAGGAAGATATACCACCAGTCAGGAAGGAAGATATACCACCAGTCAGGAAGGAAGATATACCACCAGTCAGGAAGGAAGATATACCACCAGTCAGGAAGGAAGATATACCACCAGTCAGGAAGGAAGATTACCACCGTCAGGAAGGAAGATATACCACCAGTCAGGAAGGAAGATATACCACCAGTCAGGAAGGAAGATATACCACCAGTCAGGAAGGAAGATATACCACCAGTCAGGAAGGAAGATATACCACCAGTCAGGAAGGAAGATATACCACCAGTCAGGAAGGAAGATATACCACCAGTCAGGAAGGAAGATATACCACCAGTCAGGAAGGAAGATATACCACCAGTCAGGAAGGAAGATATACCACCAGTCAGGAAGGAAGATATACCACCAGTCAGGAAGGAAGATATACCACCAGTCAGGAAGGAAGATATACCACCAGTCAGGAAGGAAGATATACCACCAGTCAGTGGCACAAGCAAGTATATCATTATTTTCCTTTGAAAAAATTTAGTAGATTACCAGGAAATTGCATTATTTCCGTCTTTGGTTCTGCTTTGTTGCACAGCAACAAGACCTCAGCGTTAGAAATAGTTAATCCAATTCATAGTGAGAGTTCTGTGATCTCTACGCTCGTAACGTCTGTCTCGCCGCTATTATTCATCGCGAAATCAATTGTAGTTAAGACGGGGAACTCAGAATCGTTGCCATAACATTATCTGCCGTCTCGTTTCCACAATGCTTCAAGCAAACCAGCTTAGTTATGGGTGCTTGTCAGGCAGTAAAGCAACAATTCACGCCACGAGGGTTTACACCTTTTCCTATATGAAGATAAGCCAGCATTAAAATTAGATTGCAAAAATGAATTCGCCTTGGAAAAATGACATATCCTTCGGCTTCTTCCCTTCGTGTAAGCTGGAAACAGTGAGAATCTGACGCTGGTGTGCAAGGGAGGAGATGGTGATGTAGAAGGTATGTTACCAACAACATGGCTTGTCAGCCACCTGGCCGTGATTAGCAGACGGATTATCGAGCCTCCACCACTCCTTCATTACCCGCACGGATTTAGTGCTTCATGAAATACAAGACAAGCTGCCTAGGGGAAAGGATATTAGTTCGTGGGAGGGCAGTTAGTAAAGGTAACTTCTGACTGCTGCACAGTGGTCAGGAAACTTAGCAGACTGGTCAGCGAACTTGAAATTCGACTGCTGGATGACAACACTCGGCCTACCCTAAAGGAGTCCCCTGGTATCTGCTCTCCAAATAGTGTAGGCAAAAGTTGAGGCACTGGGCCTCGTTCAACCGTGAAAATTTATTCAGTTAATTGGCAATAACGTGAACTCCCTCCTTTCAGAAGCCTCAACGACAACCTCAGTGCTAGCGCCTTGTTCGACGCACTGGGAGTCAGGTGCCATGGCACTAGGAGTCCGGTGCCTCCACTGCAACTCTTGATAAATACCGAATGATCTAAGAAAACGGGAAAAAAAGGTGATTCGGACGTCAACGAAGCTTTACTTTCTGACAAGTAATTCATCTTGCCAAGGTCGATCTCTTGCATCCTTTCTGAACAGTTAGAGACTACGTGTGTACGATAAACTCATGATTGATCATCATCACAATTGTGCTGAGTATTACAATGGAAGATGAACCATGAGATCTAAGCTACACTTTGAGTTAGATTTAGAAAGATGCTAGACCATACAGCCCTCCCTCTTAATCACAGACATCATTTCACTGTTGTAAAGACAGTCAAAAATGGGTGACTGATGAAGGCACCTTTAACAGTGAAACTTGACTTAGTTATGTCTAACACACTCAGTGGCTGACTGTCTTTTGCTCGCTGCAGTAAGACATTTAATAGCCTTTATTAAATATTTACATTTTTCTTTTGTGGTATGATGTAATTGGTTATTTATGAACAGAGGACAACCTAACCTAATATAACCAAACCTAATAAAACTTAGCCTAACTTAAACGAGAAATTTACTACAAACCATACGTGATAAGTCCACACAGCTGCTTATGGGAGTAAAAGTGATGGGTTGGTCCATAAGGCAAGACATATCCCATTACCTGCTATCCTATTATGTACTGAATCTAGAGAATTACTAAGATTCTCGCGGAGCGTTTCAGACGCTCTCTCACCGGACTCATGATCTCATGCTTTTGAAGGGGATAGGTGGGTGCCTTGATGCTGCTCAAGGGCTCTTTATCCAGGGAATTCCAGCAACCTCCTTGACTCCAAGAATCAAACCTAATTACCTTCTAATCCCAGTGCTGGAGTACACCTGTGGGCTATGCGCTTCGCTAAGGTACCCGAGAAAGGTTTTCCCTGTATTCCCAGTACCACAGTGCAAGCAAAAAAGAATAGATTAAAATGTGTCATGTGTTTCTGCATGCACTGAAATATCAGCGGTGAATATATGAAGTCATTCAGCAGAGACATTCACAAGTCATCTCACAGAACACTAGCCCAATTTCTTTTGTAAAAAATGACAAATTTCGCACCTGTACAGCCAAACACCAATTCAAACCTTCCACTAAGATGCACCAGCTCTGAAAGTTTAAAGCCAGAGTAACCATTCTTTAGTTATCACAAAGATAACTGGAGAATGGTTCACCATAACACTACTCTCAACATCACGTAATCTAGAAATTCAATAAGAGACTATTCTTGTAACGAATCTCAACATTCAATACGAGACTAGTCTTGAATCTCAATATTCAATACGAGACTAGTCTTGAATCTCAATATTCAATACGAGACTAGTCTTGAATCTCAACATTCAATACGAGACTAGTCTTGAATCTCAATATTCAATACGAGACTAGTCTTGAATCTCAATATTCAATACGAGACTAGTCTTGAATCTCAATATTCAATACGAGACTAGTCTTGAATCTCAATATTCAATACGAGACTAGTCTTGAATCTCAATATTCAATACGAGACTAGTCTTGAATCTCAATATTCAATACGAGACTAGTCTTGAATCTCAATATTCAATACGAGACTAGTCTTGAATCTCAATATTCAATACGAGACTAGTCTTGAATCTCAATATTCAATACGAGACTAGTCTTGAATCTCAATATTCAATACGAGACTAGTCTTGAATCTCAATATTCAATACGAGACTAGTCTTGAATCTCAACATTCAATACGAGACTAGTCTTGAATCTCAATATTCAATACGAGACTAGTCTTGAATCTCAATATTCAATACGAGACTAGTCTTGAATCTCAACATTCAATACGAGACTAGTCTTGAATCTCAATATTCAATACGAGACTAGTCTTGAATCTCAATATTCAATACGAGACTAGTCTTGAATCTCAACATTCAATACGAGACTAGTCTTGAATCTCAATATTCAATACGAGACTAGTCTTGAATCTCAATATTCAATACGAGACTAGTCTTGAATCTCAACATTCAATACGAGACTAGTCTTGAATCTCAATATTCAATACGAGACTAGTCTTGAATCTCAATATTCAATACGAGACTAGTCTTGAATCTCAATATTCAATACGAGACTAGTCTTGAATCTCAATATTCAATACGAGACTAGTCTTGAATCTCAATATTCAATACGAACTAGTCTTGAATCTCAATATTCAATACGAGACTAGTCTTGAATCTCAACATTCAATACGAGACTAGTCTTGAATCTCAACATTCAATACGAGACTAGTCTTGAATCTCAACATTCAATACGAGACTAGTCTTGAATCTCAATATTCAATACGAGACTAGTCTGAATCTCAATATTCAATACGAGACTAGTCTTGAATCTCAATATTCAATACGAGACTAGTCTGAATCTCAATATTCAATACGAGACTAGTCTTGAATCTCAATATTCAATACGAGACTAGTCTGAATCTCAATATTCAATACGAGACTAGTCTTGAATCTCATATTCAATACGAGACTAGTCTTGAATCTCAATATTCAATACGAGACTAGTCTTGAATCTCAATATTCAATACGAGACTAGTCCTGAATCTCATATCAATACGAGACTAGTCTTGAATCTCAATATTCAATACGAGACAGTCTTGAATCTCAATTCAATACGAGACTAGTCCTGAATCTCAATATTCAATACGAAACTAGTCTTGAATCTCAATATTCAATACGAGACTAGTCTTGAATCTCAATATTCAATACGAGACTAGTCTTGAATCTCAATATTCAATACGAGACTAGTCTTGAATCTCAATATTCAATACGAGACTAGTCTTGAATCTCAATATTCAATACGAGACTAGTCTTGAATCTCATATTCAATACGAGACTATCTTGAATCTCAATATTCAATACGAGACTAGTCTTGAATCTCAATATTCAATACGAGACTAGTCTTGAATCTCAATATTCAATACGAGATAGCAGAGATGAATTGTAAACAAAAACTAAAGAAATTAAAATTTACAACGCCAGAGGACAGGAAAACCAGGGGAGAGATGACTGAACAGAGGTATACTATGTTAAAGGAAGGGACAGGTTACAAGGGGTTGTAGAGTGCGCTTAAAGACACAAATACGTCATAGGAGTATCAGAAAATACATTTCCGCACAGGATGAAGAGAAAAATCGAACATTCAGGATTAGAATGTTAGGTTAAGATTCTGCACACGGTTTTAGATGTAGATTATTGGAGCCAGGATTGGGGGTATAACTGTGCATAAAAGACGGGCCAGGAGCTGAGAGTCCATTACAACAACCACAACACTATGCACAGAAAAAAAACAAACGCACACGCTTGCACGCAGGCACACACACACACACACACACACACACATAACAGGCAACTCACTGCAAAAAACACACGTCCCACCAATACAAACAGAACCAATGAATAAAAACAGTGCCTGGAAAACGCTGGAATTCCTCTTCCTGGAAATACATCAGAATGTGGTGAATTGTATTTAAATTTTGGAGGGACAGCAGCGCTGAGCCTGCATACATCTTACCTACTCTGTAATGAACCTTAATGAACACAGAGGCAGCGAGTGAGAGGCAGGGAGGGAGGCAGGGTGGAAGAAACAGGCAGGGTGTACCAGGGTTGGAGAAACAGGGAGAGGCAGAGAGAGGTAGGGAGGGAGAAACAAGGAGAGGTATAGAGGGAGATGGAAGGGAAAATTAAGGAGGTCGATGGAGAGAGAGAGAGAGAGAGAGAGAGAGAGAGAGAGAATACAGCGGTGCTTATTAATTCCAGACTAGTAGTTCAAAAAAAAAAATTCCTCAGAAAATTTTTAGCAAGCTGGAACTTAAAAAAAAAAAAAAAAAAAAAAAACAAAGAGTATTATATAAAAACATACTAAAAGTCACCGACAATTCACCTTGGGGTAGAGCAGGAATTCAAGATGGCGCCCAACATGGCTGCTACTCCTGCTTGTGTTCGTTTCTCTGCTTTCAGATATGACAGAAATTCAACGTAACTCTCTAAGCAAAGGTTTTCGAAGACGAGCAATCTAACGAAGTCGATTTATTCAATGATCCAATAAAAAAAATAAAATTGTGGCTGAAATGGTTTTGAAAATAAATCAAATAATAATATATGACATGTTTGTTAATTAAAGACTTATAATGGAAGGTCCTCACAATGTTCTCTGTACAACTGTTTTAAAAAATATAAGATACAGACTTTCAGTATACAATTTGTACTTCATCATGAGTGCTTCCAGATCCTGTGAACGTGTCCAACATGTGACTCTCTTGTTTCTGTGTACTTCGTAAAAAGTACTGCGCTTGCCCTAATAACTTTCTGACACAGTACCACAGAAAGTGCAAGTAAAAACGTTAAATGCTTGTTAGTATCCCCGATGACTTCCTAACTTTGAGATATGTTGTATAGTGTTTGGGTGCTGTTGCGGTATGACAGGTAGGTACTGGTAGTAACGGCTGTTCTAGCTACCAGCATAACCTGTAAGTCAGTTTTTGTCCCAACAACAACAACTAGCAGATCTTCTGATTCTACTGTGGCTCGAGTTGTGGTAACAGTGCCTGCATCTGCCCCAGTCTGCCTCTCGTGAATGCCAGCATCATTTCACCTGGAGTTTCCACTAGTCTTTTCTGGTGATGTAAACGGTTTATAAAAACCGACAAGTTGAAGAATGAGACACTTGTGCAACATATGGGAATCTTTATTCTGGAAACGTTTCTCCAGACAGTGGCTTCTCCTTTTGGACTGAAGAAGCCAATGGCTGGCGAAATGTTTCCACAATAAACATATTCAAATGTTGCAAAGTGAGGGAGAGAGAGAGAGAGAGAGCTACCTTCTCACTAACTCTGGTCCTCACTATTCACTGTGTAGCAACTGTCACATTTGTAGAGTAACTTCTTTTGTGATCAATTTTCTCTCTGTGGAGCTTCATCATATCACAATACAAGCTTGTTCAGTATATATGTTTTATCTTTTTTGTTCCTGTAGTTTCTCCGGTGCTGTCCCGGCCCGGGTTGGTGTTTACACTGATCAGTTGACATACGAGTCCGCATTACCGTCGGCAGCTCGTCTCTGGATCCATACTTTAGTCCACCGCTTATCAAGATTCATCTCTTCATTTGTGTCACCTAGGTCATTTGCAAACCATTTAAACTCCTGTTTGGAGGTTTGGCGGCTAAAGCTCTCGCTTCACACGGCGAGGGTCCGGATTCGAATCCCAGAGAGAGTAGAAACATTGGGCGTGTTTCCTTACACCTGTTGTCTATGTTGCCCATCAGTAAAATGGGTACCTGGGTGTTAGTCGACTGGTGTGGGTCGCATCCTGGGACAAAAC
Organism: Cherax quadricarinatus; assembly: GCF_026875155.1. NCBI lineage: Eukaryota > Metazoa > Arthropoda > Malacostraca > Decapoda > Parastacidae > Cherax > Cherax quadricarinatus. The sequence goes on along the minus strand of NC_069432.1, from coordinate 12,676,287 downwards.
TGACCTAATTTGCCCGAAATGTTCTGCATAACAAGGGGCTTTCTATATAGTAGTATGTTACTGATGTCAGCTAAGACTGTATACCTTGTACATGTACTTGCAGTAAATAAAGATATTATTATTATTATTATTATTAAGATATATATCTCGTTTCGAAAACACTAATGCAATTTGCGAAAAAGTATTGGATGAAGGAATTTATTAGGTAGTCCTTTAACATCTAACCTCGCATGTGCTAGTTCGTTCAGTACTACTAGTTGTTTCCTAGTGGTGAGCCAGTCGTTAGTTCAAACCTCAAGTTTACTTCGAGATGCCTTCGATGTCGTACCTCGTCCGAGGCTTTTGAAAATCTAGGCACGTTGACTGAGTCAGTATACACAAGCTCAGTGTCGCTACTTGTCAAGCATAGTAACACTCAGTATACATAGGTGATAGGTTGGGCTAGCTGTGATAGGCAGCACTAGCTGTGATAGGGAGGACTAGCTGCAATAACCAGGACTAGCTGTGATAGGAAGCACTAGCTGTGACAGGCAGCACTAGCTGTGATAGACATCACTAGCTGTGATAGACAGCACTAGCTGTGACAAGCAGCACTAGCTGTGACAGACAGCACTAGCTGTGATAACCAGTACTGAATATCAAAGGTATACAATACCAAAACAAGATAAATAAGACACTTGTGCAACATTAGGATATCCTAACTCTGCAGACGCCTCGCCAACCTTTGGCTTTATCAATTGATAAAACCACTGGTTGGTGAAATGTCTACCTAGTATAAATACCCAGATGTTGGACGTGTGTTAAACAGGCAGGACTAGGAAATGTCCGATGTACTGTGAAGTCTCTTATTCCTCGACACGACACTCACACATAGTTCGAAGTCTTGGACACTCACACATTAGTTGGAAATCTGGGCAAAACAAACAATAAACAAATTTCTGTAAACTCAGCATTGTAATCCTTATAGAGAATAAACTTTGAATTTGAATTTGAATTTGAAGAGGTAGTGGAAGGGAGATACAGTGGGTGGGAGAGGGGGAGGTTCTGGGAGAGAGGGGTGGGTTAGAGGGGGAGGTTGTGGGAGGGAGGGGTGGATTAGAGGGGTTAGAGGGAGAGAGTGGAGGTGGGAGTTGCACTGGGATGAGTAGTGTGAGAGAGAAATGGGAAGGAGGAAGTAGTGGTAGGGGTAGTGGGAGGAATAGGTGAGAGGGAGGGGTAGTGGGAGGAAGAGATGGGAGGGAGGGGTAGTGGAGGAAGATGTAGGAGGGAGGTGTAGTGGAAGGAAGATGTGGGAAGGACGGGTAGTGGGAGGAAGAGGTATAAGGAGGGATGGGTAATGCGTAAATGGGGTAGCGGCAGGGAGGTTTAGATGGGTATTGGGAGATGGATTAGTGACTGTGAAAGTGAGTGAGTTTGAAAAATAGTGGGAGAGAGAGAGAGAGAGAGTTTTTGTCACAGTTATCATTACAAACCCATAAGGGTGTTTTTGTTACAAGTGAACATCGAGTCTAGTATATCCATATATACAGATGATGCCAATAAAATGAGGCCAAATACACAGTGACTTTGTCAATGGTCCAAGTCGGACCGAAACGTCGTCGTAAGCTTCTCTCTTTAATGTGCGGGTTATTTGTGTATCGTTCCAGTCACGGTATTGTGCCTTTTTGTTATTTGAGGCCAAATAAACAGCCCATGGGCGCAAGGAAAGGGATACAACTCGACCATGACAGACTACAAGATAAAACCATACCATGGGTAGGGTTAGAACCCACGATCAGAGAGTCACAAAACTCCAGACCGACGCTTTAGCCACTGGACCAGCTAGCAACAATAAGATTAATCCAACTAGGTATATTTCTACACCATAGGAAGGTTAGCATTGGAACCACTGTGGCCACAAATGCGTTGGTCTGGAGTTTTGCCACTCTCTGATCGCGGGTTCTAACCCCAACCGTGGAATGGTTTGTTCGCAATCGTGTCATTACGATTTTGTGAGACTACAAGATGGTCAGACACGCGCCTACTGGAATGAACTATAACAAACTCTTGGATGGGGTAATTTTAATATGGGCAACATAACAAACGTTTGGAAAAGTGGAGTCGAACATTTTACCAAGCATATCACAAGAGCATGGTACCAAGCATATCACTAGAGCATAGTACCAAGCATATCACTAGAGCATGGTACCAAGCATATCACTAGAGCATGGTACCAAGCATATCACTAGAGCATAGTACCAACCATATCACTAGAGCATGGTACCAAGCATATCACTAGAGCATGGTACCAAGCATATCACTAGAGCATAGTACCAAGCATATCACTAGAGCATGGTACCAAGCATATCACTAGAGCATGGTACCAAGCATATCACTAGAGCATGGTACCAAGCATAGTACCAAGCATATCTCTAGAGCATAGTACCAAGCATATCACTAGAGCATGGTACCAAGCATATCACTAGAGCATAGTACCAAGCATATCACAAGAGCATGGTACCAAGCATATCACAAGAGCATGGTACCAAACATCACTAGAGCATAGTACCAAGCATATCACAAGAGCATGGTACCAAGCATATCACAAGAGCATGGTACCAAACATCACTAGAGCATAGTACCAAGCATATCACAAGAGCATGGTACCAAGCATATCACAAGAGCATGGTACCAAGCATATCACAAGAGCATGGTACCAAGCATATCACAAGAGCATGGTATCAAGCATATCACTAGAGCATAGTACCAAGCATATCACAAGAGCATGGTACCAAGCATATCACAAGAGCATGGTACCAAGCATATCACAAGAGCATGGTACCAAGCATATCACAAGAGCATGGTACCAAGCATATCACTAGAGCATGGTACCAAGCATATCACTAGAGCATGGTACCAAGCATATCACTAGAGCATGGTACCAAGCATATCACTAGAGCATGGTACCAAACATATCACTAGAGCATGGTACCAAGCATATCACAAGAGCATGGTACCAAGCATATCACTAGAGCATAGTACCAAGCATATCACTAGAGCATGGTACCAAGCATATCACTAGAGCATGGTACCAAGCATATCACTAGAGCATAGTACCAAGCATATCACTAGAGCATGGTAACAAGCATATCACTAGAGCATAGTACCAAGCATATCACTAGAGCATGGTACCAAGCATATCACTAGAGCATGGTACCAAGCATATCACTAGAGCATGGTACCAAGCATATCACTAGAGCATGGTACCAAGCATATCACTAGAGCATGGTACCAAGCATATCACTAGAGCATGGTACCAAGCATATCGCAAGAGCATAGTACCAAGCATATCACTAGAGCATAGTACCAAGCATATCACTAGAGCATGGTACCAAGCATATCACTAGATCATGGTACCAAGCATATCACTAGAGCATGGTACCAAGCATATCACTAGACCATAGTACCAAGCATATCACAAGAGCACGGTACCAAGCATATCACAAGAGCATGGTACCAAACATATCACTAGAGCATAGTACCAAGCATATCACAAGAGCATGGTACCAAGCATATCACAAGAGCATGGTACCAAGCATATCACAAGAGCATGGTACCAAGCATATCGCAAGAGCATGGTACCAAGCATATCACAAGAGCATGGTACCAAGCATATCACAAGAGCATGGTACCAAGCATATCACTAGAGCATGGTACCAAGCATATCACTAGAGCATGGTACCAAGCTTTATCACTAGAGCATGGTACCAAGCATATCACTAGAGCATGGTACCAAGCATATCACTAGAGCATGGTACCAAGCATATCACAAGAGCATGGTACCAAGCATATCACTAGAGCATGGTACCAAGCATATCACTAGAGCATGGTACCAAACATATCACTAGAGTATGGTACCAAGCATATCACAAGAGCATGGTACCAAGCATATCACTAGAGCATAGTACCAAGCATATCACTAGAGCATGGTACCAAGCATATCACTAGAGCATGGTACCAAGCATATCACTAGAGCATAGTACCAAGCATATCACTAGAGCATGGTAACAAGCATATCACTAGAGCATAGTACCAAGCATATCACTAGAGCATGGTACCAAGCATATCACTAGAGCATGGTACAAGCATATCACTAGAGCATGGTACCAAGCATATCACTAGAGCATGGTACCAAGCATATCACTAGAGCATGGTACCAAGCATATCACTAGAGCATGGTACCAAGCATATCGCAAGAGCATAGTACCAAGCATATCACTAGAGCATGGTACCAAGCATATCACTAGATCATGGTACCAAACATATCACTAGAGCATGGTACCAAGCATATCACTAGACCATAGTACCAAGCATATCACAAGAGCATGGTACCAAGCATATCACAAGAGCATGGTACCAAACATATCACTAGAGCATAGTACCAAGCATATCACAAGAGCATGGTACCAAGCATATCACAAGAGCATGGTACCAAGCATATCGCAAGAGCATGGTACCAAGCATATCACTAGAGCATAGTACCAAGCATATCACAAGAGCATGGTACCAAGCATATCACAAGAGCATGGTACCAAGCATATCACAAGAGCATGGTACCAAGCATATCACAAGAGCATGGTACCAAGCATATCACTAGAGCATGGTACCAAGCATATCACTAGAGCATGGTACCAAGCATATCACTAGAGCATGGTACCAAGCATATCACTAGAGCATGGTACCAAGCATACCACAAGAGCATGGTACCAAGCATATCACTAGAGCATGGTACCAAGCATATCACTAGAGCATGGTACCAAGCATATCACTAGAGCATGGTACCAAGCATATCACTAGAGCATGGTACCATGCATATCACAAGAACATGATACCAAGCATATCACTAGCGCATGGTACTAAACATATCAGCAGAGGCTTGGCAAATCAAACGTTACCTTTAAGGAATCTCAATACATCGTCATTCATGGCTAATTGCAACCTTAGTAGGCAATTAGAGACTTTCACTTTCCTCCAAATTGCCCTTCTTGCATTTCTCTTGATGTAAGTTGGTATCAAAAATTTAATATTTCCTATTCTCGGTATGGTTAGGTTATTTTGGGTATGGTTAGGATAACTTAAGTTAGGTTAGTCAGTCGAGTTTCCAAGATATAAGAAGGACGAACAGAAATAAGTCAACTGATTTCCTACCGAGTACAATCAAGACTGAGTGACCCAAAGTAACGGTAATAGTAATTTACAACGCACCACCAAAGAGTAGGAGACCAAGGCAATGGCTGACACCTTTGCCGAAGCAGCAAGGCTAGATCGTAGGGCTATAGCAATGTTATTAATGAATGATGATTTTTAACCATTAAGAAACTGATTGGGATAACTGAGACCAATATGGAAGACCAGAAAATAAAAAGAGCTAAGATGATGGAGATTTATAGGATTTTTTTATATATCAAGATATTAAGTACACGACAAAAGAGAGAGAGAGAGAGAGAGAGAGAGAGAGAGAGAGAGAGAGAGAGAGAGAGAGAGATTGTATCTTGTATTTGCTACAAGTATACTCCACATAACCAATCCCCCTGCCCCTGGGCGCTAGTTGCCATGCTAGCGCGTGGTAGAGAGGCAGAAGGAGGGTGAGGGATACCTGACCTCAGACGAGGTCATTTTAATGGGGTGAGAGAATTCCTGAACGCAGTGCAATGCGAAAAAGCTGGAAAGAAAGTCACCGAATGAAATAAAGCACTAGCTGGAAAATGCCGGGAGACAGATGAGGAATTCACAAGCAAAATAAAAGGTAGGGAATCACAAAAATGAAGAGCCGTTTGTTCAACCAGAGCCGTAGAACACAAGAACTTGCGACAGTCGACAACAGAGAAGCGAACTGAAGAGCTAGAAACTACATGCAAGGGTGAGGACAGCAAAAAAAAAAAGGGAGAACAGTTAGACTGCCCTGGCATCAAGAACTATAATGCGCACATAGAAGGTACAGGCAAAAGTGACATGTTGGTGCATTTTTATAAAATACCAATGAAATCCAAATGTTGGTACATGCGCCTCTTTAAATATGTCCTAGATCTTGCAGGTATAAATGAATGGCTAGTTTACAGGCAGGAATGTGAGGCATTGCCGCTGAAATACACGACCTTCAAGCAATTCGAAACTAAAGTCTGTCAAACATTTAGACAGAGCAGGAGATCATCTTCAAAGTGTTCTTCAAGCAGTTGTTATGCTTCAAGTGAAGAAAGTGATAATGGTTCTTCGGCAATGTTGCATTTGCTTTCTCCAGTACAGGCTCAGCATGCAGGAAGGCCTGACGACGCTGTCAAATTCAACTCATGAGAAATGGTCTGGTGTTACCGACAAGATGGGGAAAATGACACTAATGGCGTGAAGAAGCCACTCGTGGCGAAACGTTTCCTGTAATAAATATCCTGAACTGTATGTAAGTGTCTTTTTTCCATAATTCGATTGTACAGTAAAAGCAAGATCACTAACATATAGGCTGTGCAACACGACGTATATATAGGTAACAACTTCCATCATTGCTTCTACCACCTGCAAAGTCAGTCTTTACCAGCAGAACGACAGCAGTTGTTTGTCATATACAATAAAAGTCAAAAACAAAATGACTGCAGAATCTCAGGTAATTGACACCGAGTAGTAACTGATGTAATAATGAGTGAAGGAAGTTGTACAGTGGTGAGGAAGGTCGTTCACTGTACTCCTTACCAAGCACAAATGAAGAAAATAATTATTATAAACTCTCACGTTAATGTTACTTACTAAGTTTCTCAGGTGAAACTTTGTTAGTCTATAAGAATTTTATTTCTACGTCATTTGTCAAACATCTTATTTTTCTGTTTGTTTTTTTGTAATAATTTTGGTAGAATTACCGACAATGTTGAATTAAAACGACACCTGTTCAAATAATGCGACATTTTTATTGTGGCAACGTTTCGCTTGACAAAGCTCCTGGAGAGCGAAACGTTGCACATGTGTCCTTTTGCCTAACATTTTTTCTTTCAAAAAGTTCAGCAAAGATGGAAAAACTCCATTTATGACGTTAGTATTTAGCTGGAGAGGTGAGGTGTGTGAACTATGAGAAGCTGAAGGAACTTAACCTGATGATACCAGAAGATGGCGGGATCAGCCGAGACATGATAACAACATAAAAAGTACTTAGGGGAATGGATAGGATAGACATGGATAGGTGGTCTGAGAGGCGACAAATATGTAAATGTGTACACGAGGGCACGGGTGGATGTTTAAGCACATATGAGTAACAGGGATGTCAGGAAGTATATCTGCAGCTTCAGGGTGGGCAAGGAAGTGGTAGAGACAAGCTCCATACACAGTTTTAAGAGCAGGTACGACAGGATCCACTAGGCTAGGAGGGAGCCTGGGATGCGGCAAGTTAGTGGGGCCAAGAGCTAGGACTGTACTCCTGCTTCCGCATTTAGGTTATTACACGTAGATAACCTCACACACACACACACACACAAACACACACACGTAAACACACACACACACAAACACACACACACACACACAAACACACACACACACACACAAACACACACACACACACACACACACACACACACACACACACACACAAACACACACACACACACACACACAAACACACACACACACACACACACACACACACACACACACACACCCAAAAACACACACACACACACACACACACACACAAACACACACACACACACACACACACACACACACACACAACAGCAACAACAACAAAAGGCTTAGTGTCTAATCGACATGTGCCTAGGACAAAATGGTAACTAACATACCTGCGAACACTCGCGTACACACAATTGCAAACACTCGCACACATGCACCCGCAAACACTCGCACACACGCACCTGCAAACACTCGCACACACGCACCTTCAAACACTCGCACACACACCTGCAAAAACTAGCACACACGCACCTGCAAACATTCGCACACGCACATACAAACACTCGTACACACGCACCTGCAAACACACACACGCACATGCACCTGCAAACATTCGCACACGCACCTACAAACACTTGCACACACACGCACACATGCACCTGCAAACTCTCGCACACACACGCACCTGCAAACACTTGCACACACGCACCTGCAAACATTCGCACACGCACATACAAACACTCGTACACACGCACCTGCAAACACACACACGCACATGCACCTGCAAACATTCGCACACGCACCTACAAACACTTGCACACACACGCACACATGCACCTGCAAACTCTCGCACACACACGCACCTACAAACACTTGCACACACGCACCTGCAAACACTCGCACACACGCACCTGCAAACACTTGCACACACGCATCGGCACACACTCGCACACACGAACCTGCAAACACTCACACACACATGCAAACATTTGCACGCACCTACAAACACTCGCACACACACGCACCTGCAAACACTCGCACATACACGCACCTTCAAACACACACACACGCACCTACAAACACTCGCACACCCACGCATCTACAAACACTCGCGCACACGCACCTGCAAACACTCGCACCTACAAACACTCGCACACACACACACACACACCTGCAAACATTCGCACACGCACCTACAAGGACTCGCACACACACCTGCAAACTAACATTCGCACATGCACCTACAAACACTCGCACACACACGCACCTGCAAACACTCACACACATACACACCTGCAAACACTCGCACACACATGCACCTGCAAACATTCGCACACACACGCACCTACAATCACTCGCACACATATACACCTGCAAACACTCGCACACACACATGCACCTGCAAACACTCGCACACACATACACCTGCAAACACTCGCACACACACGCACCTACAAGGACTCGCACACACACACACCTGCAAAAATTTGCACACGCACCTACAAACACTCGCACACACACGCACCTACAATCACTCGCACACATACGCAACTGCACACACACGCACCTGGAAACAATCACACACATTATGAATCGACCCCTTCAACCACAACTAGGTGAGTACACACACACACACGCACCTGCAAACACACACACACACAGTGAAGAGGCGGGGCTAGGAGCTAGGACTCGACCCCTGCAACCTCAACTAGGTGAGTACACACACACACACACACACACACACACACACCCCACACACACACACACACACACACACACACACACATACACACACACACACACGCGCGCGCGCACCTGCAAACACAAACACGCACCTGCAAACACTCTCATACATAAAAATAAAAAAATCATAATTCACATAAGTTTTAGCTGAATCTGATACCCGGAGCCAACCAGAATAAACACGAATATATTTCACCGCCGCAGTTTACAAGTCAGTGCCGTACGATAACATCTTCATTACCTCCCGGCGTCGACGCCCAAGCTCGCCCCCGCTGCCTGACGGACGGGGTTATCCTAGCTTTCATTTTTGGGCGGAGAGAATTATTGCTGCTTTTGGCCAGATATCCAGGACGTGGCGGCTCCGAGTTGAAGGGAGAGAAGAATTATTCAACCGTTGATGGATTATCAGTGCAAATTTGCCACGGGTAAATGCTGCTCTTAAAGAATGGAAAAAAATATATTAAAAAAGGCTATTTTGAGAGTGGGATAGCATCAAGGAGTGGGTCGTCTGGGATATATGACGACGCTCTGAGCTCCGGCCACTGATAATTTAGCTAAACGGTTCCTGCCAATGGATAATTCCAGCTAAGATTCAGTCATTAGGCCGAGCACTTAGTGATAATTCCGGCTAATACGATCTGCGGGAGAACCTGGGTTCTTCTGAAGCTCGTGTACAAACAATAAGTCAAACCAGACGGCTCCACCAATAATAATTTGTGATAATTGGTTCTTGAATAATTATGTGGTATTTTTTGATAGGAGGAACTTGAATGATGGTAATCCTTGCGTGGTGGGAAGACTTCATGCACCGGTCTGGGCTGTACAGACTTGGGGCTGTACAGACTCTGGACTGCACAGACTCTGGACTGCACAGACTCTGGACTGCACAGACTCTGGACTGCACAGACTCTGGACTACACAGACTCTGGACTACACAGACTCTGGACTACACAGACTCTGGACTGCACAGACTCTGGACTGCACAGACTCTGGACTGCACAGACTCAGGGCTGTACAGACTAGGCTGCACAGACTACACTGTACAGAATCAGGTCATAGCTCTCACACAGGTGACGCTCATCTTATCTCTGCCTTTTCAATGACATTTTGCACTCTCCCGTTCTCGTAAATATTTCAGTCATTGTACATCTTGTCACAGATTCATAAAGAAGACTGAAAGCTGTTTACCTGCATAACGGGAATGTTAAGACGTTCATACTAGTCGTTAACATCGTCCATCTAAAGGAGATAACATGAAAACTCTCAGTGCAACTCAGTCCTGCCCTGATCAATGAAATGTTTGTGATCTCAAAGTCATTCGTATATAAGGGTACTACTGCCCCTGCTAATGAAGGTAAGCGCATTCTTGTGGTTGGTGACTCTCAGGTAAGATATGTTGACCGTGCTTTTTGTAATAGGAATAAGAAGATGAGAGATAGAGTGTGCTTCCCTGGAGCTGGTGTTGGGGACATTGTCAACAGACTGGATAATATCATGTCAGGTAATGGGAACAAGCCCATTATCTGTCTCAGTGCTGGTGGAAATGATATTGGGAAGGGTAGGAGAGTAGAGCTGCTAGATAAGTACAGGTCAGCTATAGATTTCATTAAGTCAAAGGGGAGGGATCCCAATCATATGTAGCATCTTGCCTAGAAGGGGAGTAGGAAATGAATGGTTGTCTAGGGCAATTGGTGAAAAATTGCTGGCTAGTCAGATACTGCAAGGAACTTGCAATCCCATTCATTGACAACTGGAACAACTTTTATGGCAAACATGATATGTATGCAAGGGATGGGGTTCATCTCTCTGGGGCAGGGGTGGTAGCACTTGCAGACTCGATTGAGAAGGCCATTGGTAAATGCCTATGATTTTAAACTGATGGAAGATAGGTTATGGGTGTGTGTGGGAAACAAGCAGGTTGCAACACTAGGGTTGGAAACAGTAAATGTATAAAAGGCATTCAGCATGAAGTTATAAATAAAGACAATAGAACAGGTCAGAAAACAAAGGGGACAGCAGAGGGCAGCAAGGGACTAGCTCCCTTAAGGTTTACTATACTAATAGCAGGAGTGTTAGAAATAAGATAGATGAGCTAAGATTAATTGCAAGTGCAGGAAACGTAGATATTATTGCTATAACAGAGACCTGGCTCAATCTGAAAGATAGAGAGATGCCATCTGAATGTCACATACAAGGCTATAAATTATTCCACACTGACAGGGTCAACAGGAAAGGTGGTGGAGTAGCGATGTATGTCAGAGACAATTTAAATTGTTGTGTTAGACAAGATATTAAATTAGAAGCGTCAGCCACTGAATCTGTTTGGTTACAGCTTCTCGAGGGCCGAGAAAAACTAATTTGGGTGTGATTTACAGGGCCCCAAATCTTGATAGGGAGTGCAGTAAACTTCTATGGGACGAAATTCGTAAGGCATCTACATACGAAAATGTTTTTGCTAATGGGAGACTTCAACTATAGACAGATTGACTGGAGCAATTTGACAGGAAATTTAGAGTCGGGTGACTTTCTTGATACGATCCAGGATTGTTTTTAAAACAGTTTGTGACAGAGCCAACTAGGGGAAATAACCTCCTTGACTTGGTTCTTGCCAGTAGGGAAACACTAATTAATAATCTTGAGGTTAATGATGAGCTTGGGGGAGAGTGATCACAAATCACTCAGTTTTAACATATCATGGAATTCCCCTAATAATGGCAATCAAGTCTCCGTCCCTGACTTTCGCTTGGCTGATTTCATAGGACTGAAAAATTACTTAGGTGGGCTGAGCTGGAATGACCTGACTAGGGGTCAGGTAGGTGGTGATGGTTGCCGATATGATGCTTTCCAGGGCATAGTTCTAGCTGCTCAGTCAAATTATGTTCCAAATAGGGAAATCAGATCAAACAAAAAATGATCCTAAATGGATGAACAATAGATTAAAATATCTGATTGGTCAAAAGAGAGGCATAATAGGCAAATCAAAAGAGGAGAGGGCAATTAAGAAATCGATATATTCAGTTAAAGAGAGAAATAAAAAAGGGAATTAGAAAAGCAAAAAGAGATTATGAGGTTAAAGTTGCAAGAGAATCGAAGACTAACCCAAAAGGATTCTTTCAGGTATACAGAAGTAAGATCAGGGACAAGATAGGCCCACTCAAAAGTTCCTCGGGTCAGCTCACTGACAGTGATAAGGAAATGTGTAGAATTTTTAACACATACTTCCTCTCAGTTTTTACACAGGAGGATACCAGTGATATTCCAGTAATGAATAATTATGTAGAACATGACGATAATAAACTGTGCACTATTAGGTCACAAGTGACATGGTCCTTAGCAAATAGATAAATTAAAACCTAACAAATCCCCAGGCCCTGATGAACTGTATGCAAGGGTTCTAAAGGAATGTAAAGAGGAGCTTAGCACACCTTTGGCTAATCTTTATCAACTTTATCACTACAAACTGGCATGGTGCCAGATAAGTGGAAAATGGCAAATGTGATACCTATTTCAAAACAGGTGACAGGTCCTTAGCTTCGAACTATAGACCAATAACCTAACCTCCATAGTGGGAAAATTTATGGAATCAATAATTGCCGAGGCAGTTCGTAGCCACCTTGAAAAGCATAAATTAATCAACGAATCTCAGCATGGTTTTACAAAGGGACGTTCCTGCCTTACGAATTTATTAACTTTTTTCACTAATGGTATTTGAGGAGGTAGATCATGGTAACGAATATGATATTGTGTATATGGACTTCAGTAAGGCTTTTGACAGGGTCCCACATCAGAGACTATTGAGGAAAATTAAAGCACATGGAATAGGAGGAGAAATTTTTTCCTGGATAGAGGCATGGTTGACAAATAGGCAGCAGAGAGTTTGCATAAATGGGGAGAAATCGAGTGGGGAAGCGTCACGAGCGGTGTTCCACAGGGGTCAGTGTTGGGCCCCCTGCTGTTCACAATCTACATAAACGACATAGATGAGGCATAAAGAGCGACATCGGCAAGTTTGCCGATGACACCAAAATAGGCCGTCGAATTCATTCTGACGAGGACATTCGAGCACTCCAGGAAGATTTGAATAGACGGGATGCAGTGGTCGGAGAAGTGGCAGATGCAGTTTATATAGACAAATGCAAAGTTCTAAATGTTGGACAGGACAATAACCATGCCACATAAAACTAAATAATGTAGATCTTAATATTACGGATTGCGAAAAAGATTTGGGAGTTCTGGTTAGCAGTAATCTGAAACCAAGACAACAGTGCATAAGTGTTCGCAATAAAGCTAATAGAATCCTTGGCTTCATATCAAGAAGCATAAATAATAGGAGTCCTCAGGTTGTTCTTCAACTCTATACATCCTTGGTTAGGCCTCATTTAGATTATGCTGCACAGTTTTGGTCACCGTATTACAGAATGGATATAAATTCTCTGGAAAATGTACAAAGGAGGATGACAAAGATGATCCCATGTATCAGAAACCTTCCCTATGAGGATAGACTAAGGGCCCTGAAACTGCACTCTCTAGAAAGACGTAGAATTAGGGGGATATGATTGAGGTTTATAAGTGGAAGACAGGAATAAATAAAGGGATGTAAATAGTGTGCTGAAAATATCTAGCCTAGACAGGACTCGCAGCAATGGTTTTAAGTTGGAAAAATTCAGATTCAGGAGGGATATAGGAAAGTACGGGTTTGGTAATAGAGTTGTGGATGAGTGGAACAACTCCCAAGTACCGTTATAGAGGCCAGAACGTTGTGTAGCTTTAAAAATAGGTTGGATAAATACATGAGTAGATGTGGGTGGGTGTGAGTTAGACCTGATAGCTTGTGCTAACAGGTCGGTTGCCGTGTTCCTCCCTTAAGTCAGTGTGACCTGACCTGACTAGGTTGGGTGCATTGGCTTAAGCCGGTAGGGACTTGGACCTGCCTCGCATGGGCCAGTAGGCCTTCTGCAGTGTTCCTTCGTTCTTATGTTCTTCTTCTTATGTTCTTATTACATGGTATGCAAGAGAGCTCACGAAATACTGTTTCCCAAGCCTAAGCGATAGCCGTGCTAGTGCAGATTATTATAGTACATTAGATGTGACTGGCAACATAGAACCAGGAAGGAACAGTGCTCAGTGTGTTCCATTAGTTGATCCATAGGATTGCTCTGTTTTCCGCATTAGATGTGATTGGCAGTAACGATCTATACAGGAGCCGGGAACAAGCAGTGTTCAGCGTGTTAGATTAGTTGATGCAAAGACTGTCTTGCCACCTTTCCACATTAACCTGTTTAACGTTTTTTTAAAATCAGTGGGTAAAGCGAATTCAAAAGAGTTTCAACACCTTGTTGACAAATTTACAGAAATTAATATTGCGAAAATCAAGGAGGGATTTTTTTTTGGCCCACAAATCAGGGAGGTCCTACAGTATTGTAGCCTTCCAGAACAAGTTAGTGTTATTAGAATAAAAAAAGCGGCAGAGCTTTAAATGGATATGTGGAAACTCTTCAAGTTACTACAAGTCTCCTACATTCAGATGCCACAATCCAGACAAAGTTTGCAAGATAAAACTGATTCTCATTTTCTAAGTTCTTGTACATTCCTTTTTTTACTAGTGTGTTCTCTTTAGGCATTTACCAAGTGAATAATATGCACTGCAGTATTAAATTATGAGAGTGAGGATCCTAATAGCTATTACGTCTAAAAATTAAGAGCAAAAAAAAAAAAAAAAAAAAAATTGTAAAACCTTTACATTTCGACAGGGAAAAATAAGAACGGATTGTAAATCAGCGGTGAAATAAGGCTCGGGAACACGAGTTTAAATCTTTGATTAGAAAATAAAGTTTAATTTTATTGACGGTTTAGGTCTCTTATGGAGACCTGATCTGCAACACCTCTGCATTATCTAAGATTTCAGGTACAGCTACTGGGTCTGCTCTGTGAGTTGAGGTACAGCTACTAGGTCTGCTCTGTGGGTTGAGGTACAGCTACTAGGTCTGCTGTGTGGGTTGAGGCACAGCTACTAGGTCTGCTCGGTGGGTTGAGATACAGCTACTAGGTCTGCTCTGTGGGTTGAGGTACAGCTACTAGGTCTGCTCTGTGGGTTGAGGTACAGCTACTAGGTCTGCTCTGTGGGTTGAGGTACAGCTACTAGGTCTGCTCTGTGGGTTGCGATACAGCTACTAGGTCTGCTCTGAGGGTTGAGGTACAGCTACTAGGTCTGCTCTGTGGGTTGAGGTACAGCTACTAGGTCTGCTCTGTGGGTTGAGATACAGCTACTAGGTCTGCTCTGTGGGTTGAGGTACAGCTACAATGTCTGCTCTGTGGGTTGAGGTACAGCTACTAGGTCTGCTCTGTGGGTTGAGGTACAGCTACAATGTCTGCTCTGTGGGTTGAGGTACAGCTACTAGGTCTGCTCTGTGGGTTGAGGTACAGCTACTAGGTCTGCTCTGTGGGTTGAGGTACAGCTACAATGTCTGCTCTGTGGGTTGAGGTACAGCTACTAGGTCTGCTCTGTGGGTTGAGGTACAGCTACAATGTCTGCTCTGTGGGTTGAGGTACAGCTACTAGGTCTGCTCTGTGGGTTGAGGTACAGCTACAATGTCTGCTCTGTGGGTTGAGGTACAGCTACTAGGTCTGCTCTGTGGGTTGAGATACAGCTACTAGGTCTGCTCTGTGGGTTGAGGTACAGCTACAATGTCTGCTCTGTGGGTTGAGGTACAGCTACTAGGTCTGCTCTGTGGGTTGAGGTACAGCTACAATGTCTGCTCTGTGGGTTGAGGTACAGCTACTAGGTCTGCTCTGTGGGTTGAGGTACAGCTACTAGATCCACTCTGTGGGTTGAAGTACAGCTACTAGATCCACTCTATGGGTTGAGGTACAGCTACTGGATCCACTCTGTGGGTTGAGGTACAGCTACTAGATCCACTCTGTGGGTTGAGGTACAGCTACTAGATCCACTCTGTGGGTTGAGGTACAGCTACTGGATCCACTCTGTGGGTTGAGGTACAGCTACTAGATCCACTCTGTGGGTTGAGGTACAGCTACTAGATCCACTCTGTGGGTTAAGGTACAGCTACTGGATCCACTCTGTGGGTTGAGGTACAGCTACTAGATCCACTCTGTGGGTTGAGGTACAGCTACTAGATCCACTCCGTGGGTTGAGGTATAGCTACTAGATCCACTCTGTGGGTAGAGGTACAGCTACTAGATCCACTCTGTGGGTTGAGGTATAGCTACTAGATCCACTCTGTGGGTAGAGGTACAGCTACTAGATCCACTCTGTGGGTTGAGGTACAGCTACTAGGTCTGCTCTGTGGGTTGAGGTACAGCTACTAGATCCACTCCGTGGGTTGAGGTACAGCTACTAGGTCTGCTCTGTGGGTTGAGGTACATTATTATTATAATCAAGGGGGAAGCTCTAAACCCGGAGGATTATACAGCGCCTGGGGGGGGGGATGTGGAAGGCATTCAGGCTTAATTCGGGGAACTGGAGCACAGATCCAATTCCTTATATGAAGAGCCTCTCACCAACATCAAGGAACCTTCCTTGAGGGGGGGTTGAGGTACAGCTACTAGGTCTGCTCTGTGGGTTGAGGTACAGCTACTAGGTCTGCTCTGTGGGTTGAGGTACAGCTACTAGGTCTGCTCTGTGGGTTGAGGTACAGCTACTAGGTCTGCTCTGTGGGTTGAGGTACAGCTACTAGGTCTGCTCTGTGGGTTGAGGTACAGCTACTAGGTCTGCTCTGTGGGTTGAGGTACAGCTACTAGGTCTGCTCTGTGGGTTGAGGTACAGCTACTAGGTCTGCTCTGTGGGTTGAGGTACAGCTACTAGGTCTGCTCTGAGGGTTGAGGTACAGCTACTAGGTCTGCTCTGTGGGTTGAGGTACAGCTACTAGGTCTGCTCTGTGGGTTGAGGTACAGCTACTAGGTCTGCTCTGTGGGTTGAGGTACAGCTACTAGGTCTGCTCTGTGGGTTGAGGTACAGCTACTAGGTCTGCTCTGTGGGTTGAGGTACAGCTACTAGGTCTGCTCTGTGGGTTGAGGTACAGCTACTAGGTCTGCTCTGTGGGTTGAGGTACAGCTACTAGGTCTGCTCTGTGGGTTGAGGTACAGCTACTAGGTCTGCTCTGAGGGTTGAGGTACAGCTACTAGGTCTGCTCTGTGGGTTGAGGTACAGCTACTAGGTCTGCTCTGTGGGTTGAGGTACAGCTACTAGGTCTGCTCTGTGGGTTGAGGTACAGCTACTAGGTCTGCTCTGTGGGTTGAGGTACGGCTACTAGGTCTGCTCTGTGGGTTGAGGTACAGCTACTAGGTCTGCTCTGTGGGTTGAGGTACGGCTACTAGGTCTGTTCTGTGGGTTGAGGTACAGCTACTAGGTCTGCTCTGTGGGTTGAGGTACAGCTACTAGGTCTGCTCTGTGGGTTGAGGTACAGCTACTAGGTCTGCTCTGTGGGTTGAGGTACAGCTACTAGGTCTGCTCTGTGGGTTGAGGTACATCTACTAGGTCTGCTCTGTGGGTTGAGGTACAGCTACTAGGTCTGCTCTGTGGGTTGAGGTACAGCTACTAGGTCTGCTCTGTGGGTTGAGGTACAGCTACTAGGTCTGCTCTGTGGGTTGAGGTACAGCTACTAGGTCTGCTCTGTGGGTTGAGGTACAGCTACTAGGTCTGCTCTGTGGGTTGAGGTACAGCTACTAGGTCTGCTCTGTGGGTTGAGGTACAGCTACTAGGTCTGCTCTGTGGGTTGAGGTACAGCTACTAGGTCTGCTCTGTGGGTTGAGGTACAGCTACTAGGTCTGCTCTGTGGGTTGAGGTACAGCTACTAGGTCTGCTCTGTGGGTTGAGGTACAGCTACTAGGTCTGCTCTGTGGGTTGAGGTACAGCTACTAGGTCTGCTCTGTGGGTTGAGGTACAGCTACTAGGTCTGCTCTGTGGGTTGAGGTACAGCTACTAGCTCTGCTTTGTGGGTTGAGGTACAGCTACTAGGTCTGCTCTGTGGGTTGAGGTACAGCTACTAGGTCTGCTCTGTGGGTTGAGGTACGGCTACTAGGTCTGCTCTGTGGGTTGAGGTACAGCTACTAGGTCTGCTCTGTGGGTTGAGGTACAGCTACTAGGTCTGCTCTGTGGGTTGAGGTACAGCTACTAGGTCTGCTCTGTGGGTTGAGGTACAGCTACTAGGTCTGCTCTGTGGGTTGAGGTACAGCTACTAGGTCTGCTCTGTGGGTTGAGGTACAGCTACTAGGTCTGCTCTGTGGGTTGCGATACAGCTACTAGGTCTGCTCTGAGGGTTGAGGTACAGCTACTAGGTCTGCTCTGTGGGTTGAGGTACAGCTACTAGGTCTGCTCTGTGGGTTGCGGTACAGCTACTAGGTCTGCTCTCTGGGTTGAGGTACAGGGGTCTGGCTTTATATTATACTGGAAATACCTCTCGTAGACCGCTTAGCGACCAACAGCAGTCTAGTTTATACGGGCAGTGAAAGTTCTGTGTACCTTCTCATGCACTACAATTTCTCCTGCCTTAGGGGTAGTTGTGGCACGAGAATATTCTAGTCTAAAGAGTACAGTGCCCTGAAAAATATTATCACTGACTTGTCTTACTTACAATCATCAGCCTAATGTCTGCGACAGTATTGTGATCACCTGGTCCTGGTGATGAACGAGTCTGGTCCTGGTGATGAACGAGTCTGGTCCTGGTGATGAACGAGTCTGGTCCTGGTGATGAACGAGCCTGGTCCTGGTGATGAACGAGCCTGGTCCTGGTGATGAACGAGCCTGGTCCTGGTGATGAACGAGCCTGGTCCTGGTGATGAACGAGCCTGGTCCTGGTGATGAACGAGCCTGGTCCTGGTGATGAACGAGTCTGGTCCTGGTGATGAACGAGTTGGTCCGGTGATGAACGAGTCTGGTCCTGGTGATGAACGAGTCTGGTCCTGGTGTTTGAACGAGTCTGGTCCTGGTGATGAACGAGTCTGGTCCTGGTGATGAACGAGTCTGGTCCTGGTGATGAACGAGTCTGGTCCTGGTGATGAACGAGTCTGGTCCTGGTGATGAACGAGTCTGGTCCTGGTGATTGAACGAGTCTGGCCCTGGTGATGAACGAGTTGGTCCTGGTGATGAACGAGTCTGGTCCTGGTGATGAACGGTCTGGTCCTGGTGATGAACGAGTCTGGTCCGGTGAGAACGAGTCTGGTCCTGGTGATGAACGAGCTGGTCCTGGTGATGAACGAGCCTGGTCCTGGTGATGAACGAGCCTGGTCCGGGTTGATGAACGAGCCTGGTCCTGGTGATGAACGAGCCTGGTCCTGGTGATTGAACGAGTCTGGTCCTGGTGATGAACGAGTCTGGTCCTGGTGATAAAACGAGTCTGGTCCTGGTGATGAACGAGTCTGGTCCTGGTGATGAACGAGCCCGGGGTCCTGGTGATGAACGAGTCGGGTCCTGGTGATGAACGAGTCTGGTCCTGGGGGATGAACGAGTCTGGTCCTGGTGATGAACGAGTCTGGCCCTGGTGATGAACGAGCCTGGTCCTGGTGATGAACGAGCCTGGTCCTGGTGATGAACGAGTCTGGTCCTGGTGATGAACGAGTCTGGTCCTGGTGATGAACGAGTCTGGTCCTGGTGATGAACGAGCCTGGTCCTGGTGATGAACGAGTCTGGTCCTGGTGATGAACGAGTCTGGTCCTGGTGATGAACGAGTCTGGTCCTGGTGATGAACGAGTCTGGTCCTGGTGATGAACGAGCCTGGTCCTGGTGATGAACGAGTCTGGTCCTGGTGATAAACGAGTCTGGTCCTGGTGATGAACGAGTCTGGTCCGGGTTTGATGAACGAGTTGGTCCGGTGATAAAGAGTCTGGTCCTGGTTGATGAACGAGTTGGTCCTGGTGATGAACGAGCCTGGTCCTGGTGATGAACGAGCCTGGTCCTGGTGATAAAACGAGCCTGGCCCTGGTGATGAACGAGTCTGGTCCTGGTGATGAACGAGCCTGGTCCTGGTGATGAACGAGCCTGGTCCTGGTGATGAACGAGCCTGGTCCTGGTGATGAACGAGTCTGGTCCTGGTGATGAACGAGCCTGGTCCTGGTGATGAACGAGTCTGGTCCGGGTTTGATGAACGAGCCGGGTCCTGGTGATGAACGAGTCTGGTCCTGGTGATGAACGAGCCTGGTCCTGGTGATGAACGAGCCTGGTCCTGGTGATGAACGAGTCTGGTCCTGGTGATGAACGAGTCGGTCCTGGTGATGAACGACCCTGGTCCTGGTGAATGAACGAGCTGGTCCTGATGATGAACGAGCCTGGTCCTGGTGATGAACGAGTCTGGTCCTGGTGATAAAACGACCTGGTCCTGGTGATGAACGACCCTGGTCCTGGTGATGAACGAGCCTGGTCCTGGTGATGAACGAGTCTGGTCCTGGTGATGAACGAGTCTGGTCCTGGTGATGAACGAGTCTGGTCCTGGTGATGAAGGGACTTGGTCTGGTGATGAACGACCCTGGTCCTGGTGATGAACGAGCCTGGTCCTGGTGATGAACGAGTCTGGTCCTGGTGATGAACGAGCCTGGTCCTGGTGATGAACGAGCCTGGTCCTGGGTGATGAACGAGCCGGGTTTCCTGGTGATAAACGAGTCTGGTCCTGGTGATGAACGAGCCTGGTCCTGATGAACGAGTCTGATCCTGGTGATGAACGAGCCTGGTCCTGGTGTGAACGAGCCTGGTCCTGGTGATGAACGAGCCTGGTCCTGGTGATGAACGAGCCTGGTCTGGTGATGAACGAGTCTGGTCCTGGTGATGAACGAGCCTGGTCCTGGTGATGAACGAGTCTGGTCCTGGTGATGAACGAGTCTGGTCCTGGTGAACGAGCCTGGTCCTGGTGATGAACGAGTCTGGTCCTGGTGATGAACGAGCCTGGTCCTGGTGATGAACGAGCCTGGTCCAGTGATGAACGAGTCTGGTCCTGGTGATGAACGAGTTGGTCCTGGTGATGAACGAGCCTGGTCCTGGTGATGAACGAGCCTGGTCCTGGTGATGAACGAGTCTGGTCCTGGTGATGAACGAGCCTGGTCCTGGTGATGAACGAGCCTGGTCCTGGTGATGAACGAGTCTGGTCCTGGTGATGAACGAGTCTGGTCCTGGTGATGAACGAGCCTGGTCCTGGTGATGAACGAGCCTTGTCCTGGTGATGAACGAGTCTGGTCCTGGTGATGAACGAGTCTGGTCCTGGTGATGAACGGGTCGGGTCCTGGTGATGAACGAGGGGGTTTCCTGGTGATGAACGAGTTGGTCCTGGTGATGAACGAGTCTGGTCCTGGTGATGAACGAGTGTGGTCCTGATGATGAACGAGCCTGGTCCTGGTGATGAACGAGTCTGGTCCTGGTGATGAACGAGTCTGGTCCTGGTGATGAACGAGCCTGGTCCTGGTGATGAACGAGTCTGGTCCTGGTGATGAACGAGTCTGGTCCTGGTGATGAACGAGCCTGGTCCTGGGGCGGAGTGCATCACTAGGGTTTTCAACAGCTTCTTTTAAGTCAAGTGAATTTAGAAATAAGAAAAAAAAAAAAAAATGGCGTTATATTTATTAATAAATCGTGTGGAGTGTTACTCACTTTGTCTGCTTAATAATGGTAAGTCAAGGTTTGTCTTGTGTCCTCGGAATTTCTTTCATTTCTTAAATGTCATCAATGAATTTTTATCACCGATTTTAACACTAAAATGTAGCTGAGATTAATTTCACTTTCGCAGACTTTTTCTTCTATCTCTTGAACACCGTATGAGGCTGGTCACAGACCAGGACGCGGGGGCGTTGACCCCCGGAAACTTCTCCAGGTATACTCAAAGTTGTCTTATCTCCCACCAAAACAGACCCAGGCAATCGTTCACCGGGAATTTAAAATTATCATGAACCTCACCACCAGCAGAACATCGTAAGAAATCACCGGTCAACTCAGCATCCTTCAGTTAGCCTTAATAACTCACAAAATCGTAATGACACGATTGCAAACAAACCATACCACGGGTGGGGGTAGAACCCACGGTCAGATAGTCAAAAAACTCCAAACCGACGTGTTAGCCACTGGGCCAGCTGGCTAACGTTAACCTTCCTATAGTGTATAAATATACTTTTCAAATTCAACAAATTCAAAGTTTATTCTCTATAAGGATTACAATGTTGAATTTACAGAATTTGGTTGTTGTGTGGTTTACATGTAGTTAAATAATGACTACAGAGTGTACCACTAGAACACCTAGCATGGCTAGGCATTTCGGGCAGACTTAGTTTAATTCTTTATTTTAAAATATTACAAATTATGAGGTAAGTTGGTATTAAGGTTAAGTGACTAAATACTAGTTTGTGAGTTTAGCAATGTGAATGCTTTTGTTTGGCACAGACATAGTTTCAGTATTGGAGTTTATCATAGTTTTCATTATTTTAAAGATTGAGATTAATATTTTCCTGTTTAATGGTATATGGGTGAGTGAGTGAAGTGTGACCACCAGGTGGTATTCGTGTAGTTATTTTTGACGGGTGTATCAGGGAATAGATGTTTTCTAATGGTGGGTTTTGAAGGTGATGAATGTGTCTGCAGTTCTAGAGTTCTCAGGTAGGGTGTTTCGATTTTAGGGCCTTTGTAATAATTGATTTTTGTAAAGGTTTAGTCGGACAGGGGGAAATGTGTAGAATGTTGTGTTTGGTGTTAGCTGTGGGTTCTGTCACAACTATCAGAAAGCGTTTTAGGTCAAGGTTGTATTGGAGTTAAGGTCCTGTAGATGAGATTGACAGTAGTAAGTGTGGATGTATGAAGGGGAGCAAGTTTAGATCTATGAAGAGTGGGGGGGGGGGGGGTGTTTGCCAGGGATGGGATTTAGTGATTATTCTTACTGCATCTTTGGCTTTAGGTGTGTTGCTGCAGTTGATCCCCAAGCACAAATAGCATAGGTGAGGTATGGATAAATAAGTGAGTGGGTATAGTGTGAGAAGGGGCATTTTGCGGCACGTAGTATCGTATCTTGGAGAGGATCCCAACTGTTTTGGACACTTTTTTGGTTATGTGTTGGATATGGGTGCTGAAATTCAGGTTGTTGTCAAGGTATAGGCCTAGGAATTTGCCCTCATTATGTCTGGTAATTAGAGTATTGTCGATGTTAATGTTAATTTGTGCATATCCTGCTCTGCTACCAAACATAATATAGTAGGTTTTGTCAGTGTTAAGCGTAAGTTTATTGGCTGTCATCCAAGTCGATATTTTGATCAGCTCCTCGTTAACAATGGTGTTGAGGGTGGCAAGATTAGGGTTTCAGGTGTTGGGATACGTTTGGAAGATCATTGATGTATATGAGGAAGAGCAGGGGACCAAGGACACTTCCCTGCGGAACTCCAGTATCAAGTGGCCGTGTTGTTGATGCTGTGTCTTTAATGGTAACATACTGATACCTATTAGTAAGGTAAGATTTGAAATAAGCAAGCGCATGGCCTCTTATACCGTAATGGTCAAGTTTGTGGAGTAGGATGTCGTGGTCTACTGTGTCAAAAGCTTTTCTTAGGTCAATAAAAATTCCTAGTGGATATTCCTTATTTTCCAATGCTGTGTAAAGCAGATCTAGCATTTTTATGATTGCATCATTAGTGCTTTTATTTTTCCTAAATCCAAATTGGCAGGGGTTGAGTATGTTTTGTGCTGTTATAAATGAATATAGTCTCCTGTGCACGAGTTTTTCAAAGATTTTGGATAGCAATGGTAAGTTTGATATTGGCCTATAGTTGTTTAAGTCTGTAGGGTCACCACCTTTATGTACTGGTGTAACCCTTGCCATCTTGAGTAGTTTCGGGAAGGTGCTAGTTTCTAGTGACTTGTTAAAAAGTACTTAGTTGGATAAGTCTTATTGTAGCCAGCTGGCCCAGTGGCTAACGCGTCGATCTGGTGTTGGATGAGAGAAGTGGCCATGATAATGTTCACTCCTAGCTCCTGGAGTCTAGTTTTGGGTGTTAACCACAAGCATTTGTATAATTTTAAGTGTATCACATTTGACATAAGGTGTGTCTCACCATTTTAGCAGTGTGTGATAAATGTTAACCTGTTTATTTGGGTAGAGGAGAATGTTTTTTTTTCTCTCACTGGCAGGCATCCCGTTGCCTGCCTGCCTGCCTGCCTACCTGCCTGCCTGCCTGCCTGCCTGCCTGTCTGCCTGCCTACCTGCCTGCCTGCCTGCCTGCCTGCCTGCCTGCCTACCTGTCTGCCTGCCTGCCTACCTGCCTGCCTACCTGTCTGTCTGCCTGCCTGCCTACCCGCCTGTCTGCCTGCCTACTTGTCTGCCTGCCTGCCTGCCTGCCTACCTACCTGCCTGCCTGCCTACCTACCTGTCTGCCTGCCTACCTGTCTGTCTGTCTGCCTGCCTACCTGTCTGTCTGTCTGCCTACCTGTCTGTCTGCCTGCCTGCCTACCTGTCTGTCCTTCTGTCTGTCTGTCTGTCTGCCTGCCTGCCTGTCTGTTTGTCTGTCTGTCTGCCTCCTGCTACCTGTCTTCTTTCTGTCTATCTGTCTGTCCTTCTGTCTGTCTGCCTACCTGCCTGCCTGTCTGTCTGCCTGCCTACCTGTCTGTCCTGTCTGTGTGTGTCCTTCTGTCCTTCCGTCTGTCTGTCTGTCCTGTCTGTCTGTCCTTCTGTCTGTCTGTCCTTCTGTCTGTCTGTCTGTCCTGTCTGTCTGTCTGCCTGCCTACCTGTCTGCCTGCCTGCCTACCTGCCTGCCTGCCTGCCTGCCTGCCTGCCTGCCTGCCTGCCTGCCTGCCTGCCTGCCTACCTGCCTGCCTGCCTGGGCCACTATCTCAACAAGCAATAAACAATAAATATATTTATATATACCAAGAAGACATTGTATAAGAAGGTGAATGACATCAGATGTCACACAAAGTAAACCGTATTATTATTCAAGGCATTTCCAGGAAAATTTACATCTTGCATGAATAATGCTTCGGTAGGTCTACTCAGGCCTATGATTCCAAACTTTTACTTTAAATCTCAAAATGTCATAAATCAAATTGTTACATAAAATTCCAGTAAACTCAATTAAATATTTGTTTATTAGTTATTAGTTAATTTTAAGGTCGCCCAAGAATCCTCTGTAACAATGTTGGTAGAATTACCGACAATATGTTAGGTAAAAAGGACACAAGTGCAACTAATGACATTTTACTGCGACAAAGTAACACCTTGACGAAGCTCCTGGAGAGCGAAACGTTGTCACAATAACATGACACATTAGCTGCACTTGTGTCCTTTTACTTAACCAAAAATACTCTGGATGAAAGGGATTTTCTATAAAACAGTTTAAACATGTCAGCTGATCCCACAACAACTGTATTCTGTACTTAATAGAAAATAGTTCGTTAGTGTCATTTATCTCAGGTACCTGGACCAGGTCCCAGCGTCTCAACGTTAACTATAAACATGTCCATGTGATTGCGTTTTGTGGTTTTTTTCACTGCTAACTTTCCTTGATAACACGTGGCTAACAAATTAAATAACAGAGGTGTATGTTATATTAGTGGTGGAGAATGTTTTTGTTATATTTAAAATGTGGTATAAACCTTGGTATTAGATACAGACAAACTGGTTTAGAAAGACATGTGAGTAAACATCAGGGCATATTTATTGGGAAACGTTTCAGGTCAGCATGTGTGACTCACACCTCACTCTCAATGTTAGAAGTGATCAAGGTTCCAGGACCGAAACGTTTTCTAATAAGTATGTCCTAGTGTTTGCTCACCTGTATTTCTAAACTTTAAGTGTCAAGAGAAGTATTTATACATGATTAATTTGTAAGAACGCTGTATATTCACCCGTCATATGACAATATACATATGTAATACATTTTTGTGCACTTTTACGACCAGTTTCTGAGGTAGTTGCAATATCTCAGTTTACCTCCAAGACACAAAAACAAATCCCATTGAGGTCAATCTCGTGGTGACAGATAATATCACAATAACATGCAAGCAAATACTTCAACAGTTATAGCAAAATAACTATGTGCAGAGTAAGGCTTGGTCTGTAGTACCTGGAGTCTACCTGGAGTATACCTGGAGAGGGTTTCGGAGGTCAACGACCCCGCGGCCCCGTCTGAGACCAGACCAGGTTTGTTTTCCAGATGTGCCTTTTTACCTTATCTGTTGATAATTTTTGTCATCCAGGGGTTAACAGCTTGCAGTGGGTCTGTTCTTCGTGATAATGATTTTCACCACCACATATAAAACCACTGAACAAAGATTATGCACGTCTGTAAAATATAACAGAAGCATATGGGCATAATTAATTTCTCTGAGCGACACACACAAGGAGACATACCACATAAATCTGTTGGAATTCTGTGAGAGAATAACCATTTAGCAAGAGACAGATACGGATGATTTGGTCGTATTTACTTGCACTGGATGAAGGAATCTGACACAGCAGTATACCAAACATTGATCCCCCATAGTAGAACAAGTGCTGGGTGGAACTCAGCACGGGTATGGGTTTTAGGGCCCTCGCTTGTCTCACTATACCTTAATGAACTGCAAGAGGAGATCAAATCCTATGAATCTATGTTTGCTGATGTGAAAATTAGATGAAAAAGAACATTAGAGGAAGGAAAAAATCTCTAAGAACTCGTGTAGAAGCCGCAAATACAAGGCAAGGCACAAATTGGAAAAGGTGTAGGAAGACCAGACGCAGAGTATAAACTTGACTGGAAGAAATTAACAAAAAAAAATAGAGAGAAGAACCTGGGAGCGATTATTAAACCGATACATATTGCTAGAGACACATATCAAGGATATTTCAGAACACGCAGCACTAGCATCAAGTCCATACCTGAGAAAGCGCATTCAGAAGGCAGGGAAAGTAGAGAGGTTGAAAGGGATAAACTAGGAGGAGGGGTTGAAGGAACTAAATCTAACAACCCCTGTAAGAGAGAAGGACCAGATTGGATATGAACACGATGTACCAGGTGCTCAGGGGTTTCGAGAAAGCAGCCATGAGACACTTATGCAGCATATGGGAATCTTCATTCAGGAAACGTTTCGCCACATAGTGGCTTCATCAGTCCAATACAAAGAGGAAGGAGTAAGGAGAGGAGGAGTATGAGGTAATCAGTCCCTCAGCCTGGAGTCGATGTGTTCAGTCCATCAATCTTGTAGAATGTACAGCATAGGGCCGTAGACGTGGCTTATATACTGTAGTGAGGTGAGGTGAAGCAGGCGGAGGCGGGGTCATAGTGGTACCATCCACTAGTCGAAGTAGGTCTTCATCCAAAGGTTGAACAAGTGTTGAAGAATTCTTTGTAACAAGATCCCATGATGCTGCAGTGTCTGACAGTTGTGATGAATAGTTTGAAAAACCGACAAGTTGAAGATTGAGACACTTATGCAGCATATGGGAATCTTGAATAAAGAATCTGAATAAAGATTCCCATATGCTGCATAAGTGTCTCAATCTTCAACTTGTATGTTTTTCAAACCAATCATCACAAAGCAGCCATGGGACAAACTGTTTGAAAAGCGAGGCACAGTCTATAGATATTAGGAAATACTTCTTCAGTCTTAGGTAGTAAACAAGTGGAACGAGTTGCGTTGTGTGGTGGTGGTAGAGGCAAACTTTACACACAGTTTCTAGAGCTAATATGATAGGACCCAGGAGAACAGGAACCAGTGTATGCCGGTCTATTTTAAATTTATATGACTGGACCAGGAGCTGAGTTTCGACCCTTGCAAACACAACTTGGTGAGTAAACAGTCATACATACAGTCATACACATATACGGTCATACACACACTCAAAAGCAGAAAGTCATATACACATGTAATTATACACACAGGCGCACACACACATACAGCCATAAAGTCAGTTATATACACAGTGATACACACTACAAACACTTACACTTAAAAACACATTTAGTCATGTACATAATCATGCACATTGTCTTGCACACTACATACACATGCACTTATAAACGTAGTCATATACACATACAATCATACACAAGCAGTCATACACCTTCACAGTTAAACTACCGCCTACCTCGGCAGAGGGCAGGCCAATTTCAACAGTTGCGGGCAGGGGTCGCCACGGGTCACTGCCTTAGGAAAGTATTTTGAAGAGTTGAGATCAACAAGTCTCTCTGGCGCGAGTCACGTGGAAAACACCTTCACCCGCAGTATTAACAAATGCCCTGTATAATTTAGACACTGTCGGGGGACAAAAACAGATATTTTTTGGCTTGAATCTTTACATTTCGAGATACTTGTGGATTGTGGTCAACGAGGGCATCGTGATCAATGAAAGGCATGATGCCACCCTGTTAGCATTGAGTATTTTTTCCTACGAGCATAAATATAAATCCAGTATGAACCATTGAGCGAATTATTAAAGTTGAAAGTTTGCGCAGCGAGCAATAATATCCTTAGTGCAGTCTGTTAGATCGAGAAATTTATTCCGGCTCACGGCAAGAAATACATTGGCATTGTTGGTGACAGTTTTTTTTAACGTAGCCTGAGAAAGGAAATTACATTTGTTTTGTTTGGACGTTAATGTTAGGCACTGGCTGAGAAGAAATTCTGCCTTGTGAGGTGTAGGAAGTCGCTGGCTGAACGAAAAGTAGCGGCTTGTGACAAAGCTTGTGGAAGGTGTACCTGACTCTTTAATATCCTGAACAAGATTGAGGAATTACTGAAAGTGCACTACTCTGACCTGTGGATAAGTTGTGAAATAACTTCCTGATCATCCCACTGATAATAATGCTCATATTTGTCACAGTAGAAAGAGATGGAAATTCACTAATTATTATACCTCAATGCACTGAAAAAGAAAACAACAAGGGTGTCACTGTTTTCCAGCGGGTCACTAGAACTCTGCCCGCTACATCACACGTCATACTAATGAAATAGAGAAGAATTTGCCTTAAGTTAAATCCACGTTTGCAATAAAAATTCATGTTCATCATCACAAACCAGGAAACTTCAGCGGGGTACGAGTCGATCAGTTTGAACAAATTTATTTAAGATATAATAAATCACAGGGCGGGAGTGTGGGTCTTACATCGAGCCCTAACCAGGCTGGAAACTGGGGTTTCTTTAAACCAACTGTGCACTTTCCTCTCCAAGGGAATGTATGACAAGGAAAATGAAATTGACTAAGATGGTTTATTACACAAACACGAGGAGGAAAGAAAGATACAAGGAAAAACTTAGACTGGGTTCACAGTTTTGAAACTTGACTACGTTAATAGTTTTGAAACTTGACTGGGTTGATAATTTTGAAACCTGACTGGCTTGATAGTTTTGAAACTTGACTGGGTTAATGGTCCAAGTCGGACCGAAACGTCGTCGTAAGCTTCTCTCTTATGTGCGGGTTATTTGTGTATCGTTCCAGTCACGGTATTGTGCCTTTTTGTTATTGTTCTGAAACTTGACTGCGTTGATAGTTCTGAAACTTTACTTCGTTGATAGTTTTTGAAACTTGACTTCGTTGAAAGTTCGAAACCCTTTACGCGTTTTATAGTTCTGAAATTGACTTTCGTTTTATAGTTCTGAAAATTTAAAATGGTTTATAGTTCTGAAACTTGACTGCGTTTATGTTCTGAAACTTGACTTCTTTATAGTTCCCGAAACTTTTTCTGCGTTTTATAGTTCTGAAAAATTGACTTCGTTGATATTTGAAACCCTTTAAATGCCCTTTGATAGTCTGAAAAATTGACTGCGTTGCTGTTCTGGAAAATTGACTTTTGTTTTGATATTCTAAACTTGACTGCCCTTGATGTTTTGAAACCTGACTGCGTTGATATTTTTGAAACCTGGGCTGCGTTTTATAGTTCTGAAACTTGACTGCGTTGTAGTTTTTGAAACCCCGACTGCGTTTTATAGGTTTTTGAAACTTTACTGCTTGATAGTTCTGAAACTTGACTTTTCGTTGATATTTTTGAAACTTACTTCGTTGATAGTTCTTTAAAACCCGATGCGTTGATAGTTCTGAAATTGTTTTGTTGATATTTTTGAAACTTGACCTTTCGTTGATAGTTTTGAAACTTGACTGCGTTTTATAGTTTTTTGAAAAATTGACTTTTCCCTTGATAGTTCTGAAACTTGACTTCTTGATAGTTCTAAACTTACTGCGTTGATAGTTCTGAAATTTGCTGCGTTGATAGTTTTGAAACTTTACTGCGTTTTTTAGCTCTGAAAACCCGACTGCGTTTATTTTTGAAACCTTTGGGCCCGCGTTGATATTTTTTTAAACTTGACTTTCGTTTATTTGTTCTGAAAACTTTATTGCGTTGATAGTTTTTTAAAAATTTTATTGCGTTGATAGTTTTTTAAACTTGATTGCGTTGATTTGTTTTTTAAAATTGACTTTTGTTGAAGTTTTGAAGCTTGAAATGCGTTGATAGTTTTTAAACTTGACTGCGTTTTATAGTTTTTAAGCTTGGGTTGGGGTTGATAATTTTTAAAAAAGGGCCCGCGCTGATAGTTTTTTAAGCTTGATTGCGTTGGGTGTTTTTTAAATTTTACCGCGGTTTATAGTTTTGAGCTTGATTTCTTTATAGTTTTTTAAACTTGGGCTGGTTTTATTTGTTTTTAAACTTATTGCGTTGTAGTTTGAAACTTAATTGCCCTTTTATAGTTTTGAAAACCCTTTATTGCGTTGTAGTTTCCCGAAAATTGGGCTGCGCTGATAGTTTTTAAAACCCTTTATTTCGTTGATAGTTTTTAAAATTTTACTGAGTTTTCGAATTTGAATTTTATAAGACCCCCCGCGGGGTTTTTTCATTTTCTTCTGATTAAAATAAAACCCTTTTGGAAAGACATCAAACTCAATGGTTTGATACAACGTACTAAAAAAAATGGGTCCCTTTTACAGGGTTTTGGCTGTTTTAAAAAAAAATTTTTATTGGGGGTTCAATAACTAAAAAATGATCTTTAAAATTTGGTTTAAACTTTAGTGTTGATGTGTTTTCCCTGAAAAGGAAAAATGTTTATGTTTGGTTGGTAAATTTTTATGTGCCAACCTTATTAATCAAAAATGGTTTTTGAGGGAAAACATTGGAAATCTCTTTTTCTGGGCCCCGAAATTGGTTGGGCGATTTTTTTTTAACGTATTAAGTTAAAAAAACCCTTTAAAAAAAATGTGTCCAAAAACATCGTGTGTCCCTTTAAAACCATTCTTAAATATTTATATGTTTGTACATAAACTTGCCCAAACCTTTCTTTCTTAAAAGTTGGTCCCTTTTAAACCTTTTGAGAAAATTTTTGTAAATTTAAAATTGGGGTGTGTAGGGCCTAAAATTTGCATTTTGGAAAAAATTGTAGCATGAACAATAAAGTTATCTTTTTTTTTGGGTCGCGAGGTGACTAAAAAAACCCTGTAGTTTATTTAGGGCGGTTTTACCCCGCCAGAGGCTTTTTCACTCCAAATTCCGAAAAACAAATAAGAAAACGGTGGGAAAATGGGGGTTTAATTTTTTAGGAGTACTGAAAGTCAGTCCACCAAGACGTTTGTCCACCCTGGGGAAACCAGTCCCCCCAGAAAAGCCCGTCCACCCTGCCCGCCAGTCCACCATGACAGTCAGTCCACCATGACAGCCAGTCCGCCTTGACAGAAGGTTGAGGGATTCAACACCTTCCATCAAGGTGGTGGGATGAACACTCTCAACTGACTTCTCTCCCACCGTCTTCAGTATTTATCTGTACTGAATTAAACAACTACTATTGTCAAAACGCCTTATGAGTGAAGATACCCAGGTTTTGCAACCGTGTTTTATTCATCAACATTATGAAGAAAAGTTTTAATGTTGGGGACAGGTGAGAGTATGAAATGAAAAAACTGTTGAACAGCTTCATCAGTGCAGCTATAATACATATGAACTTGGATTATGTGACTGAGTTTGAAATGGCTTCAGACCATCTATTTCTAAAATAAAAAAAAATAGTGGGTAGGCTAAAAAAAAAAATATCTATTACAGTTCCGATTCCAATCAGACAATATACATTCATTTGTTTACCAGTCAATTTAGGATAGTATTTATTCATTACTTACAACAAATTCAGTGAAATGTACTGCTAGTACTGATACCATATATATATATATATATATATATATATATATATATATATATATATATATATATATATATATATATATATATATATAGGTCGGTAGTAGGTTAGTAGACAGCAACCACCCAGGGAGGTACTACCGTCGTACCAAGTGAGTGTAAAACGGAAACCTGTAATTGTTTTACATGATGGTAGGATTGCTGGTGTCTTTTTTTTTTTATTTGTCTCATAACCACACGGGATAACATGTAATCTTGGTACTTCTACTTACACTTGGGTCACACTACAGGTACATGCACGCGCATATATATACACACCCATCTGGGTTTACTTCGTTTTTCTTAGCAGTTCTTGCTTTTTTAAATTTCTTATCTCCATGGGGAAGTGGAAAAGAATCTCTCCTCCGAAAGCCATGCGTGTGATAGGAGGCGACTAAAATGTCAGGAACAGTGGGCTAATAATCCCTTCTCCTGTATAAATTACTATACTAGAGAAGAAAACTTTATAAAACTGGGATATTTGAATGTGCGTGGATGTAGTGCAGATAATAAGAAAGAGATGATTGTCAATGTTATGAACGAAAAGTTGTATGCTGCATCTCTAAGCGAAACAAAGCTTAAGGGGGTAGAGTAATTTCAGTGGGGGAAAATAAATGGGATTAAGTCAGGAGTATCTAAGAGTTAGAGTTAAGGGATTTTAAACTGGGGGCCTTTGACTGAACTTTGTAAAGGGGTGTGGTTATAGGTAATGCGTATTTTAAGAAAAAAAAAAGGATAAGTATACAATATATGATACAGGGCGTAATGACCGTACTTTCTTGGATTATGTATTAGTAGATAAATGATTGTTGAGTAGACTTCAGGATGCACATGTTTATACAGGGGCCAGATATTTCGGTTAAATTTTGAGTTGTAGCTACAGTTAGAGTAAAAGGTAGACGGGATACAAGGAAAACAGAAGCAGCAAGTAAGAGAGAGATGAAGGTTTATAAACTAAAGGAGGAGGCAGTTATGGTAAGATATAAACAACTATTGGAGGATAGATGAGCTAGTGAGAGTATAGACAGTGAGGTTGAAGATGTATGGGGTAAGTTTAAGAATATAGGTTTAACCTAGAATAACACAGTAAAGTTGTGAATGTCTCTTATCAGAACTAAGTGATGTTAATTAGGTTTAACTTAGGTTAACACAGTAGTGTTTATGTTACTATAACATTTGTGTAACATCACAAACAGTTTAAAAAAGTACGTCGTAATTTAATGATTTATATTGGCTTTGCTTCAGCTTAGCTTCAATGTAGCTTCAGCTTAGATTCAGTGTAGCTTCAATGTAGCTTCAGCTTAGCTTCAGTGTAGCTTCAGCTTAACTTCAGTGTAGCTTCAACTTAGCTTCAGCGTAGCTTTAGTGTAGCATCAGCTTAGCTTCAGCTAAGCTTCAGTGTAGTTTCAGCTTAGCTTCAGTGTAGCTTCAGCTTAGCTTTAGTGTAGCTTCAGTGTAGCTTCAGCTTAGCTTCAGTGTAGCTTCAGCTTAGCTTCAGTGTATTTTCAAAACATATTTCTTAGTTGAAGGTTTGAATTATGTTTGGGTTGTATTCCTACCAGGAAGGTGTTCTGGGGGTTTAACACCCCCGCGGCCTGGCCCATGACCAGTCCTAATCAACTAGGCTGTTACTACCGACCACATGCAATCCAACGTAGAGACTACAGCCCGGCTGGTCAGGTACTGACTTCAGGTGTCTCTCCAGCTCCCTCTTGAAGACAGCCAGGGGTCTATTGGTAATCCCCCTATGTATGCTGGGAGGCAGCTGAACAGCCTTGGGCCCCTAACACTTGTGTTATTTCTTAGTGTACTCACTCCAACCATGCAATAATTAGCTATTTTTATTTAGGATATTGTGATTTTAGTTTCCCTGTGATAACTGGTGAATATCTCTCCTGGTTAGCTTCAGTTCTCCAATGCTAATATTTAACTGCATTATAAACGTATGCCGCAGTCTGCACTGTTCCAATCACATGCATTGATATACAAGGCCCAGGGGTTATACAATACGGAGCTGTATTTCTCAAATTACTGAGGAGCATGGGACTGGGGTTATGCAATACGGGTACACCTTTCTGGCATTACGTAGATGGCTCGGTGAGCAACACACTCGCCTCATACACTGAGTGTGCCGGGTTCAGTTCCTGGCACGGGTAGAAACGTTGGTCATGTAAGTAGGTACCTGGATGTTAGTCAGCTGGTCGCATCCTGGAGGACTAGACTGAAGGACCACAATGGAAACAAGACAGACAGTCCTCGATGTCGCACTGACTGGGTGGTAACCCTCTGGTTTAAAAATCCGAATCAATCTTATCTTAATGACCACGATATATCTAAGACTCGGGTAAGATATAAGTATAAGGATGGTTTAAATCTACTTAACGACATATCTACTATCACTATATGAAAGTTGTAAGTACCAGGTGAGTGCAAGTTGTTAGTACCAGGTGAGTGCAAGTTGTTAGTACCAGGTGAGTGCAAGTTGTTAGTACCAGTTGAGTATAAGTTTTTAATACCAGCTGAATACAAGTTGTTAGTACCAGCTGAGTACAAGTTGTTAGTACCAGCTGAGTACAAGTTGTTAGTACCAGCTGAGTACAAGTTGTTAGTACCAGTTGAGTACAAGTTGTTAGTACCAGCTGAGTACAAGTTGTTAGTACCAGTTGAGTACAAGTTGTTAGTACCAGCTGAGTACAAGTTGTTAGTACCAGTTGAGTACAAGTTGTTAGTTACCAAGTCATTACAAGTTGTGTAGTTCAGAATTTGGTTTCTTAGCATTTCATTTCAATACAAAGCAACTAGAAACTGAAATCTGAAATATAAGACATATACCCCGTGCTGTCTAGTGGCGAGTGAATGAAATCTGAAATATAAGATATATACCCCGTGTTGTCTAGTGGCGAGTGAATGAAATCTGAAATATAAGATATATACCCCGTGTTGTCTAGTGGCGAGTGAATGAAATCTGAAATATAAGATATATACCCCCTGTTGTCTAGTGGCGAGTGAATGAAATCTGAAATATAAGATATATACCCCGTGTTGTCTAGTGGCGAGTGAATGAAATCTGAAATATAAGATATATACCCCGTGTTGTCTAGTGGCGAGTGAATGAAATCTGAAATATAAGATATATACCCCGTGTTTGTCTAGTGGCGAGTGAATGAAATCTGAAATATAAGATATATACCCCCTGTTGTCTAGTGGCGAGTGAATGAAATCTGAAATATAAGACATATACCCCGTGTTGTCTAGTGGCGAGTGAATGAAATCTGAAATATAAGACATACCCCGTGTTGTCTAGTGGCGAGTGAATGAAATCTGAAATATAAGACATATACCCCGTGTTGTCTAGTGGCGAGTGAATGAAATCTGAAATATAAGACATATACCCCGTGTTGTCTAGTGGCGAGTGAATGAAATCTGAAATATAAGATATATACCCCGTGTTGTCTAGTGGCGAGTGAATGAAATCTGAAATATAAGACATATACCCCGTGTTGTCTAGTGGCGAGTGAATGAAATCTGAAATATAAGACATATACCCCGTGTTGTCTAGTGGCGAGTGAATGAAATCTGAAATATAAGACATACCCCGTGTTGTCTAGTGGCGAGTGAATGAAATCTGAAATATAAGACATATACCCCGTGTTGTCTAGTGGCGAGTGAATGAAATCAGAAATATAAGACATATACCCCGTGTTGTCTAGTGGCGAGTGAATGAAATCTGAAATATAAGATATATACCCCGTGTTGTCTAGTGGCGAGTGAATGAAATCTGAAATATAAGACATATACCCCGTGTTGTCTAGTGGCGAGTGAATGAAGCTCAGTGTAAAGGAAAAGAAAATCACATTAAACGAGTTTAGGAAGGATTTGCATCAGAGTTTTGCAAAGGTTCAGAAAAATAATAGAGCTTAAACTTTGCGATATTTTACTTCCTAAACCACTGTGAGGAATTCGCAATATTAAAACGTTGTCAGTCATATTAATAAAAACCAGTTTATTTGACTTCTTCACATATTCAAACATTTGACTAAATTTTTAAATGTGATAAAGGGTTCAACATTTTAGGAGAATTTACATATTACGAAAGTTTAAGACGATTTATAAGTATATATACAAGATGTTAAAATTATAAATAATAATGTTAAAACTTCTAAAATTATTTTAAAACGGAATTAAAGATATGATTTCTACTTTTTTTAAGTCCTAAAGTAGCTAGCTGCTGGTGTCTCCCATGGTCATACTGCTGGACCTAGCTGCTGGTGTCTCCCATGGTCATACTGCTGGACCTAGCTGCTGGTGTCTCCCATGGTCATACTGCTGGACCTAGCTGCTGGGTTCTCCCATGGTCATACTGCTGGACCTAGCTGCTGTGTCTCCCATGGTCATACTGCTGGACCTAGCTGCTGGTGTCTCCCATGGTCATACTGCTGGACCTAGCTGCTGGTGTCCTCCCATGGTCATGCTGCTGGACCTAGCTGCTGGTGTCTCCCATGGTCATACTGCGGACCTAGCTGCTGGTGTCCTCCCATGGTCATACTGCTGGACCTAGCTGCTGGTGTCTCCCATGGTCATACTGCTGGACCTAGCTGCTGGTGTCTCCCATGGTCATACTGCTGGACCTAGCTGCTGGTGTCTCCCATGGTCATACTGCTGCACCTAGCTGCTGGTGTCTCCTATGGTCATACTGCTGGACCTAGCTGCTGGTGTCTCCCATGGTCATACTGCTGGACCTAGCTGCTGGTGTCTCCTATGGTCATACTGCTGCACCTAGCTGCTGGTGTCTCCCATGGTCATACTGCTGGACCTAGCTGCTGGTGTCTCCCATGGTCATACTGCTGGACCTAGCTGCTGGTGTCTCCCATGGTCATGCTGCTGGACCTAGCTGCTGGTGTCTCCCATGGTCATGCTGCTGGACCTAGCTGCTGGTGTCTCCCATGGTCATACTGCTGGACCTAGCTGCTGGTGTCTCCATGGTCATACTGCTGGACCTAGCTGCTGGTGTCTCCCATGGTCATACTGCTGGACCTAGCTGCTGGTGTCTCCCATGGTCATGCTGCTGGACCTAGCTGCTGGTGTCTCCCATGGTCATACTGCTGGACCTAGCTGCTGGTGTCTCCCATGGTCATACTGCTGGACCTAGCTGCTGGTGTCTCCCATGGTCATACTGCTGGACCTAGCTGCTGGTGTCTCCCATGGTCATACTGCTGGACCTAGCTGCTGGTGTCTCCCATGGTCATACTGCTGCACCTAGCTGCTGGTGTCTCCCATGGTCATACTGCTGGACCTAGCTGCTGGTGTCTCCCATGGTCATACTGCTGGACCTAGCTGCTGGTGTCTCCTATGGTCATACTGCTGCACCTAGCTGCTGGTGTCTCCCATGGTCATACTGCTGGACCTAGCTGCTGGTGTCTCCCATGGTCATACTGCTGGACCTAGCTGCTGGTGTCTCCCATGGTCATACTGCTGGACCTAGCTGCTGGTGTCTCCCATGGTCATACTGCTGCACCTAGCTGCTGGTGTCTCCCATGGTCATACTGCTGGATCAGCTGCTGGTGTCTCCCATGGTCATACTGCTGGACCTAGCTGCTGGTGTCTCCCATGGTCATACTGCTGGACCTAGCTGCTGGTGTCTCCCATGGTCATACTGCTGCACCTAGCTGCTGGTGTCTCCCATGGTCATACTGCTGGACCTAGCTGCTGGTGTCTCCCATGGTCATACTGCTGGACCTAGCTGCTGGTGTCTCCCATGGTCATACTGCTGGACCTAGCTGCTGGTGTCTCCATGGTCATACTGCTGGACCTAGCTGCTGGTGTCTCCCATGGTCATACTGCTGGACCTAGCTGCTGGTGTCTCCCATGGTCATACTGCTGGACCTAACTGCTGGTGTCTCCTATGGTCATACTGCTGGACCTAGCTGCTGGTGTCCCCCATGGTCATACTGCTGGACCTAGCTGCTGGTGTCTCCCATGGTCATACTGCTGGACCTAGTAGCAATGCTGTCGTTAGTAAAGAAACATTTTTTATAAGCAATAATTTGAACATCTACCAATACTTTCTGTTATTTAGACCACAATATTGTTCGTCTTTGTCCTTCCCTTTAGTCATCAGTTGTGTAATGTTCAACAGAGTTTAATAAGTACATTGTGTTCAGTAAAGTGTTCATTAAGTTAAGCACACTGTGTTGAACAGTGTTCACACGACTGCCTGTATACTTCACAATTCATCATCTCTTCATTTGCCAAAATGTCATTTGGCAGTGTAAGTTAGACTGAGACTGGCTTCTATACGTCACTCAAAGTTATTTTTAAACAGTCTCAGAAATATGTTCAAGTTTAAAAGCCTGAACAACAATATAAACAAGACTGACAACACAAAAATACATTCAGCAAACCACAAGTTTTTATATTTAGCAAATTAACCTACAGCAAATGTAACAGCTAAATAAAGAACCAAAGTTCCACTGTACAAATACAGTGAAATACACTTCATAGTCCAGCGACGAAACAACAATATACTTTAATAAAATTAATAAAAAAATGATGACAAAGTAATTTTGAATTCACCATTTTTGACTCCTAAAAATCTCACTAATGAAAAGGAGAAGTGCCGCGAAAACACCTCAGAGATAACACAATAAGTGTCAGGTGTCCAAGATTCTTCAGCTGCCTCCCAGCATACGCAGGAGGGATTATCAACAGACACCTGGCTGTCTTCAAGAGGGAACTGAACAAATACTGTGGTTCGTACGTTGGATTGCGTGCGTCCAGTAGTAACAGCCTGGCTGATGAGGTCCTGATCCTTGGCGAGGCCTGGTCATGGTCTGGGATGCGGGGACGTTGACCCCCGGAACACCCTGCAGGTTGAATCCAGGATATATCTATATTTTTTCTTAAGATGATTAAATACAAGAGACAAATATTTAACGAGGATTACAAACTAATCAAATTTTATAAGAAAGTTTTGTAAACAATTTGATGCTAACGAAACCTCATAATGTAAATATATAGTAAGAACTCAGTTAACAAAATCTTATAATCAGATTATGCAAAAAATCGTTACTGAAATGGACAATTTTAAGTATGTAAGATAATAAACTGAAAGAAAGCTAGCAAATTAAGAGGATAATTGGCAGAACACTAAAAGCATAGAGAGAAAGAGGCAGACACGGTACTGAAGAAATGAAGCTGGATTTATAACAGGAATATGCAGGGTTATCAACACTGGCAAAGCCAGCTGAACCAGTCTGAGTGGACGAGTTATATGACGGAACCGGGAAGACACCCCCCATCCTCACGGTACTGCTACTCAACCATGAAGCCTGCAGGAATTCTTGATCTTGCACGAGCTAGCTATCTCGCTCTCTCTGTCAAATACTTGTACATACATACACACACACACACACACACACATACACATACACATACACACACACACACACACACACACACACACACACACACATACACATACACATACACATACACACACACATACACACACATACACACACTACACACACACACACACACACACACACACACACACACACACACACACACACACACACACACACACACACACACACACACGCACACACACAGGAGCTATGATTCGAGTACACGGAGGGGGCATGCGCAAGGAAAACGACAAGGAAGCCTGGGCAGTGCTGAACAAACGACTTAGAGAGATCTCTGTGGAAAACAGGGTAATACCAGAAAGTCTATGAGAAGTCTACACCAGCAGTATCTGACACCATACACATAACAGAGATAGAGGTAAAAAAAAATACTGTTGATGGCGCTGGATACACTAAAAGAAGTGTCACCTGACAGGTTGTCACCGTGGATTCTGCAAGAGAAAGCAGAAGCACCGTCCAAACCCCCAGCTGTGATCTACAACACATCAATGGACACTAGACAGATGCCAGAGATCCGGAAGACAGCGAACGTAATACCTACAGTATATTTAAGAAAGGAGATAGGCAGGAGGCATTAAACTACAGACCAGTTCCGCTGACATCCATACCATGCAAGATAATGAGGAGAATAACCAGGAGGAAAGTGGTAGAGCTCTTGGTTTCTTAAATGACAGCCAGCACGGGTTCAGAGATGATAAATATTGTCATACCAACCTTAAGGAATTCTATGACAAAGTACAGAAAATGAAACGGGATAGAGGGGGTAGGATGGATTGCAGTTCCTTAAACTGCAAGAAGGCATTTAATATTGTACCCACATGAAATCTGAGGCAAGAACTTGAGAAGCAAGCAGGAATAACTGTAAACTTACTCCGGTGGATCAAGGAGTACCATAGTGTAAGGAAGCAAAGTGTGATTGTCCGGGAAGAGATGTCAGAATGGGGAAGAGTGACAAGAGGTGTACCACAAGGATCTTTATTCGTATCAGCGCTGTTTCGGTTTTTGTGAATAACATACCAGATGGAATAGTCAGATGCATCTCTATTCGCTGATGATACAAAACTAATGAGAAAACAAGCAGATGAAGACGGGATAAAAACTGCAAATGGATCTGGAAAAACTGTAGGGTTGGTCAGATAAGTGATTACTTGAATTTAACCCCAACAAATGCAAGGTTATGATAATGGGTGAAGGGCCAAAAGATAGGACACCGAATATAGACTCGGAGACAGAAGCTGCAGACCTCACTCAAAGAAAAGGGAAATGATCAATAGAAATATATATATGAATAGAGAAACAAATGGGATAAAAGGAGTTGCCTTTGAGGCCTTCGAAAGGAAAATGATAATTGATGAGCAAAAGACAGAGAACTTGACGAAAAATTTATCAGATTTTAAGAGGCAGAAGAATGAGACTGGAAAGTGGTGCAAATAGGGAAGCTGTAAGAGTGTGAATGTCCTCGAGAAGGAAGTAGCGAGGATAAACTTTCTGAGAGAAATGCAATAGAAATGGGAATTTGAAAGAAAAACTGTTCAAAAATTGGAGATAGTGCTATCGAAGTGCCAAAAATCAAAGAAAAGATTTATACCAAGCATAAAGCAAACAAAAAAAAGTGAAAGCCCATGGTTCAATCAGGAATGCCGAGAACAAGAGGAGGAGGAGGAGGAGGAGGAGGAGGAGGAAGGGAGCTTGATACAAATATCAAGCTAATCAAATCTCAGAAAATAGGGAATCAAACAAGAGAGAGACAGAAAAATCTACGCTCAAGAATAAGAAATAAGAAAGCAATCTGAAAGTGAAATAGCTTGAAAATCTAAAACAGAGCTAAGGTTACCCTACAGCTACACGAGGAAAAATAGCTGTACAGAACCAGATGACAATGCTGAAGGAGGATGAGGAGTCTCTGACGAAAAATTACATATAAGTATAAAAATAACTTAGCGAATGATCCCCCCCCCAAAAAAAAAAAAATTACAGAAGAAAGTGGAGAGTTGCCAGAAGACACCTTAGTCATACCAAGTCATACAAAGTTTAATGCATCGGGTCACTATACACAGGTGAATGTGTGAAGCGAAGAAGTAGGTGAAGGGGAGTTAAACGTCATGTGTTGTGGTAACGTACCTGAGAGTCAATGCCACCTGCAGTTGTATCTGCCCATGTAAGGTTAGTTTGCCAAGTTGCTTGACAATACAAGATGTTCCCCTGAGTCTGATGTAGAGTGTTGACGGTGTTTCGGATATTGATAAGTTTGTCATCAAAGAAGGATACTGCGTCATCCTGCTCCATTTCATGGGTGAAATGGATTTTTAGAATGAATCGCTTCGGCGTAACTAGAAGATTGTCGTCAGCTCATTGTAGCCAGAAAACTGCGGAAAGTCTGTAAATAATTTTGTTCCTGAACTTCTGTTCATCCTTTCCGATTTATTATCGTCTCTTGTACAAGTTGTGGACTAAAAGTATAGACAGAATATTTATAACGTGTTATGAGTTACAATGTTTTGTACTTAAAATTTCTAATAGGGAAATTTTAGCCTTGTTGCTCACAGCTAAACATTGCTGTCATTCAACTCATCCTCGTAAATCCTAGGACAGCTCTCCATGGGGCTGCTAACGTAGTCACTGGCTTCTTGGACCTCTTGGGGAGGGTCAATGGTGCTCGTGCAAGCAGCAGATCCCAGGGCAACTTGCTGCTGTTTGCAATGGCTGTCTGCCGAGGAGAGACAGGCACCTAGCAACATCTGTTGTTGGGGCAATGGATGAATTCCCTACTATGTTTGTTAACTGCTCATTACTCTGTAATTTGTCTATGATTGTAATCATGTCATAACGTGTTTATCATTCATTACCTTTGTAAATTCTCATGATTAATGTGTTTATGATTCATTACCTTTGCAATTATTCATGAGTGTGACCAGCTCTACCTGGAGCTCATTACCTTTGTAACTTGGTCATGATTATGACCAGATCTAGTTCATTACCTTTGTAACTTGCTCAGCTATCAAAACTTCGGAGTCCAGTCCCTGGACCAATTATGTACCTCTGTAATCTTTTGACTACCGCCCACAGGATGGGTATGGGGTGCATAATAAACATATTAAACTTAAATTAACTCGTAAATCCCATAAAAATCTATGTAAATTTCTCACATACATTCAGCAGATTTCTCTGTTAGTTTAGGTTAGGTTAGGATGTAGTCTACCCATTAGTAAGTCCTCTTCCTCTCTGCTTCCTGAGCTTTGTCATACCTCTTCTTAAAACTATGTATGGTTCCTGCCTCCACTACTTCACTTGCTAGGCTATTCCACTTCCTGACGACTCTATGACTGAAGAAATGCTTCCTAACATCCCTGTGACTCATCTGATGAGTCTTCAGCTTCCAATTGCGACCCCTTGTTTCTGTGTCCCCTCTCTGGAACATCCTGTCTCTGTCCACCTTGTCTATTCCCAGTAGTATCGTGTATGTCGTTATCATGTCTCCCCTGACCCTTCTGTCCTCCAGTGTCGTCAGTCCGGTTTCCCTCAACCTTTCCTCGTACGACATTTCCCTGAGCTCTGGAACTAGCTTTGTTGCAAACCTTTGTACTTTCTCTTAACTTCTTGACGTGCTTGACCAGGTGTGGGTTCCAGACTGGTGCTGCATACTCCAGTATGGGCCTAACATACACAGTGTACAGTGTCTTGAACGATTCCTTATTAAGGTATCGGAACGCTGTTCTCAGGTTTGCCAGGCGCCCGTATGCTGCAGCAGTTATTTGGTTGGTGTGTGCCTCCGGTTACGTGCTCGGTGTTATGGTCACCCCAAGATCTTTCTCCCTGAGTGAGGTCTGTAGTCTTTGTCCACCTAGCCTATACTCTGTCTGCGGTCTTCTTTGCCCCTCCCCAATCTTCATGACTTTTGTGTGTGTGTGTATCGTGCCGAATATGTAAAACTTGCGATCTTGGCTTAAATAGCAACGCTCATCTTGCCATATAAGACAAGCGAAAATTTGTATATACAATAATTTCGCAAAAATCATTCTGAACCTAACGAAAAAAATATATTTCACTGTGTTTATTTAGTATTAAATTATTATAAACGTATCTAAAATATATTTAGTTGGATTAGGCTAAAATAAATTGCGCTTGTTATAATAAGGTTAGGTAAGTTTTCTAAGATTCTTTCGGTGCAAAATTATAAACTTTTACATAAACATTAATGAAAAAAAATATATCTTTAAACGTGTAAGAGAAAATTTTAGAAAGGACTTAATTTTAAATGGGTTCTTGCTAATTGACCAGTTTTACCTATTAGGCACGACATATAATGTGCCGAATAGGTAAAACTGGTTAATTAGCATAAACTCTTTTAAAATTAAGT
Source organism: Cherax quadricarinatus (assembly GCF_026875155.1). NCBI lineage: Eukaryota > Metazoa > Arthropoda > Malacostraca > Decapoda > Parastacidae > Cherax > Cherax quadricarinatus. The sequence goes on along the minus strand of NC_069432.1, from coordinate 12,632,229 downwards.
TCTTTCTAAAAATTTTCTCTTGTACATTTAAAGATATTTTTTCCATTTATGTTAACATAAAAAACATGATTTTGTACCAAAAGAACCTTAGGAAACTTACAACAAGCACAATTTAATTTAGCCTAATCCAACTAAATATATTTTATACAAGTTTGCAATAATTTAATAATAACCAAACACAATGAAATATATTTTTTTCGGCAAGAAGTACGTTAGTATTTAAGCCAAAATCGCAAGTTTTACTTATTCGGCACAACATTATATATATATATATATATATATATATATATATATATATATATATATATATATATATATAATATATATATATATATATATATATATATATACATACGTTTCCTTAGTTATCTCTGTATTAGGACTAAAGAAGTCACTCGTGGCGAAACGTTTCCTTTAATAAATGTCCTGAACCTTACCTAAGTGTCTTTCTTCACATCTTGAAGCAGCTCTGTCTAGTAATCAGCAAGATTCGTTCAACTAGTTGGATGAATCTTGTTAGGCCGGTATGGTCCAATGGTTAACACACTGGCTTGGTTAACACACTGGCTTGGTTAACACACTGGCTTGGTTAACACACTGGCTTCAAGCCCCACCCTTTCTGTGATTTGCTGTGCGCTTTATTCTGGTGGGTGATCTTCGATTAGGTACCTCGTCGACGGCTCTCTGGAAATCAAAACACACTACATCTGTTTCGTTCCAGTTTCTCTCCATATATTTAAAGAATTCTATTATATCTGCGAGGCATTTCAATCGCGTCATTGCGATTTCGCGAGTCATTTGTCAGGCACGATCTTTTGTTCGGGTATCCATGTTGTTGTCCAGTTATTATGCTATCTTCCATAATGTTTACGATCTTTCCCCTAATAACCGTCTCCAATTGTTTACCAAAATGGATGTTAAGGTAATTGTACGTTTGTTGAAGCAAGAGTCTCGTCTCCCTCTGGGAGCACCAGGCAACACTCACCAGCTTCAAGTTAGTCAAGTAAAACACACCTGCACCAGTTAGATATCTTTATTCCGAAACGTTTCGCCTACAGAGCAGGCTTCTTTAGTCTAATACAGAGGAGGCAGCACAAGCAGTGATGTGAAGACGACGTCATCAGTGTATTACCCTCGAAGTCGTAGTTTTGATGTTGTCAGTCCCTCAGCCTGGAGACGAGTTCTTCTAAAATCGTCTGGAACATTTGTTGCAGACTATGAAATAAGTAGTGGGCTTTATCACGTCACAAACAGGTAGTGGGTTTTATCACGTCACACACAAGTTTATCACGTTACAAACGAAGGGAGAGTTGAGGAGGCGTGAGGAGAAGAAAGGGGATGATGATGAGAGGGGAGAGGGGGATGATGATGTGAGGGGGAGAGGGGGATGATGATGGGAGGGGAGAGGGGGATGGTGATGGGAGGGGAGAGGGGGATGATGAAGTTAGGGGGAAGGAAAAGGGGATGAAGGGAGGGAGGGGGATGATGAAGGGAGGGGAAGAGGGAAGATGATGGAGGAAGGGGGAGGGGGATGATCATGGGAGGGGGAGGATGATGATCATGGGAGGGGAGAGGAGGAGGATGAAGTTAGGGTGAAAGAAAAGGGGATGAAGGAGGGGAGGGGATGACGAAGGGAGGGGAAAGAAGATGGTGGAGGAAGAGGGAGGGGGAGGGATGCTGTGGCCAGGAGACTGAAGAGACACCGCTGCGTCAACATGTAATCTCCATCTCATTAACAATTACACGCGCGAACCAGAGGAGGGGGAGGGAGGAAATGGGAAGGTGAGGGTAAAGGGAAGAGAGGGAGAGGTAAGAACACGAATGAAGGTGAGGGAGTACGTGTGAGGAAGAACCAAGGATAGATGGAATACGGGTGAGGGAGAACCAAGGATTGATGGAATACGGATGAGGGAGAACCAAGGATTGATGGAATACGGATGAGGGAGAACCAAGGATAGAGACTAGGATACAGGAGTAAGGGTGAGGGAGAAGTGAAGTGTACGGGTAGAAGAAAAGGGGAGATGAAGGGGTACGGATAAGGCAAAGGGAGAGGAAATTTTAGAGACGATAAGAGAGGGGTGACGGGGTACAGGTAAGGGAGAGGTGTTGGGGTACTAGTGAGAAGGTACGGATGAGGGGATCAGATGAGAAGGTACGGGTGAGGGGGGATCAGATGAGAAGGTACGGGTGAGGGGGGATCAGATGAGAAGGCACGGGTGAGAGGGGGATCAGATGAGAAGGTACGGGTGAGGGGGGATCAGGTGAGAAGGTACGGGTGAGGGGGATCAGGTGAGAAGGAACGGGTGAGGGGGATCAGGTGAGGAGGTACGGGTGAGGGGGGATCAGGTGAGGAGGTACGGATGGGGGGGATCAGGTGAGGAGGGACGGGTGAGGGGGATCAGGTACGGGTGAGGGGGGATCAGGTGAGAAGGTACGGGTGAGGGGGGACCAGGTGAGAAGGAACGGGTGAGGGGGATCAGGTGAGGAGGTACGGGTGAGGGGGATCAGGTGAGGAGGTACGGATGAGGGGGATCAGGTGAGGAGGGACGGGTGAGGGGGATCAGGTACGGGTGAGGGGGGATCAGGTGAGAAGGTACGGGTGAGGGGGATCAGGTGAGGAGGTACGGGTGAGGGGGGATCAGATGAGAAGGCACGGGTGAGAGGGGGATCAGATGAGAAGGTACGGGTGAGGGGGGATCAGATGAGAAGGTACGGGTGAGGGGGGATCAGGTGAGAAGGAACGGGTGAGGGGGATCAGGTGAGGAGGTACGGGTGAGGGGGGATCAGGTGAGGAGGTACGGATGAGGGGGGATCAGGTGAGGAGGGACGGGTGAGGGGGATCAGGTACGGGTAGGGGGATCAGGTGAGAAGGTACAGGTGAGGGGGGATCAGGTGAGAAGGAAACAGGTGAGGGGGATCAGGTGAGGAGGTACGGGTGAGGGGGGATCAGGTGAGGAGAGGTACGGATGAGGGGGGATCAGGTGAGGAGGGACGGGTGAGGGGGATCAGGTACGGGTGAGGGGGATCAGGTGAGAAGGTACGGGTGAGGGGGATCAGGTGAGGAGGTACGGGTGAGGGGGGATCAGGTGAGGAGGTACGGGTGAGGGGGGATCAGGTGAGAAGGTACGGGTGAGGGGGGATCAGGTGAGAAGGTACGGGTGAGGGGGGATCAGGTTGAGAAGGTACGGGTGAGGGGGGATCAGGTGAGAAGGTACGGGTGAGGGGGGATCAGGTGAGAAGGTACGGGTGAGGGGGGATCAGGTGAGAAGGTACGGGTGAGGGGGATCAGGTTAGAATGAAGGGTGAGGGGGGATCAAATGAGGGAGGATCAGGTGAGGGCGGATCAGGTGAGAAGGTACGGGTGAGGGGGGATCAGGTGAGGAGGACGGGTGAGGGGGATCAGGTACGGGTGAGGGGGGATCAGGTGAGAAGGTACGGGTGAGGGGGATCAGGTGAGGAGGTACGGGTGAGGGGGGATCAGGTGAGGAGGTACGGGTGAGGGGGGATCAGGTGAGAAGGTACGGGTGAGGGGGGATCAGGTGAGGAGGGACGGGTGAGGGGGATCAGGTACGGATGAGGGGGGATCAGGTGAGGAGGGACGGGTGAGGGGGATCAGGTACGGGTGAGGGGGATCAGGTGAGAAGGTACGGGTGAGGGGGATCAGGTGAGGAGGTACGGGTGAGGGGGGATCAGGTGAGGAGGTACGGGTGAGGGGGGATCAGGTGAGAAGGTACGGGTGAGGGGGGATCAGGTGAGAAGGTACGGGTGAGGGGGGATCAGGTACGGGTGAGGGGGGATCAGGTGAGAAGGTACGGGTGAGGGGGGATCAGGTGAGAAGGTACGGGTGAGGGGGGATCAGGTTAGAATGAAGTGGGTGAGGGGGGATCAAATGAGGGAGGATCAGGTGAGGGCGGATCAGGTGAGAAGGTACGGGTGAGGGGGGATCAGGTGAGGAGGTACGGGTGAGGGGGATCAGGTGAGGAGGTACGGGTGAGGGGGGATCAGGTGAGGAGGTACGGGTGAGGGGGGATCAGGTGAGAAGTTCGGGGGAGGGGAGGATCAGGTGAGAAGTTCGGGTGAGGGGGGATCAGATGAGGAGGTACGGGTGAGGGGGATCAGTTGAGAAGGTACGGGTGAGGGGGATCAGTTGAGAAGGTACGGGTGAGGGGGGATCAGGTGAGGAGGTACGCGTGAGGGGGATCAGGTGAGGAGGTACGGGTGAGGGGGATCAGGTGAGAAGGTACGGGTGAGGGGGGATCAGGTGAGAAGGTACGGGTGAGGGGGGATCAGGTGAGAAGGTACAGGTGAGGGGGGTACGGGTGAGGGGGGATCAGGTGAGGAGGTACGGGTGAGGGGGGGATCAGGTGAGGAGGTACGGGTGAGGGAGATCAGGTGAGAAGGTACAGGTAAGGGGGGATCAGGTGAGGAGGTACGGATGAGGGGGGATCAGGTGAGAAGGTACAGGTGAGGGGGGATCAGGTGAGAAGGTACGGGTGAGGGGGGATCAGGTGAGGCGGTACGGGTGAGGGGGGATCAGATGAGAAGGTACGGGTTAGGGGGATCAGGTGAGAAGATATGGGTTAGGGGGGATCAGGTGAGGAGGTACGGGTGAGAGGAATCAGGTGAGGAGGTACGGGTGAGAGGAATCAGGTGAGGAGGTTCGGGCGAGGGGGATCAGGTGAGGAGGTACGGGTGAGGGGATATCAGGTGAGAAGGTACGGGTGAGGGGGATCAGGTGAGGAGGTACGGGTGAGGAGGATCAGGTGAGGAGGTACGGGTGAGGGAGGATCAGGTGAGAAGGTACGGGTGAGGGGGATCAGGTGAGGAGGTACGGGTGAGGGGGGATCAGGTGAGGAGGTACGGGTGAGGGGGATCAGGTGAGGAGGTACGGGTGAGGGGGGATCATGTGAATAGGTACGGGTGAGGGGGATCAGGTGAGGAGGTACGGGTGAGGGGGATTAGTGAGGAGGTACGGGTGAGGGGGATCAGGTCAGGAGGTACGGGTGAGGGGGATCAGGTCAGGAGGTACGGGTGAGGGGGATCAGGTCAGGAGGTACGGGTGAGGGGGATCAGTCAGAGGTACGGGTGAGGGGATCAGGTCAGGAGGTACGGGTGAGGGGGGATGAGTTGAGAAGGTACGGGTGAGGGGGGATCAGTTGAGAAGGTACGGGTGAGGGGGATCAGGTGAGGAGGTACGCGTGAGGGGGGATCAGGTGAGGAGGTACGGGTGAGGGGGGATCAGGTGAGAAGTACGGGTGAGGGGGGATCAGGTGAGAAGGTACGGGTGAGGGGGATCAGGTGAGAAGGTACGGGTGACGGGGGATCAGGTACGGGTGAGGGGGATTAGGTACGGGTGAGGGGGATCAGGTGAGGAGGTACGCGTGAGGGGGGGATCAGGTGAGGAGGTACGGGTGAGGGGGGGTCAGGTGAGAAGGTACAGGTGAGGGGGGTACGGGTGAGGGGGGATCAGGTGAGGAGGTACTCGTGAGGGGGATCAGGTGAGGAGGTACGGGTGAGGGGGGATCAGGTGAGAAGGTACGGTGAGGGGGGGTCAGGTGAGAAGGTACGGGTGAGGGGGAATCAGGTGAGAAGGTCCGGGTGACGGGGGATCAGGTACGGGTGAGGGGGGATTAGGTACGGGTGAGTGGGGATCAGGTGAGGAGGTACGGGTGAGGGGGGATCAGGTGAGGAGGTACGGGTGAGGGGGGATCAGGTGAGAAGGTACGGTGAGGGGGATCAGGTGAGAAGGTACAGGTGAGGGGGTACGGGTGAGGGGGATCAGGTGAGGAGGTACGGGTGAGGGGGGATCAGGTGAGGAGGTACGGGTGAGGGGGGGATCAGGTGAGGAGGTACGGATGAGGGGGATCAGTGAGAAGGTACAGGTGAGGGGGATCAGGTGAGAAGGTACGGGTGAGGGGGGATCAGGTGAGGCGGTACGAGTGAGGGGGATCAGATGAGAAGGTACGGGTTAGGGGGGATCAGGTGAGAAGGTATGGGTTAGGGGGATCAGGTGAGGAGGTACGGGTGAGAGGAATCAGGTGAGGAGGTTCGGGTGAGAGGAATCAGGTGAGGAGGTTCGGGCGAGGGGGATCAGGTGAGGAGGTACGGGTGAGGGGGGATCAGGTGAGAAGGTACGGGTGAGGGGGGATCAAGTGAAGAGGTACGGGTGAGGGGGATCAGGCGAGGAGGTACGGGTGAGGGGGATCAGGTGAGGAGGTACGGGTGAGGGGGGATCAGTGAGGCGGGTACGGGTGAGGGGATCAGGTGAGGAGGTACGGGTGAGGGGGATCAGGTGAGGAGTACGGGTGAGGGGATCAGGTGAGGAGGTACGGTGAGGGGGATCAGGTGAGGAGGTACGGTGAGGGGGATCAGGTGAGGAGGTACGGGTGAGGGGATCAGGTGAGGAGGTACGGGTGAGGGGCGGGGTACGGGTGAGGGGGATCAGGTGAGGAGGTACGGGTGAGGGGCGGGGTACGGGTGAGAGGGAAATGGGTGGGAGTGGAAGGGTGGAAGGAAAGGTTGGGAGAGGAAGGGAGAGAGAGAGAGAGGAAAGAAAGGAGAATGAGAATAAGAGGCTGACACAAAAATAAAGCTGGACTCAGGAAGAGTGAGCTCTAAAACCTGGTGATCCTTGGTCAAGGACCGATAAGGTTATTCACCTGGTGAAATCAATCCACCTCTAAATGGCATAAGCAGTTCCCCAGCAGGTAAGAGCCATTTACGAGTTATCAGAGAAAAAGGTCATTCCATCAGGTGTGACGGAAGCTACAGTGCACACGCCACAACGGTACAGTCAGTATAAAAGGTGAGCGATGAGACTCGTATCTCTTATGTATGCGAGTTCTTTGGAACTAGGAACCAAACGAATTTAATTTCCTGCGTATTGATTTGCTTATCAACAGATTGCCAGGAAGCTTTCGTAAATTAACTGATGATATACAAGAATAATATCTTGTGGGAACATTGCAGAGGGTCCTCTTACATTTCAGACATGTGAAGTTCCTATATCCCTCTCCTTCCTGCTATAATATTGCTACTCTGTCATGGATTGTCAGAAGGACTGAGACAGAATTTACTCTCCCATAAACCCGTGCTGGTTCGTGTTCAAGACATTTCCAGATCTTTCACCACTCTTTATTATCTTTTTCATAATCTTTGATAAAATGCACACCACAGATACCAGTTTGTAAACAAATTATTCTTTTCGATCCCCTTTTTTGAATATTGGAATGACAGTTCCCATTTTCCGGCTTTCTACAATGTTCCCTGTCTCACTTATTTTTCTTTTGTTGATTTTTTGCGAGCGGTTCCTACAATGAATCTGCTCTCTTTCTTTCTCTCTCTCTCTCATTGTCAAGTCCCATTGTTTTTGATGCGTCAACTCGCTCGGCACCTTCGCTTTATTTTCTGTTGTAGTGATGTCCAGTCTCTGCTACTCTCTGCCACCACCACTGTTTCCTTGGTGAATACCTTTCTGAAAATCTTGTTTACTTCCCCACAGACCTTCCTGTCACTACTTGTCAGTTCTCCTCTTCATATTTAGTTTCAATCTGTCCTATACTGTCTTCTTTTGTGTTTTGTCGTTATTAAGAAACTTGACTATGGCTAAACTTTTTTCTAACGTTGTCACTTGGCATTACTTCTCTTTTCCATATTCGTTTCAAATTCTTTGTTTAATTTATTACGTTTTCTCTCCTTTCTGTAGTTCTCTCATTCCCAGATGCTACTAGTTGTGTGTCTGCACCTGTGGCTGGAACGTGAGTCTCTCATCTCTTCCATCTCTCGGTGTTTACAAGCAAGGTGCTCTGTTTTTTCTTCTAGTGTCCCCGCTCTTTGGACTCCATTCAGAAATTCTCGTATGCACACATAGTCATCTCTCCAGTAGTTCAAGCTTTCTTAATCTTTATTCCGAGCTCTTTTCCAGTTTCATTTCAACCAGTCATAAACACACCACCTTACTACCAGTCATAAACACACCACCTTACTACCAGTCATAAACACATCACCTTACTACCAGTCATAAACACATCACCATACTACCAGTCATAAACACATCACCTTACTACCAGTCATAAACACATCACCTTACTACCAGTCATAAATACATCACCTTACTACCAGTCATAAACACACCACCTTACTACCAGTCATAAACACACCACCTTACTACCAGTCATAAACACATCACCTTACTACCAGTCATAAACACATCACCATACTACCAGTCATAAACACATCACCTTACTACCAGTCATAAACACATCACCTTACTACCAGTCATAAACACATCACCTTACTACCAGTCATAAACACACCACCTTACTACCAGTCATAAACACATCACCTTACTACCAGTCATAAACACACCACCTTACTACCAGTCATAAACACATCACCTTACTACCAGTCATAAACACATCACCTTACTACCAGTCATAAACACACCACCTTACTACCAGTCATAAACACATCACCTTACTACCAGTCATAAACATACCACCTTACTAGCAGTCATAAACACACCACCTTACTACCAGTCATAAACACATCACCATACTACCAGTCATAAACACATCACCATACTACCAGTCATAAACACATCACCATACTACCAGTCATAAACACATCACCTTACTACCAGTCATAAACACATCACCTTACTACCATCATAAACACACCACCTTACTTCCAGTCATAAACACACCACCTTACTACCAGTCATAAACACATCACCATACTACCAGTCATAAACACATCACCATACTACCAGTCATAAACACATCATACTACCAGTCATAAACACATCACCTTACTACCAGTCATAAACACATCACCTTACTACCAGTCATAAACACATCACCTTACTACCAGTCATAAACACATCACTATACTACCAGTCATAAACACATCACCATACTACCAGTCATAAACACATCACCATACTACCAGTCATAAACACATCACCTTACTACCAGTCATAAACACATCACCTTACTACCAGTCATAAACACATCACCATACTACCAGTCATAAACACATCACCATACTACCAGTCATAAACACATCACCATAACCAGTCATAAACACATCACCATACTACCAGTCATAAACACATCACCTTACTACCAGTCATAAACACATCACCATACTACCAGTCATAAACACATCACCATACTACCAGTCATAAACACATCACCATACTACCAGTCATAAACACATCACCATACTACCAGTCATAAACAAATCACCTTACTATCAGTCATAAACACATCACCATACTACCAGTCATAAACATATCACCATACTACCAGTCATAAACACATCACCATACTACCAGTCATAAACACATCACCTTACTACCAGTCATAAACACATCACCTTACTACCAGTCATAAACACATCACCTTACTACCAGTCATAAACACATCACCTTACTACCAGTCATAAACACATCACCATACTACCAGTCATAAACACATCACCTTACTACCAGTCATAAACACATCACCTTACTACCAGTCATAAACACATCACGATACTACCAGTCATAAACACATCACCTTACTACCAGTCATAAACACATCACCATACTACCAGTCATAAACACATCACCATACTACCAGTCATAAACACATCACCATACTACCAGTCATAAACACATCACCATACTACCAGTCATAAACACATCACCATACTACCAGTCATAAACACATCACCATACTACCAGTCATAAACACATCACCATACTACCAGTCATAAACACATCACCATACTACCAGTCATAAACACATCACCATACTACCAGTCATAAACACATCACCATACTACCAGTCATAAACACATCAACTTCTCCCAATACAGATTATTCTGTCTCCTAATATCTAATGCTCATAGCCACATTTCTTACTTTCCTTCACGTTTTCCTAACATACAAGTACATGAAAACCTCCAGCACCTCCTTGTCAGTCTGGTCCTTTACCAGTCAGGTTCTCATGCAAATCCCATTTCTCTCAATCTTACTTCCTCGCCGTTAAGTCTCTCGTGATCGGTAGCTTTGTTTTGATCTTCTGGGCTCTTTTTGTTTCTTCTTCTATAATGGCTACAATGTCTCTGCTGCTCTCTTTCTAATCCTGAAGAAGAGCTTCTTTTAAGCATTATCACTACCTCTACAATTAATGATATATTCCTAATTTGCTTAAGGGTGATATAGCTCCTCTACTTAAATACGTAAAAGGTAACTCTGCTGAGTCATCTAATTATAAAATTATGATACATTATTTAAATTATTTTTAATTACTTTGTTGGAAATATTACAAGGGATCATACATTATGATTTTAGACAATATGGGTTCACATAGGGATTGTCTACTGTTGACTCTTGTCAATGTTATTTCTCTGTTTCTTGTTCTTTTCTTTGTACTTAGTACAGCTGTGCAGCAGATAACGTCTTCGTTTGTTTTGTTTGATGGTTATGACTTGGTACCGTCTCTGATATCTGATTTTGCTATCCCTTGTGCGTAATTACATCAGCAGTAGTTGAAGATTGAGACACTTATGCAACATATAGGAAACTTTGTTGAAGAAACGTTTCGCCACACAGTGGTTTCATTAGCCCAGTACAAAGCAGAAAGGTGTAAGGAGAGGAGTAGTTTGAGGTAATCAGTCCCTCAGCCTGGAGTCGATGTGTTCAGTCCATCAATCTTTTAGAAAGTACAGCATTGGGCCGTTGAAGTGGCTTATATACTGTAGTCGGTGAGGCGAAGCAGGAGGCGGCGGGGTCATAGTGGTACCATCCACTAGTCTAAGTGGCTTATATACTGACTACAGTACGGCCCAGTGCTGTACTTTCTACAAGACTGATGGATTGAACACATCGACTCCAGGCTGAGGGACTGATTACCTCAAACTACTCCTCTCCTTACACCTCTCTGCTTTGTATTAGACTGATGAAGCCACTGTGTGGCGAAACGTTTCTTCAATAAAGATTCCCATATGTTGCATAAGTGTCTCAATCTTCAACTTGTCGGTTTTTTAACCATTTATCACATCAGTATTAGTGTATCAAAGTCTCATCTTTCTCTTATGTTAATTAATAGCCCATAGTGTTACTGTTTATAGTATGAAGGGAGTTACTTGTAGGTTACCTATAGTCGATTTCGGGGGTCATCGCCTCCGCGGCCCGGTCCCAGATCAAGCCTGTCTTTTGCTTGTGTAACCGGCCAAGCTATTGGTGCCAGCCTCCCGCAGTCTAGCGCATGCATCACAGCCAGGCTAATCAAGAACTTGAATGATTCGTCTTTGTCTTTTACTCAATTCTCATCTTTGTTCTCCCAGATTTCCCACTGCCAAGTAACTGATATTTGTCCTCTAAGAAGATATTTTTGTCAGTAGGTCACTGGAAAACTTGATTTGTCACCTTAATGGATCCCATTCTTGTACAAACTGTTGTTTCTTTCCCATTCTTGTACAAACTGTTGTTTCTTTCCCATTCTTGTACAAACTGTTGTTTCTTTCCCATTCTTGTACAAACTGTTGTTTCTTTCCCATTCTTGTACAAACTGTTGTTTCTTTCCCATTCTTGTACAAACTGTTGTTTCTTTCCCATTCTTGTACAAACTGTTGTTTCTTTCCCATTCTTGTACAAACTGTTGTTTCTTTCCCATTCTTGTACAAACTGTTGTTTCTTTCTTTCTTTCTTCTCTCTGGCAAGAGTTATTCTTTTTGCTCACATTTTTTATGCTTTTAAAGCATCTTCCGGTACATTCAAGACCAAGTCTTTACGCTTACTGTAAACTTACGCTGTTTTAATTTCGCTAGGTTAGTTTATGGAAACTTATAAACACGTATATTAAGACACAAATAACCAAAATGAAAGAAAGACTGTGTTATTTTTTTGCAACAAGCTGGCTGATCAGAATCTGGAAATATTCAAATCTATAAAATTATTAATTGTGCGAGAATGAGTTGCAAAAATAAGAGAGTTAGGAGCATGGGAGAAAAAGTCTATTGTAGGTGGGAGAAGATGAGTATAACCATGAGAAGAAAGGAAGAAGAGGAAAGCCAAGGATGGTTATTAGTCGTGGTGAGTTAACTGTGAACTGGGTAAGGCCTGGCTCGAGTGAGTGCTGGTAACAACAAGATACCTACAGTCTACTCTGTACCCTCGCCTCTTCTTAATAAGAGATACACTAGAGTGTAGTTTGTGGAAGTGTACTGTTGTAGGTTGGGTACCCCTCCGTTCCTTCCTTCTTTCTGTGTCCTAGGTCACTTTAGCATGAAACTGTCTCGTGAAAATAAATCTTGTTCTCTGTCCTCGACAGTGTGATCCAGATCCAGGACATTTGTGCATCTGTGACCCTTCGATCTCTCTCGCTGTCATTGTGTTCTTTCTAGAGACATGTGTGTTGCTGTGATTATTTTGACTGGTTGCGTCGGGCTGCAGCGCTGTCTCCCGACCCGGTAAAAAAAATCACCTTTCCCTTCACCTTTGGCCCACCTCTTACGTCGACTGTTCTTTTCATTTCTTTATTACCACTTCTTTCGTTTCACTTTAACTTGTGTTTCGGGGAGACTGTGAATTATCACTGCCCTCCTCCTGTCTTCCTCTTCAAATTTTCCTGGTCAGAAATATTTTCATGACATCAGTAATAGTCTCATATATCATGTCTGTGATGTGTACTGTCATACAGGATAGGGAAGCAGCACACAGCTGATGCATCTAATTTTGTTATAAAAAATATCTCCGGTGTGGTGGAGGAGGAACAAGGGTTGTTTACAGAGTTTTGTCAGTCAGACAATTTCTTATCCTTTACGTTCATAGTATCCTACAAAATCTTTAAACATGAAGACCATGCGGTCGTATGTCTTGACCGCCAAACAAGTAGGGCCTGTGTGGCACTATGATGTGGACTCCAGGTAAGGTCGAGAATGCCAGTTACAATGAGTCAGATAGGCTACCTCAGTAAGCACCCGCAAAAGTCAAAGACGCTTGTGCTACCATTCCTATATAGCGCATATACAGAAACTCGAAAGTGTTCAGAGGTTTGCATCTTGAGTAGTCTTGGAGCTGGAGAACATATGGACCGAATGACTACAAAAATGGTTCTACATGACCATAATTTTTAAATGAGTGGACCGGTAAGTCAGCGGAAGGCCTCGGTCAAATGACCAAAAGCTCCAAAGGTGGGTCATCATCTGATTAATACCCGCGTCAGGAAATATTTGTCCTGTTTCCTGACGAACCTTACCTAACCTAACATATGGACCATGTTCGAAGATTTAAGGAACTGATTCTCACTTCACTAAAAGGATAAAGTGGAGATGTGATTCCAACAGTATTAACAGAATAAACTCTCTGACATACTTTGTAACATAAAAAAAACACACATGGAAGCTGAACTACCACCGCAGAGAGAGGATTGTGAGAAGTGGAAGAGTGATATGGCAGGGCTGGAGAAGCAAACACCATGCATGGATGTGAGAGACACACATTAGAATCCAGGAAACAAAGAGCCAACTTCACACTTCCATTAAAAACGAAGAAGCAATAGCAGCAATTGGTAATCAACTCTCACAGAACTCTGTATTCTAAGAGGACACCTTCAACTCGTTAAATATTTACAGAAAGACATGCCATCAGACATGCAGGCAGAAAGTCAGCTACTACCCAACCAGCTAGGAGAGAAACACAACCATGCCAATAGGAGGACAAACCGTCTGTTAATCAAGCTGAATGAGAGAGACACACACAAATAACCCGCACATAGGAGAGAGAAGCTTAAGACGACATTTCGGTACAACTTGGGCAATTTACAAGTTCCACTAATATACGAAGGTGAGGGAACCTGTATATATAGGAAAGTAGGACAAGAACGGGAGTAAGAAAGAAAGAAGTGTAGAAGTAGTGGAAAAGGTATTACTGGTAGGGGAAGTAGCAGTAGTAGTAGTAGTAGTAGTAGCAGTGGTGGTGGTGGTGGTAATGTTAGTAGTAAGTAGGTGGAGTAGTGCGGGTTATTTGTGTATTGCTCCAGTCACGGTATTGTGACGTTTTGTTCTTCGGAGACAGATAAACACAAGGCACGAGTCATATCAACTGATACACTTCAGTAACAATAAAAAGCTATTTAAGGCATTTAGATACACTTGAGCCAAGCCGGCGGTCACTACACCAGGGCGCCGCGCCGCAAATATTTATTCAAATTAAAGCAAATTATTCAGCGAGGAACAGGCTAGCGGCTACATAAATCCTTAATTACTAGCGAGCTATAGTCGCCACATACTACCTCAGCACAGACCCATCTCTTGGCGGGACCGCTAACATGGACTGACTCCATGCTCAACTGGTGTCGGGATGGGGAGGTTGGCTTAGTGTCGGACTGGGAGGTCGGGTCTATCTCATACAGTCGGGTGGGTGCTTAAGAAGAGTGTTCAATCGGAGGAAGAGTGTCGGAACGAGTGGGTAGCGAGTCGGTGTTGGAGTACACAGTTCCAAGGCGACCGGTATCGGACTGAGATATGCTGGAGCGAAAGGTGTCACTTGCGGAGGGTATCTAGGAGGTAGACGTTGGGCCGGGAGTCAAAGCAAGTGGAGATTGTAGTAGCAGATGGGTGGTGGATCAACTGGCTGACAACTGGAAGACTGGTCCAAATATAACACCCATCCAGCTGAGAAACAATCAAGTCAACTTTCGCTATAACTCTCGTGCATACAAGGTAACATTAACTATAACACCTGCTCTAAACCACGTCAACATTCGCTACAACACCTGCTCTAGACCAGGTCAGCATTCACTAAGACAACTGCTCTAGACCAGCTCAACATTAACTAAAACACCTGCTTTAGACCAGCTCAATATCAGTTAACAACACCTGCTCTAGACCAGCTCAACATTCATTAACACCTGCTCTAGACCAGGTCAACATTCACTAAGACAACACCTGTCCTAGAACAGCTTAACATTAACTAAACAACACCTGTTCTAGACCAGCTCAACATTAACTAAACAGCAACTAATCTAGACTGGCTCAACATTCACTAACAATACCTGCTCTAGACCAGCTCAACATTCACCAACAACACCTACTCTACACCAGCTCAGCATTTACTACATCGCCTCCAAAAAGGTCAACATTCACTACAACACCTGCTCTAGACCAGTTCAACATTTACTACACCTCCTCCACTAGGCCAGGTCAACGTTCACTAACAACACCTGCTCTAAACCTGCTCGACATTCACTAACAACACCTACTCTAGACCAGCTCAACATTCACTACAACACAGGAGAAAGTTCCTTACCCTTCAGCCTGGGCATCGTTCGTAAGCTGGGACGCACAAGCTCTCCATAACGCGAAGAATTAAACTCACCAGAAGGCTAAACATACCGAATATGACAAACCAACTCTCAAAGTTCCGGCTAAGATCCATTATTTGCAAAATTTCCGCATTCGTCAGTTTTATTATGATTTAAGCCAGCGTGAGGGCTTTCGTTAACCCAGCAGTACATCTTCCAAAGATTCATGCTCCTCAAGAACGCTAATTATTTTGTCCTAAGAATTCAGATCAGCGACTTGTAAACCCGAGCTTAAAATATGACAAATGGACGTGTGTAGCTCCGCCTCAGAGTAAAAATATTCGCTAAATTCCATTTCCTGACGGTTTTATCGTGATTTAAGTGTTTGTGAGAGGCAGAGTACAGGGCGGTTGAGGTTGACTTCACCTCACCACCCTCCCTGCCTCAGTATTTTAATAGCTTATCACAAAACTGTGTAATTCTCGTCTTAGCATACATTAATTAACATACCTATATGATGTGCTCTTAAATTATATGACTCGTTGGTACATACTAACGACAAAACACTTGTTTAATGTGCTCTTAAATCCAGTCTCATTGGTTCATAGTAACGACAACATACTTGTTTAATGTGCTCTTAAATCCTGTCTCACTGGTACATAGTAACGACAACATGCTTGTTTAATGTGCTCTTAAATCCTGTCTCATTGGTACATAGTAACGACAACATACTTTTTAATGTGCTCTTAAATCCTGTCTCACTGGTACATAATGACAAAACACTTGTTTAATGTGCTCTTAAATCCTGTCTCATTGGTACATAGAAACGACAACATACTTGTTTAATGTGCTCTTAAATCCTCTCATTGGTACACAGTAACAACACACCTGTTTAATGTGATCTTAAATCCTGTCTCATTGGAGAATGGTAATGAAAACACAGGCTCTAATTCTGCACCATGTTAAGTACACTTAGTGGAGTAACTTTGGTGCCTATTATTATTATTATTATTATTACTGTTGTTGTATACTTAAAGGAAAGCACGAAAGAAACAGGGGCCAAACAGCACTTGGGAATATGGGAGGCAATCAGGTTCGATCAAGGAACTGGAGGACAAGTTCAAGTCTGTGAATCAAGCGATGGTTAGCATAAAGGAAAATAGTCAGGGAAAGCCGGTTTGAGTGTTTAGCACGTTCATGATGAGATGTTCTGCTCATGTCTGCACGTTCATTATGAGTTATTCTGTTCATGTTTGCACGTTCATTATGAGTCGTTCTGTTCATGTTTGCACGTTCATTATGAGTCGTTCTGTTCATGTTTGCACGTTCATTATGAGTCGTTCTGTTCATGTTTGCACGTTCATTATGACGAGTCTTCTGTTATGTTTGCACGTTCAGTATGAATCGTTCTGTTCATGCTTGCACGTTTATTATTCATCCTAAGTATATTACGAGTAGCTCTACTCATGTTTACTCATCATACGTTCATTGTGAGTAACTCCACTCATCATTTTTACTCTTAGCACGTTCATGTTGACGTGTAGCTCTGGACATTTTTACCCATCACACGTTCAAGATGACGTGTAGTTCTGGTCATGTTTACCATCACACGTTCAAGATGACGTGTAGTTCTGGTCATGTTTACCCATCACACGTTCAAGATGACGTGTAGTTCTGGTCATGTTTACCCATCACACGTTCAAGATGACGTGTAGTTCTGGTCATGTTTACCCATCACACGTTCAAGATGACGTGTAGTTCTGGTCATGTTTACCCATCACACGTTCAAGATGACGTGTAGTTCTGGTCATGTTTACCCATCACACGTTCAAGATGACGTGTAGTTCTGGTCATGTTTACCCATCACACGTTCAAGATGACGTGTAGTTCTGGTCATGTTTACCCATCATACGTTCATGTTGACGTGTAGCTCTCGTCATGTTTACCCATTACACGTTCATGTGACGTGTAGCTCTGGTCATGTTTACCCATCACACGTTCATGTTGACGTGTAGTTCTGGTCATGTTTACCCATCACACGTTCATGTTGACGTGAAGTTCTGGTCATGTTTACCGCTCTCACGTTCATGTTGACGTGTAGCTCTAGTCATGTTTACCCATCACACGTTCATGTTGACGTGTAGCTCTGGTCATGTTTACCCATCACACGTTCATGTTGACGTGTAGCTCTGGTCATGTTTACCCATCACATGTTCATGTTGACGTGTAGCTCTGGTCATGTTTACCCATCACACGTTCATGTTGACGTGTAGCTCTGGTCATGTTTAACCATCACATGTTCATGTTGACGTGTAGCTCTGGTCATGTTTAACCATCACACGTTCATGTTGACGTGTAGCTCTGGTCATGTTTAACCATCACACGTTCATGTTGACGTGTAGCTCTGGTCATGTTTAACCATCACACGTTCATGTTGACGTGTAGCTCTGGTCATGTTTACCGCTCTCACTACGTTCTCTTCTTGCTATATAGAACATCAATTAACTTTTATTCTATCGTATATTTTCTTTACTAATTATGCTACGGCGGTATATAGTCTCTCCTCTTATTACGTAATGTTTTTACCGTTGT
Organism: Cherax quadricarinatus; assembly: GCF_026875155.1. NCBI lineage: Eukaryota > Metazoa > Arthropoda > Malacostraca > Decapoda > Parastacidae > Cherax > Cherax quadricarinatus. The sequence continues at coordinate 12,614,344 of NC_069432.1, read as the reverse complement.
ACCACGACTATGGTACCATCACTGGTGATTACCACGACTATGGTACCATCACTGGTGATTACCACGACTATGGTACCATCACTGGTGATTACCACGACGATGGTACCATCACTGGTGATTACCACGACTATGGTACCATCACTGGTGATTACCACGACTATGGTACCATCACTGGTGATTACCACGACTATGGTACCATCACTGGTGATTACCACGACTATGGTACCATCACTGGTGATTACCACGACTATGGTACCATCACTGGTGATTACCACGACTATGGTACCATCACTGGTGATTACCACGACGATGGTACCATCACTGGTGATTACCACGACTATGGTACCATCACTGGTGATTACCACGACTATGGTACCATCACTGGTGATTACCACGACTATGGTACCATCACTGGTGATTACCACGACTATGGTACCATCACTGGTGATTACCACGACGATGGTACCATCACTGGTGATTACCACGACGATGGTGCCACCACTTACAACTATCACAATTATAGTTCCATGACAGAAGTTATAGCTCCTTGACAGGTTATAGGTCCATGACAGGTTATAGTTTCAGGACAGAGGCTATGGTTCCATGACAGAGGTTGTAGTTCCATGACAGAGGTTGTAGTTCCATGACAGAGGTTATAGTTCCATGACAGAGGTTGTAGTTCCATGACAGAGGTTATAGTTCCATGACAAGAGTTATAGTTCCATGACAGAGGTTATAGTTCCATGACAAGAGGTTATAGTTCCATGACAAGAGGTTATAGTTCCATGACAGAGGTTATAGTTCCATGACAAGAGGTTATAGTTCCATGACAGAGGTTATAGTTCCATGCCAGAGGTTATAGTTCCATGCCAGAGGTTATAGTTCCATGACAGAGGTTATAGTTCCATGACAGAGGTTATAGTTCCATGACAGAGGTTATAGTTCCATGACAGAGGTTATAGTTCCATGACAGAGGTTATAGTTCCATGACAGAGGTTATAGTTCCATGACAGAGGTTATAGTTCCATAACAAATGTTGTAGTTCCATGACAAATGTTATAGATTCATGACAGAGGTGATAACAACAGTGGCAATGGCAAAAACAGTGGTGATGGAAACAGTAGCAAAAGAAACAGCAGTGGAGAAGGAAACAACAGTGACGAAGGAAACAAAAGTGGCGAAGGAAACAACAGTGGCAAAGGAAAAAACAGTGGCTAAGGAAACGACAGTGGTGAAATAAACAACAGTGGCGACGGTAAGAACAGAGGCTGTGGTAACAACAGCGGTGGTGGTGGAACAGCGGTGGTAACAGCAGCGGTGGTAACAGTGGCGCTGGTAACAGTGGTGATGGTAACAACAGTGGAAACAACAGTGGTAGTGGTAACAACAGAGACGGTGGAAACAGTGTTAACAATAGCTGTAGCAACAGTGGCTGCAGTAACAACAGTGGCTGTGGTAGCAATAGTGGCTGTGGTAGCAACAGTGGCGGTGGAAACAGTGGTAACAACAGTGGTGGTGGTAACAGTGACGGTGGCAACAGTAGCGGTGGTAACAACAGTGGTGTAACAACAGTGACGAAAGAAACAACAGTGACGAAGGAAACAACAGTGGGAAGGAAACAACAGTGGCGAAGGAAACAACAGTGGGAAGGAAACAACAGTGGCGAAAGAAACAACAGTGGCGAAGAAAATAACAGTGAAGGAAACAGTGGCGTCGGCAACAACAGTGGTGGTGGTAACAATAGTGGTAACTGTTGTGGTAACAAGTAATAACAACAGGAGTGGTAGCAACAGTGTGGTGGTTACAACAGTGGCGGTGTAAACAACAGTGGTGGTGGTGGTTATAAAAGTAGCGGTGTAAACAACAGTGGTGGTGGTAACAAGAGTGATGTTGGTAACAACAGTGGTGTTGGTAACAACAGTGGTGGTGGTAAAAACAATGGCGGTAACAACAGTAGTGGTGGTACCAACATCAGTGGTAACAACAGTAGTGGTGGTACCAACATCAGTGGTAACAACAGTAGTGGTGGTACCAACATCGGTGGTAACAGCAGTAGTGGTGGTACCAACAGCAGTGGTAACAACAATGGCAATACCAAGAACATCATCAGTGGTGGTGGCAGTAGCAAGAAGGGCCCAAGTCCACGTATCGCAATCCAAACTATATACAAAATAGGCCTATAAACAGCAATTTATATGCGTGTTCCGAGAAGCAAGATTCTTCCACTGTGATAAAAATATAATCCTCTCACACAATATCCCGCACTAGGAAACTGCGGGTTATCCGTCTACTGTTCCACTCACGGTATTGTGCCTTTTTATTCATTATCCTTTTAATCTGTTCCGAATCATTCGTGATAAGCCACGACGAAAAGGGAAATAAGGAAAATTTTACCGCTAATTAAGCCCTAAGTGTAGGGTAGAAAAATAATAGGCTGCGCTCTCAGGCAAATCCGCTCAAACCTCACCGTATGGGTGGCTCAGTGGTGAACCTCACCTGTCAGGGGTTCGTTATATGGTGCTCTTAATTAACGTCCCGCATATACCTTGAATGAAATTTTAGCCTTTTTAAGGGTAGCTCTAGTGCATTATAATTACAAACGTTTAAACCCTTAGGGTGCGTATGGTGTCTGGGGAATGGAAGGCAATGTGTTTTTTTTAAGAGGGAGGACAAGGCCAATTCCTTGGATCAGAAGACCTTCACATGTTGGTGCAGTCGTTTTCTAGCCTTAAAACACTGACATCGGAGGCAGTGTACTTGGCCATGACACGGTAAACATGTTTGTGACATGTTCCCTCTGTAATTCATGATTTATACATGTCAACTCTTACATAACAGTCAAGTCAGGTTATAATAATCTGGCATTATCTCTTTCAAAACAAAAGGCTTTCCTATATTATATTATTACTGTTCCCAGAACAATTAATTATCATTACTTCCTCTGTGGTTTACCTTCCTGTCCTACAAATCCTTTACTTTTACACCCTCCCCCACCCTACTCCCACGGTGGTCAGGAGCGTACTGAGGCTCACATGAGTGGCGGACCTTAGCTAAGTGTAATGCTGCTGCCTGACGTATAATTAACCCATCCTAATGCCAGAGTTGCCAGCAACGCTGCCAATGAATCATACTTGGCCATACAATAATGTATAATTAGCGAATTGCTAGTATCCAAACTGTTTAGTGTCTGCGTTTTTATACTTTAACTCACTGTCTCTCTCCATTCTTGTCTTCACATTTCCTCTTTTACTGACAAACTTTATTATACCTGTTTCTTTGCTTATAATCTATTTCTCCTCTCTCCCTTTCCTACGTCTGTTAGTCACAGAAAGTTGAGAAAAACACAGCGATAGCACCAACCACATGAGAAAAATGATGTGACTGGTCGAGCGCACGATCCCAGGGATGTATCCCTGGTATCCCATCACTGTCTACCAGAAATGCACAGCATGATCGGGGCTTTCTTTTTTGCCTGACAATATTTTATTACATGTAAACTACGTTACCTGTATACTGTAGAAAAGAAATTATTTGTATTTTGTACTACCTCTCTCAATGGATGTAAGAGGCACAGCTCTTGTACCATCACCCACAAGAGGCAGCGAAGCTACCAGCTACACTCCGTCAACAGAAGCTAATAGCTTAACCCTCCCAGGAGGTTCAGGAGCTGGAGCCAAACACCTTCAGGAGACCCAGGAGCTTTAACACAATGCTTTGACGTCTAATATCTGCACCAGTAGTTTAACACACTCAAAAGGGTAAGGAACTGTAGATCTTACGAGAAACAGAATATTTATATCGACACCTTTTTGAGAAACATAAGCAGATTAGCACACTCAAGATGTACACTCAAGATGTACCCTCAAGATGCACACTCAAGATGTACCCTCAAGATGCACACTCAAGATGTACCCTCAAGATGCACACTCAAGATGCACACTCAAGATGTACCCTCAAGATGCACACTCAAGATGTACCCTCAAGATGCACACTCAAGATGCACACTCAAGATGTACCCTCAAGATGCACACTCAAGATGCACACTCAAGATGTACCCTCAAGATGCACACTCAAGATGCACACTCAAGATGCACACTCAAGATGCACACTCAAGATGTACCCTCAAGATGCACACTCAAGATGCACACTCAAGATGTACCCTCAAGATGCACACTCAAGATGCACACTCAAGATGTACCCTCAAGATGCACACTCAAGATGCACACTCAAGATGCACACTCAAGATGCACACTCAAGATGTACCCTCAAGATGCACACTCAAGATGCACACTCAAGATGCACACTCAAGATGCACACTCAAGATGTACCCTCAAGATGCACACTCAAGATGCACACTCAAGATGTACCTCAAGATGCACACTCAAGATGCACACTCAAGATGTACCCTCAAGATGCACACTCAAGATGCACACTCAAGATGTACCCTCAAGATGCACACTCAAGATGCACACTCAAGATGCACACTCAAGATGCACACTCAAGATGTACCCTCAAGATGCACACTCAAGATGCACACTCAAGATGTACCCTCAAGATGCACACTCAAGATGCACACTCAAGATGTACCCTCAAGATGCACACCCAAGATGCACACTCAAGATGCACACTCAAGATGCACACTCAAGATGTACCCTCAAGATGCACACTCAAGATGCACACTCAAGATGCACACTCAAGATGCACACTCAAGATGTACCCTCAAGATGCACACTCAAGATGCACACTCAAGATGTACCCTCAAGATGCACACTCAAGATGCACACTCAAGATGTACCCTCAAGATGCACACTCAAGATGCACACTCAAGATGTACCCTCAAGATGCACACTCAAGATGCACACTCAAGATGCACACTCAAGATGCACACTCAAGATGTACCCTCAAGATGCACACTCAAGATGCACACTCAAGATGTACCCTCAAGATGCACCCTCAAGATGCACCCTCAAGATGCACCCTCAAGATGCACCCTCAAGATGCACCCTCAAGATGCACCCTCAAGATGCACACTCAAGATGCACCCTCAAGATGCACCCTCAAGATGCACCCTCAAGATGCACCCTCAAGATGCACCCTCAAGATGCACCCTCAAACACTGAAAATATAACATCATTCCCACAAAATTTAATCGATGATGTCCACAGACTTTTCCATTATTACTGGAAGAAGACAGTGTGGTTTTTTGGAGTTGTGAGTTTATGGAGAAATAAACAATTGTTGTCCACGGTGTTCATTAGGGAGACAGGATACTCTGGCAGTGTGAGGGAAAAGTTCAATAGATAGGAGTAGAGAGGGAATATATAGTAACAATAGTTTCATTGCCAGCTACTCGTTAAGGTAGGGTCAGTCTATCCCCCGATATTCCCGCCTTTTCTCCCCCAACCCCTAAATTGATAGTTTGTCTGCCGGCTACTAGTTAAGGTAGGGTAAGTCACGCTCCCGTTTTTCCCGCCTTTTCTCCCCCACCCCTAAAGTGATAGTTTGATTGCCGGCTGCTTGTTAACGTAGGGTCAGTCTAGCTCCCGCTATCCCTTCCCCTCCCTCTTCCACCTCCCCCCCCCCCCGAAAGGTGACGTGTGGGGCTCTGGTCAAACAGTAAATCACTCGACTCACAGCTCCCAACACTACTGTAAGTACATGCCTGCCTTGTATTCTAGTGGATTTATTGGTTAAAAGCTTCACTTTTGATCAATAATAAACTTAGTCTTTTCAGCCTTGCTCTATGTTGACTGTTGTAATAATCACTACATCTTTTGAGTATCAGACTTACCATGGAGAGTGATTATTTAAGCAGTGGGTAACCTGTCTGTCTTTCCAGCTTGGATGTCAGAGAGGGTCACCTGGCAATCAACGAGCAGAACAGGAGAAGGACTAACGTCCAGAGACTTCTTCATTTTGTATTGAACTACCTGTGCACCTGTATGAAAGTGCAGGACGTAACTCCACAGCATTGCAGCGGTAAAGAACCTGCTTTCCTGTCATCGGGATAATAATCACGGCGATTCTCTGTGAAGAACTAGCCAGTGGATGGTCACCAACACCTGCGACCTCTCCCCCCCCCCTTATCATCAGCAACGGCTACGGTTTCAACAACAGTGTCACCAACACCAGACACCCTTGTAGATATTAGCGTTGAGTTCAAATGTTATTTTATTCATTTCATTTTTCATTTTTCTTTCAAATAGGATATACCTTTCATGTTTTGTTGTTTTATGTTTGATTTAATAAATAGTGTTTATCTTTGTGAATTATTATTTCTTTTTCTATTCATTAATTTTCCTGAGGAGGAGCCAGCCTGAGTAATACTGTCTGAAGTTGTTACAGGGCTGAGTAAGCCTTCACAGGCAGGCAACACGACCTAAATGTATCCTCTCACCTCGGCACCTAAACAAGATGACTGGGCTATGCCTAAGTGACATTCACATTGCTAAGCTGTGACATGGTAACGGCTAACATAGAACATACATACTGTTGAGTGACGGCTCGGATTATGCTACGTGCAGGATGTCCTCGTCATGCAGGCAGATAAACTAGTATATACAATATAAGCAGACTGGCAGATGAAACAGTGATGGATATCAGGAAATTATTCTACACACTGCAAAAAAGAATATACAACAAGAAAACAGAGATCATACTCTTAGATCATACTGAAAGAACAATGAATTTTAATAGATCGTAGTGGAAATTAGAGATCGATCGATGGCTATTTAGGTGGTTTATAGATCTGGGAGGAAATTATATACAAAAGAGTAAAAAGTACTTAACACGTAAGGGGCAACATGGTGGCCACAAGTCACATCTGTTAAAATCCAGCACTTGTAGAGGACATGAAAAATCACTGTACAATACAAATTGATCCAGTTAAATAAACTGACACACTCATGTGATGTGACAGTCATTTAATATGTCAGAGTCATGTAATATGACACATTTGTTAGGAAGACAACAGCGAGTCATGGTACGTGGCGAAGTGTCAGAGTGGGCGCCGGTAACGAGCAGGGTTCCACAAGGATCAGTCCTAGGACCGGCGCTGTTTCTGGTATTTTTGAACGACATTACGGAAGGAATAGAATCCGAAGTGTCCCTGTTTGTAGATGATGTGAAGGTGATGAGAAGAATTCAATCGGACGAAGACCAGGCAGAACTACAAAGAGATCTGGACAGACTGCAGGCCTGGTCCAGAAACTGGCTCCTGGAGTTCAACCCCACCAAGTGCAAAGTCATGAAGATTGGGGAAGGGCAAAGAAGACCACTGACGGAGTACAGTCTAGGGGGCCAGAGTATAACACCGGGCACGTCTCCTGAGGCACACATCAACCAAATAACTGCTGCAGCATACGGGCGCCTAGCAAACCTAAGAACAGCATTCCGACATCTAAATAAGAGTCATTCAGGACCCTGTACACTGTGTACGTTAGGCCCATATTGGAATATGCAGCTCCAGTTTGGAACCCTCACCTAGCCAAGCATGTAAGGAAACTAGAGAAAGTGCAAAGGTTTGCAACAAGACTAGTCCCGGAGCTAAGGGGCATGTCCTACGAGGAGAGGTTAAGGGAAATCGACCTGACGACACTGGAGGACAGGAGAGTTAGGGGGATATGATAACGACATATAAAATACTGAGAATCATAGACAAGGTGGACAGAGACAGGATGTTCCAGAGATGGGACACAGCAACAAGGGTCTCAGTTGGAAGCTGAAGACTCAGATGAATCACAGGGATGTTAGGAAATATTTCTTCAGTCACAGAGTTGTCAGGAAGTGGAATAGCCTGGGTAGTGATGTAGTGGAGACAGGATCCATACATAGCTTTAAGAAGAGGTATGATAAAGCTCACGGAGCGGGAAGAGTGACTGAGAAGCGGCCAGTTGAAGAGGCGGGGCCAGGAGCTGTGAATCGACCCCCGCAACCACAACTAGGTGAGTACAGGCAGAGCCATTCTTAAATTTACATAAAAAAATGAACTAAGTAAATGAGCGAATAATTGTTAATTTATTTACAGAGTATAACACAATGTGAGGCGACAGCCACATAACTGCAGAATGACAGTCTAACAAAGATATTAAAGTATATCAAAACTAAGACGGTAAAGTGATGACCAAAATATCTATGTACGAGGTATTCACATTTAGCATCAACTCTGTTAGGGCAAGATTTACATAAGCAGTGTTTTCATCTGACCAAGAGTGAAGCTTCGGCACTGCTGATGTCCTACTGAAATCATTCAACATGATTCTCAAGCCAACTTTAAATTTAGTTGACTTTGCTCGAATATTCGTGACTTTAGTAAATTCTCCTGTTGACCTGTGAAGAGTTTCTCTGATTCTTCTAAAATTAAGTTGTGCTACGAGTACAAGTCATTATGCAGTCATCGTCATTGTAACTAAGTTTTAGACTGGAATACAAAAACTCGTAGAATTGACGTTTATCTACACCATATCAAGCATAATGTGCAGTATCACATAGAGGGAGATTGTATGCTGAATTAATTGCAAACTGAACATCAATTATTGCTTCATTCTATGTTTTAATGTTAGGATTAATTGTTGCTTGTAAATCATCAAGTACTTGTTTGTCCTTTCAGCTAAGCCATTACAGGCAGGATGTTGAGGGACGATCGTGGACTTATCGTTCTTGAACGGACTAGATAACTTCTCAAGGATCGCCATACAACATTCACCTCTGTTTTCTGTAGTATGACTGCAAATATTTCGTTCTTTAAATTCCTTAGCTACTGCCTCTGCAGTAGTACTAATTCACAGTATCGTGTGAAATGATCAACTAAAATTGGTCAACAAATTAGCAATACTCTTTCCCTTGGTTCGCTGGTAATAGGATAACCCTAAATAGGGACATTGCATTGCATACTTTACACTTCTTTATGTACTCCGAATTATCTGTTGCCATACAAGGCCGAAAATATTTCAGCCTAGCTTGTTTAACATAACGATCCATGCCATGGTGAGCAATACCTGGTACATCGTGAACTAGCTGCAGGGATACATTCACTAGTGACTGGAATAACTAACTGATGTAATCTTCAGGTAAGGATACCAAGCTTGGCTACTCGGTACAATAAATAGGAGATGGCGGTTTCATAGAGTTCGAGCTTCCTTCATCAGGACTGAATTACACCAGACCATGTTGGATGTGTTCGTTGAGCAGTCTTAATGTCCTCTACACTAAATGGACCAATGTGGCGAGACAAGGTATGTGCGATCATATTTGACAAGTATGGCAAATGTGCACAGGTGCGATTGAACTCTTGTATGATCATGGATCATCTTCCTAATCGTCCAGTAGTCTGCTTATTTTGGAACAAAGGAATCAGTGGAGCATGATCTATCAAGATGTTAATTGGGCACACCACACCCTCACCACTACACCCCCGAGCACCACACCCTCACCACTACACCCCCGAACACCACACCCTCACCATTACACCCCCGAACACCACGCCCTCACCACTACACCCCCGAACACCACACCCTCACCACTACACCCCCGAACAACACACCCTCACCACTACACCCCGAACACCACACCCTCACAACACACCCCCCAATACCACCCCTCACAACTACACAACCCGAACCCCCACACCCTCACCACTACACCCCCGAACACCACACCCTCACCACTAAAACCCCCGAACACCACAACCCTCACCACTACACCCCCGAACACCACACCCCCCACCACTACACCCCCGAACACCACACCCACCACTACACCCCGAACACCACACCCTCACCACTAAAATCCCCGAACACCAAATTCCTCACCACCACACCCCCCCGACCACACCCTCACCCCCACTTCCTCATCACCACACCCTCACCTCCACACCCTCACCTCCACACCCTCACCACCACACACCACCACACACCCTCACCACCGCACACCCCCACCCCCTCAACCACCACACCCCCCACCGCCACACACTCACCACCACACCCTCACCACCACACCTCACCACCACACCCTCACCACCACAAACCCCCACGCACTTCACCACCACGCACTCACCACCCCACACTCACCACCACACACTCACCACCACACCCTCACCACCACACACTCACCACCACATCCTCATCACCACTCACCACCCTTTCCTCATCACCACACCCTCATCTCCACACCCCCACCACCACACCCTCACCACCACAAACCCCCACCACCACCCTCACCACCAAACCCTTTACCACCACACCCTCACCACCACACCCTCACCACCACGCACTCACCACCACGCACCACCACCAGCACTCACCACCCCACACCACCACACACCCCCACCACACCCTCACCACCACACACAACCAACTCTCACCAACACACCCTCACCACCACACACCACCACACCCTCACCACCACACACTCACCCCCCACAAACCCCCACCACCACACCTTCACCACCCCACCCTCACCACCACACACCACCACGCACTTCACCACCACACCCTCACCACCACGCACTCACCACCACGCACTCACCACCACACCACACACCACCACCACACACCATCACGCACCCCCACCACACATCACCACCACACACCACCACACACTCACCACCACACACTCACCACCACACCCTCACCACCACACACCACCACACCCTCACCATCACACCTTCACCACCACACACTCACCACCACACACCACCACAACCAACCACCACACACTCACCCCCACACACTCACCGCCACACCTCACCAACACCCTCACCACCACACACTCACCACCACACACTCACCCCCCACACCCTCACCACCACACCCTCACCACCACACACCACCACACCCTCACCACCAACACCTTCACCACCACACACTCAAACCCCCACACACCACCGCCACCTCACCACCACACATCCCCCCCACACTCACTCCCCACACACTCCACCACCACACACTCACCCCCACACACTCCCACCACACACTCACCACCACACACTCACCCCACACACTCCCACCACACCCCCCACCACACACTCCCACCACACACCACCCCCACAAAACTCACCACCACACACCACCACCACACACTCACCCCCACACACACCACCAAAAACCCCCCACCACCCCACACTCACCACCACACACTCACCCCCACACACTCACCCCACACCTCACCCCCACACCCACCACACTCCCACCCCACACCACCACCACACCCTCACCACCAACCCTCACCACCACACACCCCACACCCTCCCACCACACCTTCACCACCACCACCACCACACACTCACCCCCACACACTCACCCCACACCTCACCCCCACACCCTCACCACCACACACCCCACACACTCACCCCCACACACTCACCCCCACCACACCACCCCCCACCCCCACCCCCACACTAACCACACACTCACCCCCACACACTCACCCCCACACCCTCACCACCACACACCCCACACACTCACCCCCACACACTCACCCCCACACACTCACCACCACACACTCACCCACCCACAAACCCCACCACCACAAACCCCCACCACACACACTCACCACCTCACCCTCACCACCACAAACCCCCACCCCCACAAACCCCCACACACTCACCCCACACACTACCCCCACACACCACCACCCCAAAACACTACCACCCCTCACCACCACCCACTCACCAGCACACACACACCACCCACCCTCACCACCACACACTCACCCCCACACACCACCACCACACACTAAACCCCACCCCACCCACCAACCCTCACCACCACACACTCACCACCACACCTCACACCACCACACACTCACCACCACCACTCAACACCACACACTCACCACCACCCCTCACCACCACCCCAATCACCACCACACCCTCACCACCACAACCTCACCACCACACACTCACCACCCCACCACCACCACCACACCCCACTACCCAAACCCCCACCACCACACACTCACCCCACACCCCACCCCACACCCCCCCACACACCCACCACCACACCCTCACCACCACACCCCCCCACCACACCCCACCACCACACACTCACCACCACACACTCCCACCACACCCTCACCACCACACCCTCACCACCACACCCCACCCCAAAACACCCCCCCACACCCTCACCACCACACCCTCAAACCCCCACACACTCACCACCCACACTCACCACCACACACTCACCACCCCCACCTCAAACCCCAACCCTCACCACCACACACTCACCAGCACACACTCACCCCCTCACCCTCACCACCAACACCCCACCACCACACCCTCACCACCACACATCACCACCACACCCCCACCACCACACCCCACCACCACACACCCCCCACCACACCCCACCACCACACCCTCACCACCACAACCCTCACCACCACACACCACCACCCCACACTCACCCCCCACACCCTCCCCCACCACACACTCACCACCACACCCCACCACCACACACCACCACCACACCCTCACCCCACACCCTCACCACCCACACTCACCACCACACACTCCCCCCCACACACTCCCCCCAACACACACTCACCACCACACCCCCACCACTCCCCCCCACACCTCACCCCCACACATCCCCAACCACACAACCACACACCCCCCAAACCCCCCCCACAACCCCCACCCCCCCACCACACACTCACCCCACCCTCAAACCACACCACCAAAAACCACCACACACACCACCACCACACACCACCACCACCCCCTCACCACCACACACCACCACACACTCACCCCCAACACACTCCCCCCAACACACTACCCCCACCCACCCCCACACTCACCCCCCACACCACCACCCACACCCCCCACCACCACCCCAAACCCTCACACCCACCACCAACAAAAAAACCCCTCCCCACCCCCCTCACACCATCCCCCACTAAAACAGTTTGATTTTTATTGACTTTACTTGTTCTCTTATGCAATAATATACATTAGAGAAGAACATTTAAAAATATATATAATTAAAAACTGATGCAAGTCTAATTTTCCCACTTTGTGAATAAATTGGAAAATTGGGACCAGTACAGGACAATAAAAATAAAAACTTTCTTTTCATCCAAAAACATCGACACTGAAAGTTAAAAACTGCCGAGGAATGGAAACCAATAATACTCAGTTTTTAGTTTTGTTAGCATATTTACAAATTTTCCCCTACACAGCCTACAGCCATCCCCAACCTTCCTTAGGCCTACCTGCATCATTACTCTCTCAAGCCATTCAGCAAAAACATTATCAAATTATTACAAAATATACAACACAATTGTTAATATAATATTGCCAAAATTACACCAACACATTATTAGTGAATCAAGAGAAGAGAGATTTTCTTTATGGATCAATAAGGAAAACCTCTCTTATGGATCAATAAGGAAAACATCTCTTATGGATCAATAAGGAAAACCTCTCTTATGGATCAATAAGGAAAACCTCTCTTATGGATCAATAAGGAAAACATCCTTATGGATCAATAAGGAAAACATCTCTTATGGATCAATAAGGAAAACCTCTCTTATGGATCAATAAGGAAAACCTCTCTTATGGATCAATAAGGAAAACATCTCTTATGGATCAATAAGGAAAACATCTCTTATGGATCAATAAGGAAAACCTCTCTTATGGATCAATAAGGAAAACCTCTCTTATGGATCAATAAGGAAAACATCTCTTATGGATCAATAAGGAAAACATCTCTTATGGATCAATAAGGAAAACCTCTCTTATGGATCAATAAGGAAAACATCTCTTATGGATCAATAAGGAAAACCTCTTTATGGATCAATAAGGAAAACATCTCTTATGGATCAATAAGGAAAACATCTCTTATGGATCAATAAGGAAAACCTCTCTTATGGATCAATAAGGAAAACATCTCTTATGGATCAATAAGGAAAACATCTCTTATGGATCAATAAGGAAAACCTCTCTTATGGATCAATAAGGAAAACATCTCTTATGGATCAATAAGGAAAACCTCTCTTATGGATCAATAAGGAAAACCTCTCTTATGGATCAATAAGGAAAACCTCTCTTATGGATCAATAAGGAAAACATCTCTTATGGATCAATAAGGAAAACCTCTCTATGGATCAATAAGGAAAACCTCTCTTATGGATCAATAAGGGAAAACATCTCTTATGGATCAATAAGGAAAACATCTCTTATGGATCAATAAGGAAAACATCTCTTATGGATCAATAAGGAAAACATCTCTTATGGATCAATAAGGAAAACATCTCTTTATTTTAAGTAAAAATAAGGCTAAAAATGATTGTGAACTTAAGGTTGCAAGGACAACAAAGAATACCATTAGTCTTGCAAAGTCAAAGAAATCGGCTGCTGTTGCAGGAGCGTTAATTGAACGATGCAAGATCTTCTAGCAAGGCTGACAGAATGATCAACTCACAGGGTTTATTTCACATATATAGTAACAAGATCACTGAAAAACACTCCCAGCTCAGCTCACGTGTGAACCATTTTAAACTCTCATTTCTTTTGTATTTTTACACAAGAGGACATAAATGAAATCCCAGAAATAAAAGAAAATATACAGATTAGGACGAAAATAAATTGCGCAAGATGAACGCCGCTAGTGACATGATGCCTAGAAAAAAAAAGAACCCAAACAAATCACTAGATCCTGAATGTTTTCTGGGGTTATAAATGTATGTATGGAGGAACTTAGTAAATCATTAATTAACTGGTCTCTTCAATTAATCCCTCTGAATGGGTATCGTACCAGGTAAGTGGAAAATGGTTAACATGATACCTACTTACAAACCAAAAGATACTTCACTAGCTTCAAATTAGACCAACGAGCCTAATTTCAACTTTTGGAAAGCTGGCGGAATCAATAATTACGAACAAAATTTGAAGCCATCTTAAAAATATATATATATAATGAATGAATATCAGTGTCACAAAAATTAGGTATTTAAGGTGTAGACCAAGGTAAATAATACAATAATGCGTACACGGAGTTCAGTAAGTCATCTGATAAAGTTCCACACAGGGAACCGTTTAAGAAAGTAGCAACACACGGTTTAGGTGGAGAAATTATCTCCTGGATCGAAGCATGGTTGACCGATAGGCAAATACATTCTAATGAAGACACAAAAGAACTACAAAATGACTTAGATAAGTTTATCATTTGATCGGACAAATAGTAGATAGAGTTTCATTTAGTCAAATGTAAGGCTCTTTTCTTGGGAAAAGAAAATAACTAAGATACCTATAAATTAATCAAAATAGATTTCAATTTCAGTCAACTTTATGTATCCGTGGTAAGTCTTATTTATATTATGTTGCACAGTTCTGGTCTCCATATTACAGAACAGACAAATTCGCTGGAAAACATACAAAGAAGAATGACGAAGTTGATCTCATGTATCAGAATTCTTTCCTGCGTGGAAATAATCGGGGCCCTGAAGCTACACTCCTTGGAATGCGAAGAATTAGGAAGGCTATGATTGAACTGCACAAAATGAAACACTGGAACAAGTAAATGGGATATGAATAACATGCTAAAAATATCTAACCATTACAGCACTCGCAGCAATGCATTAAAGATAGCAAAAATTAGGTTTAGAAATGATATAGGAAAGTAATGGGTTGGTAATAGAGTTGTGGATGAATGGAACAAACTCTGGAGTAGCGACACTGAAGCTGTAAACCTTGTGTAGCCTTAAAAATAGGTTTGACAAGTACATGAGTGGGTGTGAGTTGGACCTGCCTAGCATGGGCCAGTAGGCCTGCCTGGCATAGGCCAGTAGGCCTGCCTAGCATGGGCCAGTAGGCCTGCCTAGCATGGGCCAGTAGGCCTGCCTAGCATAGGGCAGTAGGCCTGCCTAGCATGGGCCAGTAGGCCTGCCTAGCATGGGTCAGTAGGTCTGCCTAGCATGGGCCAGCAGACCTACCGTAGCGCTTCTCGATTCTTATGTTCTTCACTTTATCTTAGCAAGTACACCACACGTGATGTTCACTTAAAACACTGTAGTCACGTGACAACGTAGCTCAACCCACACCCACTACACTACCACCACCTCACCTGACTTCTCTTTACCATTTAAGTCATGTTTTCAGTAAACTGCATAAAACTGACAACCCGTTTTCCCTTGAGTCGAGGAATTTACTTTAAAGTGCCGCGCGTGCATCTTCACTTCACAGTCTGTTGGTAATAATATACCTAGCACTAGTACCATGATTGTTCTAGTGTTGCCAGAGCTTTGCCTGCTCCATTGTATTGCTCATATTTATTACCTATGAGGATACTGTTTCACTGTGAACAATCCACTGGAAGAACTCCACCCACACCGCTCTAACATATCGAGACAGTTTACTGTTTATCAAAACCCTACAACAAAGAAAATTTTAGATTGTTTTTTATTATTTTTTTTCGAGGGACTTCGGGAGGAAACTCCCATGGGTAAGGGGACCTTATGGATCATAAAATATCCAGCTCTCCACCCATGCGTCCACTGACCCCTACAATGCTGAATTTGTTACTGTCCACGTTACGAGTGTTACACCTACCTAACTACCTACCCACATCCCCTCTCTCCCTTATAATCTATTTTCGATAAAGGAGGTTATTGAAGGCCAGTTTAGTAGTGTGGAGGACATGCGCAGAAGGATACTGGGGATGTTATAACGACCAGGTATATGAGCCTGGTGGCTAAAGCTCCCGCCTCACACACGGAGGGCCCGGGTTCGATTCCCGGCGGGTGGAAACATTTCGACACGTTTCCTTACACCTGTTGTCCTGTTCACCTAGCAGCAAATAGGTACCTGGGTGTTAGTCGACTGGTGTGGGTCGCATCCTGGGGGACAAGATTAAGGACCCCAACGGAAATAAGTTAGACAGTCCTCGATGACGCACTGACTTTCTTGGGTTATCCTGGGTGGCTAACCCTCCGGGGTTAAAAATCCGAACGAAATCTTATCTTATCTTATCTTATCTTAAAAGGCGACAGAATCCATTGCTATGAAGTTAATCAAATCCCCAGTGATGTAAATAGTTTAGAAAAACGACAAGATGAAGAATGAGAGACTTTGGCAGCATATGGGAATCTTTACTAAGGAAACTTTTCTCCCGTGACTTCAGTCAGCACAGAAAAGAACGGTGAACGATAGGGAAGAGCTTGAGGTAATCAGTCCCTTAGCCTGGAGTCGGTGTGTTCAGTCTATCAATCTTGAGAAAAGTAAAGCATATAATCGGAGAAGTGGCTTATATACTGCAGTAAACTGAAGAAGTCACTGGTTGGCGAAACGTTTCATCAATAAAGATTCCCAGATGTTGCACAAGTCTCTTATTCTTCGTATCTCCTGTACTGTGAGCAACAGAGGTGCCGTCTGCTCCAGGATCTTTCTTACCCACAGAGAAAGTAACATTGTTGAGAAAATGCAGTATTGTTGGAAGAATTACCGACAATGTTAGATAAAAGAACACACATGCAACGTTTTATTTAATCGTGGCAACGTTTCGCTTGACGTTTCTCTAGAGACGTCAACGTTGCCACAGTAAAATGTATTTGCACACGTGCCATTGTACCTAACATTGTTGAGGAATTAACTGACCATGCTGCAAGCCTGTAACTACCAGGCTCTGTAACTACCAGGCTCTGTAACTACCAGGCTCTGTAACTACCAGGCTCTGTAACTACCAGGCTCATCAGTGAGTCATCAAGGTGAACAACCATCTTCATCACCACTGTGAACAACCATGTTCATCATTGTGAACAACCATGTTCATCACCACTGTGAACAACCATGTTCATCACTGTGAACAACCATG
This sequence comes from Cherax quadricarinatus, assembly GCF_026875155.1. Lineage (NCBI taxonomy): Eukaryota > Metazoa > Arthropoda > Malacostraca > Decapoda > Parastacidae > Cherax > Cherax quadricarinatus. The sequence continues at coordinate 12,596,531 of NC_069432.1, read as the reverse complement.
TTCATCATCACTGTGAACAACCATGTTCATCATCACTGTGAACAACCATGTTCATCACCACTGTGAACAACCATGTTCATCATCACTGTGAACAACCATGTTCATCATCACTATGAACAACCATGTTCATCATCACTGTGAACAACCATGTTCATCACCACTGTGAACAACCATGTTCTCATCACACTGTGAACAACCATCTTCATCACCACTGTGAACAACCATGTTCATCACCACTGTGAACAACCATGTTCATCATCACTGTGAACAACCATGTTCATCATCACTGTGAACAACCATGTTCATCACCACTGTGAACAACCATGTTCATCATCACTGTGAACAACCATCTTCATCACCACTGTGAACAACCATGTTCATCATCACTGTGAACAACCATGTTCATCACCACTGTGAACAACCATGTTCATCATCACTGTGAACAACCATGTTCATCATCACTGTGAACAACCATGTTCATCATCACTGTGAACAACCATGTTCATCATCACTGTGAACAACCATCTTCATCACCACTGTGAACAACCATGTTCATCATCACTGTGAACAACCATCTTCATCACCACTGTGAACAACCATGTTCATCATCACTGTGAACAACCATCTTCATCACCACTGTGAACAACCATCACCACTGTGAACATAAGAACATAAGAACGAAGGAACACTGCAGAAGGCCTACTGGCCCATGCGAGGCAGGTCCAAGTCCCTACCGGCTTAAGCCAATGCACCCAACCTAGTCAGGTCAGGTCACATTGACTTAAGGGAGGAACACGGCAACCGACCTGTTAGCACAAGCTATCAGGTCCAACTCACACCCACCCACATCTACTCATGTATTTATCCAACTATTTTAAAGCTACACAACGTTCTGGCCTCTATAACGGTACTTGGGAGTTTGTTCCACTCATCCACAACTCTATTACCAAACCAGTACTTCCTAATCCCTCCTGAATCTGAATTTTTCCAACTTAAAACCATTGCTGCGAGTCCTGTCTAGGCTAGATATTTTCAGCACACTATTTACATCCCCTTATATTATTCTGTCTTCCACTTATAAACCTCAATCATATCCCCCCTAATTCTACGTCTTTCTAAGAGTGCAGTTTCAGGCCTTAGTCTATCCTCATAGGGAAGGTTTCTGATACATGGGATCATCTTTGTCATCCTCCTTTGTACATTTTCAGAGAATTTATATCCATTCTGTAATACGGTGACCAAACTGTGCAGCATAATCTAAATGAGGCCTAACCAAGGATGTATAGAGTTGAAGAACAACCTGAGGACTCCTATTATTTATGCTTCTTGATATGAAGCCAAGGATTTTATTAGCTTATTGCGAACACTTATGCACTGTTGTCTTGGTTTTCAGATTACTGCTAACCAGAAACTCCTAAATCTTTTTCGCAATCCGTAATATTAAGATCTACATTATTTAGTTTATATGTGGCATGGTTATTGTCCTGTCCAACATTTAGAACTTTGCATTTGTCTAATTAAACTGCATCTGCCACTTCTCCGACCACTGCATCAGTCTATTCAAATCTTCCTGGAGTGCTCCGAATGTCCTCGTCAGAATGAATTCGACGGCCTATTTTGGTGTCATCGGCAAACTTGCCGATGTCGCTCTTTATGCCCTCATCTATGTCGTTTATGTAGATTGTGAACAGCAGGGGCCCAACACTGACCCCTGTGGAACACCGCTCGTGACGCTTCCCCACTCTGATTTCTCCCCATTTATGCAAACTCTCTGCTGCCTATTTGTCAACCATGCCTCTATCCAGGAAAAAATTTCTCCTCCTATTCCATGTGCTTTAATTTTCCTCAATAGTCTCTGATGTGGGACCCTGTCAAAAGCCTTACTGAAGTCCATATACACAATATCATATTCATTACCATGATCTACCTCCTCAAATACCTTAGTGAAAAAAGTAATAAATTCGTAAGGCAGAACGCCCCTTTGTAAAACCATGCTGAGATTCGTTGATTAATTTATGCTTTTCAAGGTGGCTACGAACTGCCTCGGCAATTATTGATTCCATAAATTTTCCCACTATGGAGGTTAGGCTTATTGGTCTATAGTTCGAAGCTAAGGACCTGTCACCTGTTTTGAAAATAGTATCACATTTGCCATTTTCCACTTATCTGGCACCATGCCAGTTTGTAGTGATATGTTGAAAAGATTAGCCAAAGGTGTGCTAAGCTCCTCTTTACATTCCTTTAGAACCCTTGCATACAGTTCATCAGGGCCTGGGGATTTGTTAGGTTTTAATTTATCTATTTTGCCTAAGGACCATGTCACTTGTGACCCTAATAGTGCACAGTTTATTATCGTCCTGTTCTACATAATTTATCATTACTGGAATATCGCTGGTATCCTCCTGTGTAAAAACTGAGAGGAAGTATGTGTTAAAAATTCTACACATTTCCTTATCACTGTCAGTGAGCTGACCCGAGGAACTTTTGAGTGGGCCTATCTTGTCCCTGATCTTACTTCTGTATACCTGAAAGAATCCTTTTGGGTTAGTCTTCGATTCTCTTGCAACTTTAACCTCATAATCTCTATTTGCTTTTCTAATTCCCTTTTTTATTTCTCTCTTTAACTGAATATATCGATTTCTTAATTGCCCCTCTCCTCTTTTGATTTGCCTATATATGCCTCTCTTTTGACCAATCAGATATTTTAATCTATTGTTCATCCATTTAGGATCATTTTTGTTTGATCTGATTTCCCTATTTGGAACATAATTTGACTGAGCAGCTAGAACTATGCCCTGGAAAGCATCATATCGGCAACCATCACCACCTACCTGACCCCTAGTCAGGTCATTCCAGTTCAGCCCACCTAAGTAATTTTTCAGTCCTATGAAATCAGCCAAGCGAAAGTCAGGGACGGAGACTTGATTGCCATTATTAGGGGAATTCCATGATATGTTAAAACTGAGTGATTTGTGATCACTCTCCCCAAGCTCATCATTAACCTCAAGATTATTAATTAGTGTTTCCCTACTGGCAAGAACCAAGTCAAGGAGGTTATTTCCCCTAGTTGGCTCTGTCACAAACTGTTTTAAAAAACAATCCTGGATCGTATCAAGAAAGTCACCCGACTCTAAATTTCCTGTCAAATTGCTCCAGTCAATCTGTCTATAGTTGAAATCTCCCATTAGCACAACATTTTCGTATGTAGATGCCTTACGAATTTCGTCCCATAGAAGTTTACTGCACTCCCTATCAAGATTTGGGGCCCTGTAAATCACACCCAAAATTAGTTTTTCTCGGCCCTCGAGAAGCTGTAACCAAACAGATTCAGTGGCTGACGCTTCTAATTTAATATCTTGTCTAACACAACAATTTAAATTGTCTCTGACAACCATGTTCATCATCACTGTCAACAACCATGTTCATCACCACTGTGAACAACCATCTTCATCACCACTGTGAACAACCATGTTCATCATCACTGTGAACAACCATCTTCATCACCACTGTGAACAACCATGTTCATCATCACTGTCAACAACCATCTTCATCACCACTGTGAACAACCATGTTCATCACCACTGTGAACAACCATGCTCATCACCACTGTGAACAACCATGTTCATCACCACTGTGAACAACCATGTTCATCACCACTGTGAACAACCATGTTCATCATCACTGTGAACAACCATCTTCATCACCACTGTGAACAACCATGTTCATCACCACTGTGAACAACCATGTTCATCACCACTGTGAACAACCATCTTCATCACCACTGTGAACAACCATCATCACCACTGTGAACAACCATGTTCATCATCACTGTGAACAACCATCTTCATCACCACTGTGAACAACCATGTTCATCATCACTGTGAACAACCATCTTCATCACCACTGTGAACAACCATGTTCATCATCACTGTCAACAACCATCTTCATCACCACTGTGAACAGCCATCTTCATCACCACTGTGAACAACCATGTTCATCACCACTGTGAACAACCATGTTCATCACCACTGTGAACAACCATGTTCATCACCACTGTGAACAACCATGTTCATCACCACTGTGAACAACCATGTTCATCATCACTGTGAATAACCATCTTCATCACCACTGTGAACAACCATGTTCATCATCACTGTGAACAACCATGTTCATCACCACTGTGAACAACCATGTTCATCATCACTGTGAACAACCATTTCATCACCACTGTGAACAACCATCTTCATCACCACTGTGAACAACCATGTTCATCATCACTGTGAACAACCATCTTCATCACCACTGTGAACAACCATGTTCATCATCACTGTGAACAACCATGTTCATCACTGTGAACAACCATGTTCATCATCACTGTGAACAACCATGTTCATCACTGTGAACAACCATGTTCATCATCACTGTGAACAACCATGTTCATCATCACTGTGAACAACCATCTTCATCACTGTGAACAACCATCTTCATCACCACTGTGAACAACCATGTTCATCATCACTGTGAACAACCATCTTCTTCACCACTGTGAACAACCATGTTCATCATCACTGTGAACAACCATCTTCATCATCACTGTGAACAACCATGTTCATCATCACTGTGAACAACCATCTTCTTCACCACTGTGAACAACCATGTTCATCATCACTGTGAACAACCATCTTCATCATCACTGTGAACAACCATGTTCATCATCACTGTGAACAACCATGCTCATCACCACTGTGAACAACCATGTTCATCATCACTGTGAACAACCATCTTCATCACCACTATGAACAACCATCTTCATCATCACTGTGAACAACCATGTTCATCATCACTGTGAACAACCATGATCATTTCCACGGTGAACAACCATGGTCATCACAGTGAACAACCATATTCATCACCACAGTGAACAACCATGATCACGGTGAACATGTTCATCACCACGGTGAACAATCATGTTCATCATCACGATGTTATTTCCTTATTTTGTAGGTTTTGTAGCAACACCATGGAATATAGGTACAGAGACTTTCTTTTTTAGATTTTACCACGGAAGTGGCTAGTTTATTGTGCACCTCATATCCATCCTGTGGAGGTAACGCAAGAGCATATGGATACACAAAATACCTATGAACTAGGCCTCAAATGGGCTAACAGGAGTACACTTGGATTTATATCTACAATTCATTTATCTGTTACAAGCAAATTTAGGAAATTTGTTTAGTATATCTGGTATCTTTTCATTAATAAGATATCTTGATATGTCATATAGGCTATTATACTATCCCTATATTCCTCAATAAGTGGACAATTAAGCACAGTTGAAAGTTAAGACACTTGTGCAACATCTGGTTATCTTTATTGTAAACGTTTCGCCATCCAGTGGCTTTATCAATACAAATTCTTGGACATAATTAGAAAACAGAAGAACTATATACAAAAGATGAGGTAATCAGTCCCTCAGCCTTGGAGGTGGTGTTTACAACACCGTGGTTGTAGAGATTCTGAAGCACCGGTAAGGAGATTGGCGCTTGTGATGAATGGTTTGAAAAACCGACAAGTTGAAGATTGAGACACTTATGCAGCATATGGGAATCTTTATTCAGGAAACGTTTCGCCACACAGTGGCTTCATCAGTCCAATACAAAGAGGAAGGCGTAAGGAGAGGAGGAGAATGAGGTAATCAGTCCCTCAACCTGGAGTCGATGTGTTCAGTCCATCAATCTTGTAGAATGTACAGCATAGGGCCGTAGATGTGGCTTATATACTGTAGTGAGGTGACGTGAAGCAGATGGAGGCGGGGTCATAGTGGTACCATCCACTAGTCGAAGTAGGTCTTCGTTCAAAGGTTGAACAAGTGTTGAAGAATTCTTTGTAATAAGACCCCATGATGCTGCCGTGTCTGACAGTTGTGATGAATGGTTTGAAAAACCGACAAGTTGAAGATTGAGACACTTATGCAGCATATGGGAATCTTTATTCAGGAAACGTTTCGCCACACAGTGGCTTCACAGTGGCGAAACGTTTCCTGAATAAAGATTCCCATATGCTGCATAAGTGTCTCAATCTTCAACTTGTCGGTTTTTCAAACCATTCATCACAACTGTCAGACACGGCAGCATCATGGGGTCTTATTACAAAGAATTCTTCAACACTTGTTCAACCTTTGAACGAAGACCTACTTCGACTAGTGGATGGTACCACTATGACTCCGCCTCCATCTGCTTCACGTCACCTCACTACAGTATATAAGCCACGTCTACGGCCCTATGCTGTACATTCTACAAGATTGATGGACTGAACACATCGACTCCAGGTTGAGGGACTGATTACCTCATTCTCCTCCTCTCCTTACGCCTTCCTCTTTGTATTGGACTGATGAAGCCACTGTGTGGCGAAACGTTTCCTGAATAAAGATTCCCATATGCTGCATAAGTGTCTCAATCTTCAACTTGTCGGTTTTTCAAACCATTCATCACAACTGTCAGACACGGCAGCATCATGGGATCTTGTTACAAAGAATTCTTCAACACTTGTTCAACCTTTGAACGAAGACCTACTTCGACTAGTGGATGGTACCACTATGACCCCGCCTCCATCTGCTTCACGTCACCTCACTACAGTATATAAGCCACGTCTACGGCCCTATGCTGTACATTCTACAAGATTGATGGACTGAACACATCGACTCCAGGTTGAGGGACTGATTACCTCATTCTCCTCCTCTCCTTACGCCTTCCTCTTTGTATTGGACTGATGAAGACACTGTGTGGCGAAACGTTTCCTGAATAAAGATTCCCATATGCTGCATAAGTGTCTCAATCTTCAACTTGTCGGTTTTTCAAACCATTCATCACAACTGTCAGACACGGCAGCATCATGGGGTCTTATTACAAAGAATTCTTCAACACTTGTTCAACCTTTGAACGAAGACCTACTTCGACTAGTGGATGGTACCACTATGACCCCGCCTCCATCTGCTTCACGTCACCTCACTACAGTATATAAGCCACGTCTACGGCCCTATGCTGTACATTCTACAAGATTGATGGACTGAACACATCGACTCCAGGTTGAGGGACTGATTACCTCATTCTCCTCCTCTCCTTACGCCTTCCTCTTTGTATTGGACTGATGAAGCCACTGTGTGGCGAAACGTTTCCTGAATAAAGATTCCCATATGCTGCATAAGTGTCTCAATCTTCAACTTGTCGGTTTTTCAAACCATTCATCACAACTGTCAGACACGGCAGCATCATGGGGTCTTATTACAAAGAATTCTTCAACACTTGTTCAACCTTTGAACGAAGACCTACTTCGACTAGTGGATGGTACCACTATGACCCCGCCTCCATCTGCTTCACGTCACCTCACTACAGTATATAAGCCACGTCTACGGCCCTATGCTGTACATTCTACAAGATTGATGGACTGAACACATCGACTCCAGGTTGAGGGACTGATTACCTCATTCTCCTCCTCTCCTTACGCCTTCCTCTTTGTATTGGACTGATGAAGCCACTGTGTGGCGAAACGTTTCCTGAATAAAGATTCCCATATGCTGCATAAGTGTCTCAATCTTCAGATTGGCGCTTATATAGGCTTCAGTGAAGAGAGACGTGTAGCAGACGAGGGCATAGTCACTGGTAGGCGGGATTCCCCAGTGGAAGTAGGTCCTTCCCAAATTGATGGGCTAGTTATAGAAGTCGTGAAGAAGGTCATGTAGATGTCCTCTGAATCAAGATACCATGATTACCTCATCTTTTGTATATAGTTCTTCTGTTTTCTAATTATGTCCAAGAATTTGTATTGATAAAGCCACTGGATGGCGAAACGTTTACAATAAAGATAACCAGATGTTGCACAAGTGTCTTAACTTTCATCTTGTCGGTATTGTATACCTGTCTTGCACAATTAAGCACAGTGTTCAAGACAGTGACCATATGCCTGGCCACATAATTTGCATTTGGTTTGATCATCATTTGTATATCTCCCAAACTGCCAAAAGTACTTGTAAACATTGGTTCAAAGGATGTCTCCTACAACCTATTTGCTAAGCTCTGATCCAACTCCTGGGCATGACCTACTTCCACTAGTGGGTCTCGTCCAATTGTGACGTGACCTGCAACTGCTGCGCCTCATCTAATGAGCCCAGGCAAAGCACCACCTACCCAAGCAACACAGGAGTCACATGATCTCATCGTCTACCCGTCCTCATCCCAACATGACATTCTTCAGGTCACCATGTGTCACTCACACCTCACTCTCCGCCTATATATATCTTTCAACCTCTGTATGTCAGAAGTGATAAAGGTCTCAGGACCGAAACGTTTTCTAATAAATAATAATTAGGGGTGATATGATTGAGGTGCATAAATGGAAAACAGGAATAGAAAAAAGGGGATATAAATAGCGTGCTAAAAATATCTAGCCAAAACAGGACTCGCAGCAATGATTTTGTTGGAAAAAATCAGATTCAGGAAGGATACAGGAAAGCACTGGTTTGTGGATGAGTGGAACAAACTCCGGAGTACCGTCATAGAAGCTCTGACTGTGTAGTTTTAAAAATAGGTTAGATAAATACATGAGTGGGTGTGGGTGGGTGTGAGTTGGACCTGACTAGCTTGTGCTAGTAGGTCTAATGCTGTGCCCCTTCTTTAAGTGGATATGACCTGACTAGGTGGGTCATTGATTTAAGCCGGGAGGTGACTTGTACCTGCCTTGCACGGGCCAGTAGGCCTGTTGCAGTGTTCCTTCTTTCTTATGTTAAGTTACTGAGTAAGACACATGAGCAACACAAGGAATGAACTGTTATTGACGAAACGTTTCGTCTGCACTGCAGGCTTCATAAGTCGACTACAGAGGTGTAGATAAATGGCTCAGACAACAGTCAAGTTGATAAATTATACACATGTGTAACACTTGGTTATCCTTATTGTGGAAACGTATCTTCACACAGTCTTCAATAGTTCAATACAAAGAAGAATGGTGAAGTTCAGAAGGGACGGGAGGTAATCAGTCCCTCAGCCTGGAGTCGATGTACGTACTCAGTTCATCAGTCTTGTTAAGAATGCAGCACATGTGTCTAATTTATCGACTACAGAGATGACTCACACTCCTGGAGACATCGGCGGTCGGGGTAAGACAAAGTAGACGAAGTGGGGAGGTAGTTTGAAGTAATCAGTCCCTCACCGTGGGTGCAAGATAACCAGCTGACACCGCAACACCATGGTATCTTGGTACAAGGGATGTCTTCAGTAACTCTATTGCTGACAACTGTTTAGCTTGACCTATTTCCACCCGTGGGTCATCTCACCTGAGACCTCATCTCAGGTGAATAAAGGGAATGTAAATAATGTGCTAAAAATATCTAACCAAGACAGAACTCGCAGCAGTGGTTATAAGTTGGAAAAATTTAGACTCAGAAAAGATATAGGAAAGCACTGGTTTGGTAATAGAGTTGTGGATGAGTGGAACAAGCTCCCAAGTAGCGTCACCGAAGCTAAAACCTTGTCTAGTTTTAAAAGTGGGTTAGATAAATACATGAGTGGGTGTGGGTGGGTGAGAGTTGGACCTGCCTCGCATGGGCCAGTAGACCTGCCGCAGTGCTCCTTCTTTATGTTCATCTCCGTGTTGCTACACCTCCCTTTGCAGTATACAAGTCTCAGGCCACATGTTTCTGCTTCAGACTAAAAGACTGATCATCTTGCATCAATGGCTCGTTAAGATTTGCCAGGAAAGAGGACAATCGCTTCCTGACGCGGGTCTTAGTCACGTGATGACCCGTCACTAGAGCTTTTGGTCATCTGACCGAGGCCTACTTCGTCTTCCACCATCGCTGACGTACCCAGGAGTGACTCTTCTGTGCATTCTACTGATGAAACCAGCAACGCGAGCCGAAAGTTTCGTTCCTAGTGTTGATCGTGCTTCTTACTCACCAACTTGTCGGCACTGTTATATCATTTCTATAATACTGTTAACAGTAGCATGAAACTGCTCGTATATAATTTTCAGCTTTATTCATATTAATCCATTTGCACAGAAAGCCAGTGCTTAGCTTGGGTAAGTGTACCCTCACTACATCCTCACCTCTCTGTCACTGTTTCACTACACTCTCACCTATCATGTTTCAGTCACTAGCTCACTACACCCCCACCAGTCATGTCTCAGTCACAAGGTCACTACGCCTCACCAGTCATGTCTCAGTCACTATACCTCACTCTCCTCTCTGCCCAGTCATTATCACAACTCTCCACTTCGTTTTTTAATATAAACTATGATATCATTAATTCACATGGTTTAATTCTAGCACGGTAAAAAAAATGTAAATTTTCTTTTAATTTTTATAGTAATTTCCTTTAATCTTTTTGAATAGATGTTTGCATGTTCGCAAACCTCTTTTAAAGTAGAATTATATCCGAGTGAATATAATTACAACATAAATTACTGAAAAGAATGATAGGGCAGATAGAAAACACTTAGACAAGCAACAGGTAACACACACACACACACACACACACACACACACACACGCTTTGCAGTAAGTAGCATATAAAGGAAAAATATGGGACCCCAGAGAGGAGGACGAAGAGCCAGGGAAACAAAGGAAGATTGGTCTGGAAAGGAAGAATGGACAGAAGAGCTCAGGAGAAGGATGGGGCACGAGTGGAAAAGAAAGCTAGTTGAGCTTATCTCTAAAATCGAGAAGGAGATGGATGTAGAGAGCAAGAAGTGAGAGTTGTAAGCCAACGCTGCAGAAGGCAGGGTACAAAGTCAAGAAGATGAACTGAAAATGCTGAAGCAGGATATAGAGACAAAGACTGGAAGGGGCATGACATCAAGAGCAGGTACACCAATATCCAATGAGGGGACCAAAGGAAAGGAGTTAAGTCCTACCGAGAGGCCCTGTCAGGCCACCAGATGTTGAGGAACGATACTGGCATGCTGTTGGGCACAGAGCATTAATTGAGGGGGGGGGGATATAGATAGAGAAGAGAATAGGTCCCCTTCAGGCCACCGGGAGATCCAGGAAATAAGGGAAGCAGCAGTTGCTATGTTTAAATGGGACCCAGATATGCAGAGGGAAAAGCAATAGGAAGAGGAGAGGCAAAGTTCAGTTTTTATTCATGGGCTTCAGGAGACCGAAGGGAGAGAAGACACCATCAAACAAGCAGCAGAGGAGGAAATGACTGAACAGATAAATTTTCAGAGAATAGGGGGATATTTAAGGGGAAAAAATCAGCCAGTGATTTTCAAGATAAAACGGTGAAAAACAGAATCTGGTAGCAGAAACCATTGCTAAAGGAAACAAAACATTAGCGGGTGTACCTAGACCATGACAGAATGAGAACAAAAACAGAGAGGATATAAAGACGAAAGGGGCAAGAAAGAAGGAGACAAGACTATAGTCAGGCAAGGACATCAAGAGTCAGGAGCAGCAGCAAACACAACTACCCCAGAACCCCACAACCAAAGTAACCCAAAACAAACCACACCCCCTCAGCACAAACCCCAACTACACAGCAGCAACCCATAGTACCCTGCGAGGTCTTCCACTCCCCAGCCCCCAGAAACCCCCAGAATTCAGTTTTGGAAAAGAAGCTGAAGGTATGGTACACCAGTGCAGACAGAATAACGAATAAGTGTGAGGAGTGGCATGAAAGAATCATGGAGGAATCCCTGGGTATCATAGTACTCACGGAAACCAAGCTCACAAGAATAACAGACACAATCTTTCCAACTCGATATCAGATCCTGTGGAAAGATAGAGAGAATAGAGGGGTGGAAGATTTGCACTGCTTATCAAAAACCAGTGGAGATTTGAGAAGTTGGAAGGAGGGAATAGAAGGGAAGCTAGGGACTCCCAAGTAGGAACACTTAAGACCGGGGATCTCAAGGTGGTGACTGCAGTGATATACAACCAACCAGTGTATAGCAGGAGGCCAAGACAAGAATATGACGAGAGCAACAAAGCAATAGATGATACACTAGCTGAGGTTACCAGAAGGGCCCATATGGGCAAGGCAAAGTTACTAGTTGTGGGTGATTCCAATCATAAGGCGACATGGGACATCAGAAACGTGGAGGGCTAAGATGATGGAGGTGGTACTGGAAAACCACATTCATCAACATGTTAGGGACACTACCAGAGAGAGAGAGAGAGAGGATGAAATAGCAACACTGGACCTCATATTGACCTTGCGTAGTTCAGACATTGAGGACATGACATATGAAAGGCCAATAGAAGCTAGTGATAATGTGGTCCTGAGTTTCGAATGCACAATAGTTACTTGTGGAGAGGGAAGCAGGACGAGTAGGATGGGAGAAGTCATATTAGAAAAGAGGAGGCTACACACGCATGTGAAATTTCCTGCATGAGGTTCAGTGGTCAAGAGAACTGGTAGGAAAAACAGTAAATGAAAAAATGATGGAACACTTGACAAGAAAATGCAAGGAGGCAGAGAAGTTCGTACCCAAGGGCAACAGAAACAATGGGAAGACCAGAACGAGCCCCTGGTTCACCCAAAGGTGTACAGAGGTCAAAAGTGCGCTAGAGAATGAAAAAATGTAGAACACAAAGGACCCAGGAAAATAGGGAGAATAGTAGAAGAGCCAGAAACGAATATGCAGAGGTAAGAAGGGAGGCCCAGTGACAATATGAAAATGACAGCTTCGAAAGCCAAAGCTGTAGTACAGCCACATCAGGAGGAAAACAACAATCAAGGACCAGGTAATGAGGCTGAGGAAGGAAGGGAGGATGGGAGATCACAAGAAACGACAGAGGTATTTGAATAGCTCAACACGAGATTTATGGAAGAAATTTCAGTGGAGACAGGAAGGACTCCAAAAAGCTGGAATGGTGGGGTACACCAACAAGTACTGAACACAATACATACAACAATGGAGGATTTGAAGAGGCTGCAAGGTGAACTAGATACCTTAAAGGTGGTGGGACCAGACATCAATCCATGAGTCCTGAGGGAGCAGAGGCAGTGTGTGTGCCACTAACTACAATCTTCAACGCAACTAGCTCAGGTGTGAAAGACAGCAAATGTAGCCTCAGTATTTAATTAAGAAAGGAGGCAGACAGACAGCATTAAACTACAGACTAGTGTCACTGACATTTATAGAATGCAAAGTCATTGAGAAGATTGTTAAGGAGAAGAGTGGTAGAGCAGTTAGATAGGAATGAGATTATAAATGATAACTAGCCCATTTTCAGGAAGGGTAATCCTGTGTTACATACCTACTGGAGTTTTACGAGGTGATAGAAGACGAGAGAGAGAGAGAGAGAGAGAGAGAGAGAGAGAGAGAGAGAGAGAGAGAGAGAGAGAGAGAGAGAGAGAGAGAAGAGAGAGAAGAGAGAGAAAGAGAGAAAGAGAGAGAAGAGAGAGAGAAGAGAGAGAGAAAGAGAAAGAGAGAAACAGAGAAAGAGAGAGAGAGAGGGAGAGAGAGAGGGAGAGAGAGATAGAGAAAGAGAGAGGGTGAGTGGGTGGGTAGATTACATTTTCTTGGACTGTATGAAGTATTTCGTCATTCACAGAGTTGCCAGGAAGTGGAACAATCTGGAAAGTGTTGTCGTGGAGGCAAGATCCATACATAGCTTTAAGAAGAGATACGATATAGCTTATAGAGCAGGGAGAATGAGGACCTAGTAGCGACTAGAGATGAGGCGGGGCCAGGAGCTGTGAATCGACCCCTGCAGCCACAAATAGGCGAGTACAAATAGGTGAGTAAAACCACACACACACACACACACACACACACCCGGATGTGCCTCACCCACCCAGTTTGAAGCAAGCTACACACAGTACCAATCCCTCCCACCTACACACCCATTTATCCTCACTACACACACATGATACTCACACGCAATCTTTCTATACCCCCCAATATCCCTTCTTCCCCCCTCACCCCACATTTATACAACCACCTATCCTACATTCTCACCTGGAGTACGAATACGTTCACTTACAATCCTCCTGGAGTCACTCCCGGAGGTCAGCGCCCCCGCGGCCCGGTCCCAGATCAGGACTCCTACTTACATACTTTCCAACTACCGACATTTACCCACCTCATGCATACCTCACTGGCCACCACACCTCACGCCCATACGTGCAGTCAGCCCAGAACACCCAATCCACAGTCTGCCCACCTAGCCAGTACGTACATGCTTCCACCCACACACTTCAAGGGAGGTTCCTTGACGCTGGTGAGGGCTCTTGATCTAGGGAAATTGATCTGTGCTCCAGTTCCCTGAAATGAGCCTGAATGCCTTCCATCCCTCCCATAGGCACTGTATAATCCCTACGGGTTTAGCGCTCCCACACAATAATGATGAAAATAAAAAATCTACGACACATCCAATGATGCCTCAGTCACGCCCCTACTCACCCACACCTCCATGAACATCCTACTCCTCCTACAGAGCCAAACTGCCTCTCACCCCACATACTGCCATACCAGCACCTCACTGACTACCCATTCCTTGCCCAAAGCACCTGACGGCCCCATTATCCAGGCCAGGGTAACCATACACCTCCTCCCATCACTCATCTTCTCCACAAGTGACGCAGGTTCTCAGCAATATCTGGAGGGAGCAACAACAGCATGTCAGACAGAGGATGACAAGACAAACTGTGAATAAAGTACAAAAAAGGCACACTACCGTGACTGGAACAATATACTAATAACCCGAACATAAGAGAATGTAACTTCTGACGACGTTTCGGTCCGACTTGGACTGAGTAGTTAAAAGTCCAAGCCAGAAACGTCGTCATTGTTTTTTAATTGTCAAAATTACTTATCTGGCCTCAAATTCTGGGAATAAAGATATGCAATTCTTACTTAGATAAGGTTTACCAGCATTTCAGAATGTAAAATAGTTGAAAAAGAGGTATTTCAGTGTAGATAAAAATAAGTAAAACTTTTAAAACATTGTTAGATTATTAAAAAAATAATGAGTGTTCTTTTATAGAAGTTTAGAAAAGAAATATAAAAAAAAAGAAAAAATGGAAGAAAAAATATTTATTAAGTCCTGGTCATGATATAAAAAAATCAATGTTTACAGTGAAATTAGAAGAAAAGCTGAGCTCTATAGTGTGTATCTACACATTGTTTTTAAATATACTCATAAAACTACTCAAGAATGAAGTCCTGCCAACTTCTACAAATTTCCATAAGAAATGTAGCATTAGGTTGTATACATCTTTTCTTCTAAAACAAAAGTCACAGATGAGCTGGTGAAGTGATCGCTAATTTAACTCTCATTTCTATCAATACTCTCACCAGGTCCAGGAACTATATCTATTCAAACTGTGTAAATAAGAAACTATTCAGAAGAGCTTCCTGTCACATCCCTAGAGATGTACTTTGGTTGGATTAGGCCAAATTAATTTGAGCTTGTTATAATAAGGTTAGCTAAGTCTTGTGAGGTTCTTGTGGTAAAAAATTGTAAATTTTTACATCAAAATTATATATATATATATATATATATATATATATATAATATATATATATATATATATATATATATATATATATATATATGTCATTCCACTATTAGGTCGAGAAAGCCTCATCTAATTGGCTCAATTTTTTTCAGTTCTTGAGTACAGTAATAAGAACCAGATTCTTGGTACAACTGGTATATTCACGTGTCTTATGACCAAAGTTGTTGAACCCATCCCCAGCATCCTGGAATGGCTCAGATAGCTTCCAAAACCCTCAGTGGCGGAATTTCAAACGTTCAGAACAGATGCTTCATATTTCGAAGTCCAAGGAGAGTAAAATTCCAGTGTGTAGGTGAAGATCCGATCATTTTATGTTTAAAAATAGTTTGAAATATTTATTTCCTCTAAACCACGTTACAGAAGTTTCAGTTTACCTCTTCTGAACGACTTCAGTATTTAATGACTGAAGCATCTTAGAGCGAAGTTAGTGCCGATGAAGTTATGTTTGCATGCAAACCAAATTAAATTACGTAGTACAATAGGAAAACAAATGAAATAGTTGGAATTAGTTCCATAACTGGATTATTATTATAAAAAAGATGCGTTAAACCCACTAGGGTCATTCCATAACTGAAGAATGACTTATCTGATCAGCTTCAAATTTTCACCACTGAACTGGTAATCTAAGCAAGAGTCACTCTGCTAGTGGTGCCAAAAGTACCAATTTGCCAATTTTATTGTGTAAATATTGATAATTTTATTCAGTAACTGAAGAATATATTTTCTGATTACGTTGAAAACATCAGTAACGATGTATGCTATAAGAAGGATGATAATCCATAGTGTTAGTCCCTGTAGGTGCAAATTTGAAATTTTACTGAAATTAAAAATCTTGCAATCGTTGAAACTAGATCAATAATTGGAGAATGCCTTTACTTATTAACTTCAAACTTTTAGAGTTGGTAGGCTTTATTGAAGCAAAGAGTGTCACTCACTTTCAGCTGTGTAAATTTCAATTTGCTCATTTTATTTATTATGAAACACTCAGAGACAGCCTCTTCTGATTGGATAATTTTAAGCTGTGTGGTGCAGAATTTTTTTTTTAATTATTTAATTTCTCGCAAATTTTTGTTCATTACTCGGAAATGCTTTATCCGATCAGCTTCAGATTTTCCACACTAATATAATATATCTTTGGCAAGATACATGGGATTACTTGCGTACGTGGGTGACTTATACACAATGTTACATAATACGTTCTCAAATTATGTTACTGTGTGACAGGTGGAGACAGTCTCCTCTGATCAACGTCAATATTTCAACACTGGTGTGTTCTACTTAGAAGAAGGTTGCTGTATTTAATGGAGCGTGTTGGTGAGATTTTGTCACTTTTAATCGAGTCTACTTTTATTTTGCATTATTGCATTATGTAGTCTTGATGTCGGCGAGGGGCTCTTGATCCAAGGAACTGTATTTATCTTCCCTTGCTTCGATTGAATTTGAATGCCTCACATTCCACAGGCGCTATATGACCCCAACGGGTTTAAAGATTTCCTCTGATTAAAACATAATTGGGAACTGTCTGATGCATCATGGGAAATGGATGAAACATTTCATGAGTTTAGGCTGTGTGGACACAAATTTTGTTGGATTCTGTGCAATAACTGGAAAATGCATCTTATTAACTTTAAACGTTTAGTGCTAATACCTACATCCTCCAAAGTCCAGATCATTGTTATTTATATTTTATGTCCAGTAAGCGTGTATAAAACTCACTCGTACATAATCACAAGCTGGTCAGTCTTAGAGAAAAGTTTGGATTGAGTGTGGCAATGTTGGTCCCAATTTGGTTTCTAGGAAGAAATTGGAAAATTTTAAATAATGTTTTTCTTGCAATAATTTCTGAGCGTCGCATCTGATTATCATAAACCCTTGCCTGCTGATAACGGAACTTCTGAGCGACTACAAGCTTTATGTGCTTTTGTATATAAGGATATTTGTCTCTTTGGTCTTCTTGAAAGGTTTGAATTAGGCTTGTTCTATGTATGTGCTAATTTACCATTTTTATTTAAGAAATGTGGACATTAGTTTCAATATGATGACTTATGAATGTCTCTTCTGATTCCCTTTAAATCTTCAACACTAATATTTAACTGCATTATCAACTTAAGCCGCACTCTGCACTATTCGTTTCGCGTGTATTGAAGCTCAGGGGACTGGGGTTATGGGGATATTTTTCTCAGATTGTTCACTGATAGAAAAACAGGAATAAAAATTTCACAACCATTTTACACGTAAAACTGGCAAATGTCTCCTTACACACTTGACTTTTACTTACCGTTGTTGTCGAATTAAAAAAACATTTTTGTGAACTGTCGAAAGCTAAGCTTCATAGGGATTCAAGGTATCACAGCCATTCCTGGATGCTGGGAATTGGTTCTGCAACTTTGATTATATTGCATTGCACCTGGAAATTATTCAGATAATCTTGGCCTAGTCAGGTACACCCACATTGAAAATTTGATGATTGGATGAGGCAGTCTCATGTTATGAGCAAAATTCCGGAGTAAGAAAACAAATTCTGGCAACCATTGGAAGATCCACCTTCGGGGAAGCCTAATAATGATTTTTCAACGATAGTTATCTGGCCTTTTTATTGCAGAAGCCAACAGACTGATGGTTATAAATTTTACTATAGCTGTTCTTCTATGCAAGACGAATTAGACCAGATCTGATTTTAGATTTCGCCGTCGAAGCTGCTAGTTCACTGTGCACCCCATATCCAGATCTAGGAACTAGTCTACCCCCCCCCCTAAAAAAAATTACCAGGATTACATGTAGATTTTTTCTACAACTGTTTTTCTGTTGCAAGCAAATAAGTAATCAAGTCAGCAATATTGAAAGAGTCAAACTCAGTGTTATAAGTTAACTTTAGTGCCGTTACGATGGCAAAACAATTCAGTTTGCAGTGTAGACTTCCAGGTGATAAATCTTATGCCTAACTCGACATGGTTACTATAGTTCTTAGGGAGAAGGTTGTAAGATCAGTTGCAGCCCTGCCTGTAGACTCCTACTTAGCGTCAACACTGTGGACAACAATTGATATGTCACTAACATGTAACCTAGAAATTTCTTCCTGAGCGGATGCTTCCGTAAGTGATTCCAGGAAGAGATTTCTATCGATAAGCTTCTTGGAAAGGCTTCATGATGTATAATATTAAATGAATACAATTACAGCTTTCATGGATGAGTGAAATGCACTTGTTGTCTACAGAGATATAGTTCGTGTAGGTTATAAAAGTTGATATATTTGTATGTTCGCGTAACCCATTTACATCTGTGTTTGTTTACCTCTACTAAATACTTAGTAAGATTTGTAGTGATAGTGTCTGACTTATTTCTTAAAATAAAAATCAAAAGCTGGAAGAAGTTTTACTGAAATAATTTCACAGAACGGACAGGATTCGAACCCACGATAATCTAGCCTTAAAATTAGCAGGCCTATTCTCTAACAGCTACAATATGCTGAATTAATGATAATTACAGAATTTGCTTTTTTACAGTAGAATCTCCCAGCATCATGGCTGTGTCAAGCTCTAGCTCAAATCCCTTCAATGCAGTTATTAATGAATCACAAAATGGTAATAATAAAGACTGTAAACGACTTAGTCATTTATAACAGCTACAATGATATTATTTTGAAGTGTAGTATCAAAATTAATCTCTTCTAAACAGATGAGGGAAACTGCATTTACTGACATGGTAAATTAAAGAGGTGTGAAGTTCAGTTAATTTTTTAGCTTAACTAATTCTTAGTGTTCCAG
The DNA here is from genome assembly GCF_026875155.1 of Cherax quadricarinatus. NCBI lineage: Eukaryota > Metazoa > Arthropoda > Malacostraca > Decapoda > Parastacidae > Cherax > Cherax quadricarinatus. Next base: position 12,577,243 of record NC_069432.1, on the reverse strand, counting down.
AAGGACTACATTAAGTCAACCATCTCTTTCATTCTCTCCCTCCTCCTGTTCTTAAATTTTCTTAACTGCCTCCCTTCTTAAATTTTTTTAACTCCTTTGCTCCCTCCTTGCTTTCGTTAATTCTTCTCTTTCTCTCTCTCTCTCTCCTTTCTTACATTATTATTATTATTATTATTATTATTATTCCTTCTTACATTAACTTAAAATCACTCCCTCTCATCCTCCCTACATGATCTTAACACTCTTCCTCCCGTGTCTTCTCTGCCTTGCCTTAACCTACTTCCCCAGGCTGATACTTCTCCTAGTCCTGACCTGAATATTCCTCACCTCTGATGACCCAAGTCTACATGACCTCCTTAGTGAGTGATTGTGTGCTCACGCGTACTCTCTCTCTCTCTCCTTCTCTCTCTCTCTCTCTCTCTCTCTCTCTCTCTCTCTCTCTCTCTCTCTCTCTCTCTCTCTCTCCCCTTCTCTCTCTTTCTCTCTCTCTCTGTTTTGCTTCACATAGATTATAACCTATTTCAATTGTTTATTCTGAGTTACAGGGATAGAGTTCATATGCATAATGAAATGTTTTCTGGCGCTAATTTAATGTAAAATTATAACAAATAATGTAAAAATAGAAAAAAGCGAATGCAGTGGAGTTCTCACACTTTTTTTTTTAGTCTTCAGTTATAAAAAAAGTCTGCCATCTACCACTGTGTGATAATTTAATATACAACATATCTCGTCTATGTTCATTTGATCACCTCCTTACAGGTGCGCATGTCTGAAAGTGAGGCAGTGTAGTATAAACTTTGGTAATAGATATCCACAAATTGGTTTACAAAGACACGTGAGCAAACACTGGCACATGTTTATTTGAAAACGTTTCGGTCCTGGAAACTTTATCACTATTAACCTACAGAGGTTAAAAAGAAGTGATGAAGGTCCCAGGACCGAAACGTTTTCTAGTAAAAATGTCCTAGTGGTTGTTGACATGTCTGTATAAACCAAGTGAGGCAGTAAACCGACACGTAATAAATTAAACACACTTAAAGTGACGTTTTACTGGGTGTTCCCGATGGGAGACCCTCAGAGTGGTTGGCTGAATTTTTTTTTATTTCCCTACACGTTTCGTTTATATCCTGAGAACGTCTCACCCGATCGGCTTCAAATTTTCAGTACCAGTTTACTGTAATAGAGGAAGGGTTATGACACCTTTGAGACGTGTGGTTGTCCTCTGGTCAATGTTACACAACGCGTTCCTGGAATTTCTCTTCCCCTGTGATGACTTATGAAAACCTCTTCTGAGGCTTGCTAGTGTGTTGAAAAGAATTACCCTTAAATCACTGAGTTTACTTCTTCTGAACAGCTTCAGTGTTTGGTAGCATCTTACACACAGGACTCAACTCAGTCACAATATTAGTACGTTGGAGAAGTGTGTTTTTCATTGTTGAAGGTATTAGAAGGAAGGACAGACAAAGAATGCAGCTAGCCAATGGCTAGACTCCAGCCAATGGCTCGACTCCCAAAATTTTCCTGGTATCCTCAAGTGTTCCATTGTAAAAACTGACACTGCTTAGTTTAATGAAGTCATAATAATTTGTTAGCATGATAAAACAAATGAAAAAAAAATGGAGTCGATACAATCTGTGCAAGAACTAGATAATGCCTCTTCTGCTCGGCTTCAAACTTTTACCTCAGGATTTTTTCACTGAATGCAATGTTTGTATTGTTATTGTGCTGCTGTGGTCTGAATTTTCAATTGATTAATGAACTTTGACGCTGATAGTTATTTCCTGGTCCGACGACCTTCCGAATAGCAACACCGATGCTCTTGATAAGGATGATGCTTTATAAATTAAGTCTGAGTGCAAATTCGAACTTTACTGACGTTCAGAATTTTAAAATAGGATTCAAAGGAACTGCTGGAGGATGCCTTTTCTGAGAGGCTTCAAACTTTCATTGTTGGTGGGTTTTATTAAAAGAAATCTTGGCATGCACTTAGAGCTATATTTATGTATTTGTATTCGCCTATTTGTGGTTTCCATAAAATTACTAGGCAATACTTCTTCAGATCGACTTCATAAATTTTTGGTATTGAATTTGGGCGGGGGTTAGTGATACCGTGCAAATTTTATTAAAAAAGACTAGTTGTATTTCTGTCGCTGCGTGATCCGAGAAAGTTATCCCTGTATTCCAAAACCCTAGTCCACTGTCCCTCAATGCACGCGACTGGAATAGTGCAGAGTGGGGCTCGTTAACAACTTGGTTGGCTGGTCTGATTCCTGACAAAATTAAACCTTTTTTTTAGTGCATCACTTTGTACCCTTAAAAAGAAAGATGGAGGAATTAGGCCAACTGCCGTGGGCAACACTCTTCGCCGCCTCGTTTCCAAAGCTGTTGTCCCAAGTATTCGCACAGAGGCGGCCATGATGTTTCAACCAAACCAACTTGGCTTTGGGGTCCATCAAGCAAGAGAAGCAGCGGTCATGCAATAAGGGCGTATATCAACAACCTACCTGAGGACACTGCAGTGTTAAAATTAGATTTCAAGAATACATTTATTCTCGTAAAAAGGGACGTGGTATTAATAGCTGTACAGGAACATTTCTTTTCTCTCTTCCCTTTTGTTTCAGCTGGATACAACGAGCAATCAACGCTCCTGTTTGGGAAGCATGAAATCACATCATCAGAGGGTGTCCGGCAAGGTTATCCTCTCGCCCCATTTCTCTTCTGTATAGCGGTTAGGGAAATCACAGACTGACCAGTGAGCTAATATGATCTTGACCAAGTGATGACACAGGGACAGGAAATGAGACTCATCCTGAGTCCATCCAAATGTGAAAGTATCTCACCCAACAAGTGATCGACGTGAGATCAAGACTACCAGGAGCATCAGTCATTGCCCCCATAAACAGCGTCTTTCTTGGAGCACCTCTGGAAAGTGATGCCACTGACTCAATTCTCAGGAAGAAGCTGGAAGAGCTGAAAAGGATGGAACAATGAATAGGCAATCTTGACACCCATGATAGCCTTGTACCTTCTCACAGAGTGCTCGAGTCTGCCCAGGTTAACATATTTCCTAAGATGTGCACCCTCAAATGATAACTTTATACTGCATGAATACGACAGTATCCTGAAGCATATTTTCACGAAAGTACTGAATCTTACTCAACCTTACGGGCACTTCCAGTCAGACCAGGAGGCAGTGATTGCCGCAGGGCATCACAGATTGCATTACCCGCTTTCCTGTCCTCATGTGTTGCATTCAGTGGACTTTCAGCAGCGATTCTCCCTGAACATATAGGGACGATGTTGGAGTTCATGACCAAAAGCTCGTTGACGGAGCTGCTTTGGGATAATCTAACGGGCTCTGAAACTAGACCCGGTCCCCCTACACTGGGATGGTCCAATACTGGAAAATATAGCCTCATCAATATTTCGGAGTGTGTCGGAGAAGAATAGAGTCCGCCTCCTAGCAGTGAGAATTCCTCCTGTGGGGACTTTCTGTTGGCTGTCCCCAACTCCTCCCTTGGCACACGTCTCGACCCACAGACCATTCGCAATGGTATTGTCCTTCGCCTTTCAGCCCTTATTCTCGCCGAGCACAGGTGTATTTGAGGCAGCAAATCGGCAGACCTATTCGGATACCATGGTCTTGTGTGCGGTAGATCCGAGGGAAAGACTGCAAGGCATGAAGAGGTTAATAACATCAAAGGAGCCTCATAACAGCCGGATGCCCAGCAGTAAGGGAGCCACCCCAACTATGCAGATCCTATGGTAACTAAAACCACCCAGTTGGTATCATCCTTCACGTGCATCCACATTGGTTGATACCTATCTCCAATACACAAGGAAGGAGAGGCAGCTGAAAGCTTCAGAGATTCCCAGAAATGTAAAAAAAAAATACAGTGAACTTGCGCATCTTTATATGTCTGTTCCCATAAGTGAGCTAAAAGACCCTTGGCCCCTGGGAAAGAATGCATCTAAGTTCCTTAAGGAGCTAGACAAAAGATTTATCAGGGTAACTAGGGATCCCAGGGCAGCTAGTTTTCTGTTTCAGCGACTCAGCACTGTGGTTCAAAGGGGTAATGCCTGCTGTATCCTGACTACGTCCTCCAGTTCTGAGGAGCTGGATGAGATTTTAGCATTGTAATCTATGATAAACATGTAGCAATATATACTTAAAATTTATCACCTCAAACCTCATGTACTGCATATGCTATCCTTATACCAGCAATGTATCCTTTAAGTCTTGTGTACCATATCTATGTGACAAAATATACATATTGGTAAAAAAAATTAAAAGGGGTAAGTGGAATATTCAACAGATCCTTAGAGCACAATTTAATTTAGCCTAATCCAATGATGATATAATTGTTACATCTTCTAGTGAAGAATTAGACACATGTGCAACATCTGGGTATCTTGACTTGGTAGACGTTACGCCATTCAGTGTAGAAACATATACATAAGACATTGGAAGACGAGGTAATCAGTCCCTCATCCTGGGAGCAGGTGATATGCACCATTGATATACATCTTGCGGTATTAACGTGAGTCTAAACAATTTTCACATTCTAAACAATTCAGACTAATTTCTGTCTGGTGTTACCATTAACGGGGCACATCATGTATCAAAATTAATCAGTTTCAGTACATTTTGGCTATGTATTTTGGTTACACATGCTGGGCTTTCACGAAGCTGTGTACATAATGATGCTCCAGCCAGTCATATAGCGAGTACCCAGTTAAGTATCAGCCGTTCACTGTCTTTAGTTCATTTCCTGCTTGAACACGAGTATATTAAACAAGCGATGGTACGTGGTATATACCCTGCATCCTCTTTTTTTAAACAAGATAGTACGAAGTTCATGTGCTTAGAATACCATAAAGCTAATACTGTCACTAAACTAGATGGGTATGTACTACCATGACTGGATGGCATCACTGATCTTGTAAGAATGTAAAGTCTGTCTTGAAGCTGAATATTTTGAAGCGATAGTATTAAGTGCCTTAGAGAGATGGAATGAAGGAGGCACAAGCATTTACAAAATAAAAAGGCATATATAGCACAGGAATGTGCAACGTTCCTAATACAATTGTTCATGAACCTTGATATCAGTGATAGATATCAGGGTTCATGAACGGTTTGGAAGACTTGTCGGTGGATTTGAACGATATTATAATACAATGGTAGCATATACCGACAGAATGTAAATAAGAATCAATGTGGAGAGGTCTTCAGGTGAAAGACTGGGTAATGTGAGGTTGGGTGATCTCAGTATCAGGTACTGAGAGAATAACACTATAATAAAATTTCACTTTTGTCGTGTTCCTGGGAAATAAGCATCATTTCCCAATTCTTTATAACTAAACAAAATTTAAAAAAGCAGTTTTGATCCCAGAACTTTGCTTTTGTGGTCAAGACACTTCTGGAACACTTTCAGTAAAGACTGATGTAAAACTATTATGTTCTATGGTTTTGTTTGGCAAATATAAAAACATGGGCTCACAAGCTAGCATTCAGACACACCAGAAGTGAAATGGCATCAAGAGGCTGCAATCATTCTCCAGATACATTCTGCTACATATGTGCTCAATTCATTAAGACAAGAGCAAAGAAGTTCTCTGTTACAGTATCTAAAAAATGTGTGAAGCTTACAAAGCATATTTTGGATGACAGTTGTGGACCAAGACAAGACCTGGGCGCCTCATGTTACTTGTGAACATTGTAAGAAAACACTGGTTGGTAACAAAGTCATTAGTTATATGAAGGATAAAATCTTAATAGGAACATTTAAACGAAATATATGTAACAGAAACTAATTCTTTTGTTCTTTTACAGGATGGTATAGAGGAGAAAAAAGAGCCATGAAGTTTGGTGTTGCTAGAATATGGCGTGAACCCGCTGATCACTCTACCAACTGCTATTTCTGTCTGGTGGATCCTTCCAAACACCGAACTGGGAAGAATACACCTGCTAATTCTTATCCAGGCCTTCCCTCTTCTGTTGCACCAGTACCACACAGTAGGATGTCTCTTAAGGTCCATATCCTAGATGCTCATCTTGATAATTTCAAGAAGAATATGGGATCATACTCAGGAGCAAGGGGAACGCTTCCACCAAGATATAATGAACTTTGAACACAGATATCAGGATCTTATAATGAAAACATGATGGCAGACTATATTTAGGGGCTTAAACGAGAAAGTGATTTGTTACTTGCTCGCAAATGTAGAAAAACTGCTTATTTTTAACTTTGTAAATATGTTTCAGAAAGTTTAAAACAAAATTTTCAAATTTTACTTTATGTAAATTTTATTTATTTTATTATATATTTTTGTTTTACATCCAAAACTAGCAAAATATATTGAAATTTAGCCACTTTTTGTCAAAAATTCATCCTGTAAGCCACCAAAGCAAAGTTTAAAAGTAATAATGGGCATTTTCTATTTTTGCAATAAAAGGAGTTGGAAAATAACACTCACTTGCTAAGAACAAAAATTGTGTTACATAGTGTAATCCTTGGTAAAACTTTTAAGCTTGTTAATATTGATGAGTTCTGATTAATTTGCTTGTGGCCGTTATTGCGAATTATAAATATAATCTGCAATAGTTATTTTGTTGGATAAAAATAAATCAAGCCTTTGAAGCATTCTAAGTGCTGTTTTAGCGTGCGTTAATAGGTGTTCCACTCTGGTATCCAGGTTACTGGAGGTTTCACTGGCATAAATCTTGTCTTAACCTCCGCGTGGTATGGTATTGATGACAGCAGAGATGTTCTTTGGTTGGTTCAGAATCACGCACTCAGCTCTGCTGGGTGCTTGATTCTTGTAGGATTTGGTGGTCCTGTGGGTTAGAGCGTCATGTGATTTTTGCTCACCGTGAGGCAGGCCAAAACGACATGGGTTCGAGTCCTTGGCTAGTCGCAGTGTTGTTATTGATCAATACCACTCGTTCGTGGTTACAATAATATAAAATTCTGCTCGTTGGGCTAGTACACCAAACAGGGAGTAGAATGAAATTAGCTCAGAGGCAGCCACACCACCGTATATCCTCGGATGATGGTAAAACACCTAGCTTGGCTGGGTGCGTCATTCTTGTAGGATTGCGTGGTCCTGTGGGTTAGAGCGTCACATGTTTTCGCGAATCATGAGGCGGGCCAAAGCAGCATAGGTCTGAGTCTTTGGTTAGTCGCTGTGATGTTACTGATATTATATATATATATTATATAATATATATATTATATTATTTAATGTGTGTGTGTGTGTGTGTGTGTGTGTGTGTGTGTGTGTGTGTGTGTGTGTGTGTGTGTGTGTGTGTGTGTGTGTGTCATGCCGAAAAGGTAAAATTAGCCAATTAGCAAGAACTCATTTAAAATTAAGTCCTTTCTAAAATTTTCTGTTATATGTTTAAAGATTTTTTTTTCATTTCTTTTAGTGTAAAAATTAATAATTTTGTACCGAAAGAACCTTAGAAAACTTACCTAACCTTATTATACAAGCTCAATTTAATTTAGCCTAATCCAACTAAATATATTTTAGATAAGTTTGCAATAATTTAATAATAAACAAACACAACTGAAATATATTTTTCTGGCTAGGTTCAGAATGATTTTTGCGAAATTATCGCATACACGAATTTTCGCTAGTCTTATTCGGTAAGAAGAGCGTTGCTATTTAAGATAAAATTGCAAGTTTCACCTATTCGGTACGATATATATATATATATATATATATATATATATATATATATATATATATATATATATATATATATATATATATATATATATATATATTATGTCGTGCCGAATAGGCAGAACTTGCGATCTTAGCTTAAATAGCAACGCTCATCTTGCCATATAGGACAAGTGAAAATTTGTGTATGCAATAATTTCGCCAAAATCATTCTGAACCTAACGAAAAAAATATATTTCACTGTGTTTGTTTAGTATTAAATTATTGTAAACAAATCTAAAATATATTTAGTTGGGTTGGGCTAAAATGAATTGTTCTTGTTATAATAAGGTTAGATATGTTTTCTAAGATTCTTTTGGTGCAAAATTAAAATTTTTTACATTAACATTAATGAAAAAATATATCTTTAAACATATAAGAGAAAATTTCAGAAAGAACTTAATTTTAAATGAGTTCTTGCTAATTGACCAGTTTTACATATTCGGCACGACATATATATATATATATATATGTATATATATATATAACGACAATAAAATGTCATATTATTAGCACTTGTGTCCTTTTACCTAACCTACTGGCCCATGCTATGCAGGTCCACCTCACACCCAACCACACCCACTCATGTACTTGTTTAACCTATTTTTAATGCTGCTCAAGGTTTTAACCTCAATGGCGCTACTCAAGAGTTTGTTCCACTCATCCACAACTCATCATCAAACCCATTTATATTATATATGGGACGCAGCCCATTGTATTACACTATGTCTTTCAATACAGAGAGGAAAACGATGTCTTTGTCCAAGCTGAGAACAGCGGTGTCTGTTAGTCTTGGACTCTGTGTTTACGTTTCTTATTGACTCTCACTGGCTGTCAGTCTGTTTTTGACTCTGTGTCTGTGATTGTCTATATGCACATTTCTCTGTTAATGCATTTTTAGTGTGTCTGTTGTGTGTGTCTATCTGTCTCTGTCTGTCTGTCTGTCTGTCTGTCTGTCTGTCTCTCTCTCTCTCTCTCTCTCTCTCTCTCTCGTAGCTTCCCTCCCCCACTTCCCCCACCTCCACACCTCAGCAGGTGAATGCTTGTCAGTAAAAGGGGACTCCACCCGGCCCTGACCTATGACCCCAACTCATCCCTCCCCTCCTTGCTCCCCTCCCTCTCACCCATACCCTTCCCACATCCTCCCCCTCCTCTCCCACTCCATCTCACCTCCCTCCTTATCCCACTCCTAGGGGCATAGCCCTCAAACGCAACCATTCCTTTAACCCCATCCCCCCAACCCTCCCAAAAGATCTTCCTCCCATTCCCACAATCCCCCTACCAACAACTATACCTTTTCCCCAATACTACCTACCCACACCGTTACTTTCCTTCCTCGGCCCTCTCCTTACCCACCCACAAATCACACTTTTAATATATCCAATTAAATTCTTACAAAACATTGACAAATCATGGATGAGAAGATCAGATGTTCACACAAACACTGAACCGGAAATTTGATTAAATATGACTAAGTGGCAGTTCTCTCTCTCACACTCTTACCGTCTTACTTAATGCCTTTCTGTTTGATTTTCACTTTCTTTATCATTTTTTCATCGTGTCTTAACTCTAACTTTGCCAACCTTATATGTTTTCCTATATTTCAATCTCTCACTCTCCTTGTAAGTTTTTTTTCTATATTTCAGTCTCCCATACCTTATAAATCTTTTCCTATCATTTAGTCTCTCACTCTCTTTGTATCTTTCCCTGGTCCTCCTGTTCACTAACAGTTACTGTGGTGGGTAGCATAATGGGGGACAGGATTAACTTAAATTGCCTCTACATAACCATGGACTTTCTACCTAGTATGTCATGTTGGTAGCTAAGTCTGTATCAAATGTATCATATTCTTACAGAAATTATTATTTCCCCCATGTTTATTTTAGCCTCTTTTTATCCATTCTTGTATAAAAAATCAGACGTTAACTCTCAGACTGTATGCGCATTCCCCGTAGCTGTGGTGAAGATACAGACACACGAAATACATTGACTACTTCCGGATGTATCTCTCTCCATGTGGGTTTTGCCTGCTCCCTTCGTTGTACTAGCCTAGTTGTATTTAGCAAGTTTTATTCATTTAGTTGTACTCATATAATTGTACTCACCGTATGTATTTACCTCTTTTGCTCAGTTGTACTTACCTAGTTGAACTTAACCTCGTGGTATTCAATTGTACTCTTCTTGCTATATTCAGTTATACTCACCTAGTTATGATAGGTTAAGGTTCAGTTCTGATTCAGCCTCTTAACTAATTCTGTCTGGTTTATCAACTCCCAACCTTGTGGACCCTATCATACCTTTCAGTAAAACTGTGTATCAAGTCTGCTTCCAAAACTTACTTCAGGACAATTAACTCAAACCATCCTGAGGGAGCAGGGTGGTTTATTTCCACCTTAGCTTACATATACAACACTTTTGTAGTCTTTGTGATAGCTATGTATCTGACTGCTCCTTTGCTATTCGGTCCTTAGTTAATCTCTCTTGTTTGTGATACAATCAACACTTGTATACTACACTCTCATTAGTTTACTGTATTATTCACAATATTCTGGAGTTTCATAAATCTTTCCTTACAACAGCCCTTACCAGCCTGCTTTGCTGGCTTCCATGAGTATCTTGTACCTTATCATGCCTTCGCCACTCCTAGCATCCTCTATCATCATGTTGGGTTCTTTTAGACTTCTCATAGCTCCTGGACTCGATGCTTTATTAGGTGTGGGCTTCATGCTGGTACTGGATACTATATAATGGGTCTCACATATGGAAAATATAGTCATAAATGTCTTTGTTGATGTTACTGACAGGTAATCTTTCGTTAGATAATCTTACTTTGCTGCAAATGTTATAGGATTAATGTGTGTCTCCAGTGACGTGCTTCGTATGATACTCGCACCCAAGTCCTTCTCCTTGTACAATGTTTACAGCTTCCGTCCCCACAGTTTGTACTTCGTTTCCGATCTTCTTTTCTAATCCTTAGTTTTCATATCCTTGCACTTCGTGGCTTAAAATTCCAGTAGCTAATTGTTTGGCTAACTCTGCTATTTTTGTGTCATTTTTTTATTCTCTTAATCAACATTACATCACCTACGAACAGGACTACATTGGTCCATCTTTTCTGTCATATCGTTCACGTATACAAGCATCAGCAGTGGTCTTCAAACTGACCTTTGAAGAATCCAGCATTTCACAAACTGATCCAGTTCCATACTTCTTCCTAGATCAGTACACCCCGTCGCCCTCCCATTTTGTATTATTCATTGCATTTTAATGTCTTCTGTGTCATTCCCGAGCATTCACCAAAATTTTCTCCAAGTCCCTTGTTGGGTACTGTATGGAATGTCTTCCTGCAGTTCAAGAATCTGCTGTCCATCGAGCGCCCTCTAACCTGTTTTAACTTTCCCACTCTACCACACAAACACAACAGGTGTGTGAGAAAAGATTTACCACATTTAAATCCGTGCAAGTTGTTTATGGAACTGCTACAACTCTCCAGGTGCTCCACCGCTCTTCTTCTCATTATCTTCTCTATTACCTTACATAGTATGTGTGTCAGTGATACTTGCCTGAAGTTTAAAGCACGTGTGTGTGTGTGTGTACTCACCTATTTGTACTCACCTATTTGTGTTTGCAGGGGTCGAGTCCTAGCTCCTGGCCCCGCCTCTTCACCGGTTGCTACTAGGCCCTCTCTCTCCCCGCTCCATGAGCTTTATCAAACCTCGTCTTAAAACTGTGTATGGTTCCTGCCTCCACTACGTCATTTTCTAGGCTATTCCACTGCCTTACAACTCTATGACTGAAGAAATACTTCCTAATATCTCTCTGACTCATTTGTGTCTTCAACTTCCAATTGTGGCCTCTTGTTTCTGTGTCCCCTCCCTGGAACATCCTGTCTTTGTCCACCTTGTCTATTCCACGCAGTATTTTATATGTCTTTATCATGTCTCCCCTGACCCTCCTGTCCTCCAGTGTCGTCAGGCCGATTTCCCTTAATCTTTCTTCATAGGACATTCCCCTTAGCTCTGGAACTAACCTTGTCGCAAACCTTTGTACTTTCTCTAGTTTCTTGACGTGCTTTATCAAGTGCGGGTTCCAAACAGGTGCTGCATACTCCAGTATGGGCCTGACATACACGTGTGTGTGTGTGTGTGTGGTGTATAAAATATATATATATATATATATATATATATATATATATATATAATATATATATATATATATATATATAATTTACCTGCTTGTAGCCAAAGGAACAAAGTTATTCTCCTGATGTCCCATCGTCAATAAGTTTTTCATAACAATTAAGATTAAACTTTCAATAATCGCAGTACTTATTATTTCTTCTTATAATTCATTCCACTGGTCTACCACTGTATAAAGGAAATTCTTCTTTCATCCCTTCGCATCCACTTTTTGCTCAATATACAAATGTGGCAACTTGCTGTGCCAGAGTGCCAGACGTAGGTGCTAAGAAATTTACTTTATCCATTTTTTTAATGTTCTTTTAAAACCTTATATATCTCCTCTTTCTCACTATCAGCCAGCGAGGGCATCTTTATATTTACCAACAAATCGTCGTAACGCGTATATCATTTTTAGCTCTGGTAGCTGTCCACATGGTACAAGTATCAACATGTGGGCATCACATTGCATATTCTAATCATGTCTTTCACATATGCTGAAAATATATATTTTTTAAATTTCTCGGTTTATTCGTTGAAGAGTTTTATATTTTGTCAGCGTGCGTACGAACTTCACAATTTAATTTATTAGATCTTCTCCTGACAATTCTTTTTTTTTTTTTTTTTTTTTTTTTTTGTAAATAAAAACTCACAGATTCCTTTGTTAATGGTTTCAATATTTTGTTACAAAGTTTATTTTATTTATTTAAGATGATTTCACTTTCTCCCATTTCTACTACTTGACGTGTATGTACTTTCAATACATTCACCCATCTACCACTCCATTTGTTCACTTTATCTACGTCATCCTGTAGTGATTTACAGTCACTGTTGTTTATACTGCACAAAATTTTGCATTATTCGTGAAGTTATATATATAGTTTTCTCTCTTCCTTCTGCAAGGTTATTTATATTAATTAATTTTTTGGAGCAAGTACAGGTCCTCATGGCATCAAGTAACATCTACCCACCTGCACAATGTTCCTTTGACAACAATTAACATTTTCTCTCAAACAGTTTGTCTTATATTATTCTTACATTCTTAAAGGCTAAATAGATACCGTCAGCCCATCATTTTCTATATTGTACAATTCCAGTGTCTTTGTTAAAATAACTTAATATATACACATGAATTTGTCCTTCGGAAATCGAACTGCTGAGTATTTGGAATGTTTTTGCTCTCCAAGCATTTCATCCTCTTTCCTCTAATGGTTTCTTTCTACCTTTTTTTATCAAGTCGGTACTATATACCATTGTTATATTCACAGTTTTCAGTTACTCTCTTATGGACGAACTGAGGAAATAAAAATTCGAATGAAGTATAAAATTAATCCTAACCACACAACAGATCGAGAAACTAACGTGAAGAACTAACGTAAAGAATGTCATTATGAAAACCACAAGTGAAATGATAGGAGGAATAATGAGAACCTTCAAAACAAAGAGATGCCAAGCCATGATGCTCTTCTTTAAGGCACTTGCTCTTTCTGGCTGTAATATTGCTGGACACTAACATCCCTTTCAAGGTAGGCGAAATTACAGACCCTGAGAATGTACAGCGAACCTTCACTGCATGTACAAGTTTTGTCAAGCACGTAAATTACTGGAACGTTTGGAATCCTTTGACTTATACTCCTTGGAATGGAGGCAGGAAAGTCATCATAAGTTACTCCTGGAAAATTCTCGATGATTACTCTCATATCTGTGTACTGAAATTACTCTACGAAAGCAAGAGGCTCGACAAAAGATGGAAAGTAACCCCATGAAAAAAGAAAACATGTGTGCCATGGGTACACTGAGAGACGACACACTAAGACTAAGGGACCCAAAATTCTTCAACAGCCTCCCATTATACATAAGGGAAATTACTAACAAACCACTGGCAGTCTTCAATAAGGAACCTAATAAGTTCTTCTAGTTAGTTCCTGATCAACCGGGCTGCTTTTCATCCACTGGATGGCGTACGGGCAGCAGCAGCAATAGTCTGGTTAATGAAGTCTTGATCCACCCAGAGGACTCGTCTGGGACGCCGGAGGACTCGTCTGGGACGCCGGAGGACTGGTCTGGGACGCCGGAGGACTCGTCTGGGACGCTGGAGGACTGGGGTAATAGTTTCCTGAGCCACACCACCTGCTCTTTTCTTTTCTTTAATTATTTTGACAAAATTATCCTCTGCTTTAGCTCGATGCTCGTCTAACTCTTTTCATCTCCTCCTAACATTTTCCCAGATATTCTGAGCTACTCGCACCTGTTGTTCCAGGTCTATCTTCTGTTATACCAGCATAACCAATTTATATTTTACAACTGTATTCTTCCAAGTTTTATCTCGTTATCTAAGTCATCCTTACATTTTAAGAATTCCTGATCCTTATATCAGCTTAAGAGTAAAAGGGCACAATACAGTGATTGGAACAATACACAAAAAACGTCCAAATCGGACGTTTCGGTCCGACTTGGACAATTAACTCGCTACTGATTGGTTTATGGTTCAAGTCGGACCGAAACGTCATCAGTTTCATCCCTTTATGTGAAGGTTAAATTATTTATGTAATGTATCAGTTTGTTCTTTTAGTGTTTTCTGCGTTCTGAAACTTTATTTTCATTACAGTTAAATGTTCTTCATTCAATCTTTCAATCAGTCCTTCCTGCATCATTTTATTTTATCTCAGTTTCGTGTCTTCGCTTATATCGCTCTACTCCCTTCCCTATAATATTGTAGATACTTTCTGAAAGAGAGAGCGAGAGAGAGAGAGAGAGAGAGAGAGAGAGAGAGAGAGAGAGAGAGAGAGAGAGAGAGAGAGAGAGAGAGAGAGAGAGAGAGAGAGAGAGAGAGCGTATGTTCTATTTATTCTTAGCTATTTATGGTTGCAGGGGTCAATTCACAGCTCCTGGCCCCCGCCTCCTCGCTGGTCGCTACTAGTCCACTCTCTCCGTGCTCTATAAGCTTTATCGCATCTACATCACTTCCCAGACTGTTCCACTTTCTGACAATTCTATGGCTGAAGAAATACTTCCTAACATCCCTGTGACCCATCTGAATCTTCAGCTTCCAACTCCGACCCCTTGTTGCTGTGTCTCATCTCTGGAACATCCTGTCTCTGTCATCTTGTCAATTCCTATCAGTATTTAATATGTCGTTATCATATCCCCCTTATCTCTCCTGTCTTCCAGTGTCATCAGGTCGATTTCCCTTAACCTCTCCTCGTAGGGACTAGTCTTGTTGCAAACCTTTGCACTTTATCTAGTTTCCTTACATGCTTGGCTAGGTGTGGGTTCCAAACTGGTGCTACATACTCCAATATGGGCCTATTGTACACAGTGAATGATTCCTTAGTAAGATGTCGGAATGCTGTCCTTAGGTTTGTTAGGCGTCCGTATGCTGTAGCAGTTATTTGGTTGATGTGCCCAGTGCTATACTCTGGCCCCCTAGACTGTACTCCGTCTGTGGTCTTCTTTGCCCTTCCCAAATCTTCATGACTTTGCACTTGGTGGGGTTGAACTCCAGGAGCCAGTTGCTGGACCAAGACTGCAGCCTGTCCAGATCACTTTGTAGTTCTGCCTGGTCCTCGTCCGATTGAATTCTTCTCGTCAACTTCAGATCTGCAAACAGGGACACTTCGGAATCTATTCCTTCCGTCATGTCGTTCACATATACCAGAAACAGCACTGGTTCTAGGACTGACCCCTGTGGCACCCCACTCGTTATAGGCGTCCACCATGTCACCTCGCCACGTACCATGACTCGCCGTTGTCTTCCTGACAGGTATTTCCTGATCCAATGTAGTGCCTTCCCTGTTATCCCTGCCTGGTCCTCCAGCTTTTGCACTAATCTCTTGTGTGGAACTGTGTCAAACGCCTTCTTATAGACCAGTGTGTGTGTGTGTGTGTGTGTGTGTGTGTGTGTGTGTGTGTGTGTGTGTGTGTGTGTGTGTGTGTGTGTGTGTGTGTGTGTGTGTTCGTGTTTGTGCGCGCATTGATGTTCATATGCACACAAATTATTGCCTGAAAAATATGGCCAAATTTCCCTCAGACTGGGCAAAGCTAACACACAGGTAATATTTAGGTGCGGTTGCCATAATAACAAAATTTGATTTAAATAACCATATTTCTCCCCTATTGCACGCCTCAAGCCAATATTATATGGAAATGAATGGACAGAACCTCACGGGATTCGACCAGACGATTAAACGTTATGAACTTACCTGTGACAGGTTTCCAGAGCTTTCCTACCCTCGCAGCTCAGCCTGGAAGAGGCTGTTCTGTTTGTTGCTCAGCCAGGCTGTTGCTGTTAGTGACCTACATATTCAGCAGTGCCAGGTTGATCTGGAACTTGGCTGAGGTAGGGATCCAGTTTCCTGAAGATTTCAATATTTATTTCGGCAGTGTTTCTCATGTCTGCTGCCAGCAGACATATCTCTGCGCAATCGCATTTCTCAGATGCCTTAGCAAAATCTGTGTAATTACATCTGCGTTTTGGTTTTCTTCCAGAAGTCTCTGAAATTTTATCACAAGACTAACAGTTAAGACAAGTGTGATTTTCTCGCTCTGAATCCATACCGATTTTGGTAGTGCAGTTCATGCTCTCCCATGACAACATTAATTTGGTGCATCTTCACCATCTGAGGCACTTTAATGTGTGATGTTAGTGCTAGTGGTTTTTAATGTGTGATGTTAGTGCTAGTGGTTTTTAATGTGTGATGTTAGTGCTAGTGGTTTTTAATGTGTGATGTTAGTGCTAGTGGTTTTTAATGTGTGATGTTAGTGCTAGTGGTTTTTAATGTGTGATGTTAGTGCTAGTGGTCTTTAATGTGTGATGTTAGTGCTAGTGGTTATTAATGTGTGATGTTAGTGCTAGTGGTTATTAATGTGTGATGTTAGTGCTAGTGGTTATTAATGTGTGATGTTAGTGCTAGTGGTTTTTAATGTGTGATGTTAGTGCTAGTGGTTATTAATGTGTGATGTTAGTGCTAGTGGTCTTTAATGTGTGATGTTAGTGCTAGTGGTTATTAATGTGTGATGTTAGTGCTAGTGGTCTTTAATGTGTGATGTTAGTGCTAGTGGTTATTAATGTGTGATGTTAGTGCTAGTGGTCTTTAATGTGTGATGTTAGTGCTAGTGGTTTTTAATGTGTGATGTTAGTGCTAGTGGTCTTTAATGTGTGATGTTAGTGCTAGTGGTCTTTAATGTGTGATGTTAGTGCTAGTGGTTTTTAATGTGTGATGTTAGTGCTAGTCTCTTATTTATCAACTTGGCTACTTTCTAAACCATTTATACAAACTTTCCTCATAATGCTAGTGGAGTAGTGAACACAGAAATTAATGAGATCATTTTAGTTGGTGGGTTTACATACACAGTGAGGTAGATCACTGGAGAACCACGGGATCCAGCTTCAACATTCCACTCAACAACACAATAGTTTATAACCTTGTACGCTGCATGCACCAGGAATGTCCCGATACTTTAAATCATGTCTGCAAGTTGCAATAACATCTACATTTCTTGTACATGCAATAAATCTTAATTCGTTCATTTTGTTTCTAGTGCTACAACTATTTGTATAACAATTTTTTAATAAGTTTTCTTTTAAATCTCCTCTCTGTTCAGCTTTGTTCCATCATTATTTATTGCATTATTATTTTGTACCCAGGAGTCTAATTTATTTACTAGTTTCAAAATATTTTTCTTTATCTTTTCAGTATCACAACCCCCTTCCCTCTCTCCCCTCCCCTCCCCTCCCTCCCCTCCTTCCGCTTCCCATGCAAACCCACTTTTTCAACAACAATATCATATTTTACAATATCTAAGATAATTCTTAAATTCTCTTAGATTAATTCCCCTAGTTTAACCCCCCGACAAGTACCTGACCAGCGTCTCTGATGACAGAGGCAAGGTTTCCACTCCCTCCTGTGACAGATGAATTTCACTCCTTTGAGCACTGACACTTTTACCAAAACTTTCTTACTCCTTCCAACCTTTCCGCGGACGTCCATTAAATTTCAATAAAACTAACCCGATTTATACTCACTGTTTGTTTATCTATATTACTTTATAGTTTGTACGTGGTTAGACTTCATAAAACTTCTAATATAGACTTCTGATGACCTTAACTTACAATAAAAGTTCACCGAAATCGGACAATTATTTAATTTTTATTACATTTTTAGATCCCGTCCACGTTAACAATCCCTCTTCTACATACTTTTACACCTATTTCTAATTTCTTTAAACCTTATTTTCACAACAATATACAGCGGTTTTCGACACCTCCCAACGACCTGAAACCTCAAAGTTATACGTAAGTTTTAGCTCCATTATACTGTAGTGCATTCTTCTTTCCAAGCTACAGTATTTATTTCGTTTATTCTATGATTCATCTCGTCATTCATAAACACGTTTGCCAACACCTCCGCTGCCATATATCTCTTTTCTATGTCCAGTATCAACTTCATTCTTGTACACACACTTCCAAACTCCAAGATTCTCCCAAAAGCACTGTGTCATCAGCAAAGAACAACTGTGACACCTCCCACTTTATATGAGATTCATTATCTCTGAGGACCACACTACGACCTAACACACTAGCACTCACTCCTTTTACAACCCCATTAATAAGGACATTAAACAACCACAGTGACATCATGCATTCCAAAGACCCACTTTTTATGTTGAAATTATGTTGGAACTTTTTAAAATAAGTTTTTAAAAATTACTTTATACGAAAAGTTTAAAGAATACAAAGTTTTAATAATTATGAAATGCTCTTTCTAGGTGAGTGAATGTGTTGTATTATTATACAGTAGCAAGTGATGAAGAAAAATATATTATATGAAACGACAATGACTATATAAACACAACTCTACTACGGAATATATGATTGCTGTATACACGGAGCTCTGGCAGGGAATATATTATTGTTGTATATACTGGACTCTGGTTGGGGAAATATAATTGATGGTGACGGTTGGTGTATGAGAGAGGTCTGGAGGGGATACATAACTCTCTTCCAGCAATGCTGTATCCATCCTTACAGCATTGCTCACCAGAGGCAGTTCATGCTCTCACATGGGTGACACGTAGCCTCTAGGATGGGTGACACGTAGCCTCTAGGATGGGTGACACGTAGCCTCTAGGATGGGTGACACGTAGCCTCTAGGATGGGTGACACGTAGCCTCTAGATGGGTGACACGTAGCCTCTAGGATGGTGACACGTAGCCTCTAGATGGTGACACGCATCCTCTAGGATGGGTGACACGCATCCTCTAGGATGGGTGACACGCATCCTCTAGGATGGGTCACACGCAGCCTCTAAGATGGGTCACACATAGCCTCTAGGATGGGTCACACGTAGCCTCTAGGATGGGTCACACGTAGCCTCTAGGATGAGTGACACGCATCCTCTAGGATGGGCGACACGCAGCCTCTAGGATGGGTGACACGCAGCCTCTAGGATGGGTCACACGCGTCCTCTAGGATGGGTCACACGCGTCCTCTAGCATGAGTCACACGCGTCCTCTAGGATGGGTCACACGCGTCCTCTAGGATGGGTCACACGCGTCCTCTAGGACTGCATCACTTCTCTAATTGTCACTGAACTATAAATGTCATCTTTCCACCTAACAAACCCAAATTTTGGTAGAATATATTAACTGGCAGCCTCATCTACTTTGTCTCTTACGGGTCCCAAGGATCTTTCTTTTCAATTTCGAAAAAAGTGAAACGCCTCAATGAAGGTCTCAGATGAAACCGGAAAATACTGTACCTCCACATTACTAATTACAACAACCTTCCCCACCATCCACCCTAAACATAGTGTGGCTCTGACCTGAAAGCTTCAAGATGGGTGTCTGATGTGTCTTCGTGAGAAACGTGTTAGTTACTCAGCAAGAACGACTACTGTGTAAAAAGCACAACTTGCATTACTGAGCTTAATTGATCAATGTACATTACTGGGCTAGGTGACTTTTTCAGGCCAGAAAGATGGATGGACGATGGAAACTCCGTCTCTACCGTATTGAGTACCTTTATAAAACGTAAACAAATATTTCTTACACCGAAGAGCCTAGCAAACTAACGATTACGAATTAACCTTGTCCTGAACATTGATCGCTAACGCATTCGTGGGAGAGCGCTAAACCATTAGGGTTAGTGCAGTACGTAGACAATGGTAGGTAATCAGATTCATTCCAAGGAGAGTTCAGGTCAAGTTACTTGAATGAAGAGTTCATCAGCGGCATCAAGGAACCTCCTTGGAGTAGCACTGAGTTTAGGCAACAAGGCGTCTATCATAACTGAAGGATTAAGTGAGAATCCTTGTTGCAGTACTAATGTTTCATCGTGGTTCAGGGGTATATACCATCGTGGTTCAGGGGTATATACCATCGTGGTTCAGGGGTATATACCATCGTGGTTCAGGGGTATATACCATCGTGGTTCAGGGGTATATACCATCGTGGTTCAGGGGTATATATCATCGTGGTTCAGGGGTATATACCATCGTGGTTCAGGGGTATATACCATCGTGGTTCAGGGGTATATACCATCGTGGTTCAGGGGTATATACCATTGTGGTTCAGGGGTATGTATCATCGTGGTTCAGGGGTATATACCATCATGGTTCAGGGGTATATATCATCGTGGTTCAGGGGTATATACCATCGTGGTTCAGGGGTATATACCATCGTGGTTCAGGGGTATATACCATCGTGGTTCAGGGGTATATATTATCGTGGTTCAGGGTATATACCATCGTGGTTCAGGGTATATACCATCGTGGTTCAGGGTATGTACATCGTGGTTCAGGGGTATATACCATTGTGGTTCAGGGGTATGTATCATCGTGGTTCAGGGGTATATACCATCATGGTTCAGGGGTATATATCATCGTGGTTCAGGGGTATATACCATCGTGGTTCAGGGGTATATATCATCGTGGTTCAGGGGTATATATCATCGTGGTTCAGGGGTATATATCATCGTGGTTCAGGGGTATATATCATCGTGGTTCAGGAGTATATACCATCGTGGTTCAGGGATACTATCATCGTGGTTCAGGGGTAATATATCATCGTGGTTCAGGGTATATATCATCGTGGTTCAGGGGTATATACCATCGTGGTTCAGGGGCATATATCATCGTGGTTCAGGATTATATACCATCGTGGTTCAGGGGTACATATCATCGTGGTTCAGGGGCATATATCAATTTTGGTTCAGGGGTATATACCATCGTGGTTCAGGGGTATATATCATCGTGGTTCATGGGTATATGTCGTGGTTCAGGGGTACATATCATCGTGGTTCAGAGGTAAATATAATCGTGGTTCAGGTGTATATATCATTGTGGTTCAGGGGTATATACCATCGTGGTTCAAGGTTGCATACCATCGTGGTTCAGGGTTGTGGTCCAGGGGTATATACCATTGTGGTTCAAGGGTATATACCATTGTGGTTCAGGGGTATATACCATTGTGGTTCAGGGGTATATACCATTGTGGTTCAGAGGTATATATCATCGTGTTCAGGGGTATATATCATCGTGGTTCAGGAGTATGTATCATCGCGGTTCATGGTTATATACCATAGTGGTACAGGGGTATATATCATCGTGGTTCAGGGGTATACACCATTGTGTTTCAGGAGTATATACCATTGTGGTTCAGGGAAATATACCATTGTGGGTCAGAGGTATATACCATCGTGGTTCAGGGGTATATACCATTGTGGTTCAGGGGTATATACCATTGTGGTTCAGGGGTATATACCATTGTGGTTCAGCGGTATATACCATTGTGGTTCAGGGGTATATACCATTGTGTTTCAGCTGTATATACCATCGTGGTTCAGGGGTATATACCATTGTGGTTCAGTGGCTTATACCATAGTGGTTCAGCGGTAGATGTATGGATAAATACCATCGTTGTACAGGTGGGGGAATAGTTGGGGTGCAGGTGATGTACAGGGGGTACAGGTGGGTGTACAGATGAGGGTACAGGTTAGGGGTACAGTGGGTAGAGGTGAGGTACAGGAGGGGGTACAGTGGATAGAGGTGAGGTACAGTAGGGGTATAGGTGGGGTACAGGAGGTGGTACGGTGAG
>NC_069432.1:12465242-12550242 GCF_026875155.1 Cherax quadricarinatus | reverse complement strand
CCATGGTAGTTGTGAGAGGCAGTACTGTCACCAGTCACCTTCACCATGGTAGTTGTGAGAGGCAGTACTGTCACCAGTCACCTTCACCATGGTAGTTGTGAGAGGCAGTACTGTCACCAGTCACATTCACCATGGTAGTTGTGAGAGGCAGTACTGTCACCAGTCACCTTCACCATGGTAGTTGTGAGAGGCAGTACTGTCACCAGTCACCTTCACCATGGTAGTTGTGAGAGGCAGTACTGTCACGAGTCACCTTCACCATGGTAGTTGTGAGAGGCAGTACTGTCACCAGTCACCTTCACCATGGTAGTTGTGAGAGGCAGTACTGTCACCAGTCACCTTCACCATGGTAGTTGTGAGAGGCAGTACTGTCACCCGTCACCTTCACCATGGTAGTTGTGAGAGGCAGTACTGTCACCAGTCACCTTCACCATGGTAGTTGTGAGAGGCAGTACTGTCACCAGTCACCTTCACCATGGTAGTTGTGAGAGGCAGTACTGTCACCAGTCACCTTCACCATGGTAGTTGTGAGAGGCAGTACTGTCACCCGTCACCTTCACCATGGTAGTTGTGAGAGGCAGTACTGTCACCCGTCACCTTCACCATGGTAGTTGTGAGAGGCAGTACTGTCACCCGTCACCTTCACCATGGTAGTTGTGAGAGGCAGTACTGTCACCCGTCACCTTCACCATGTAATAAAGTTGGTAGAATTACCCACAATATGTAAAGTAAAAGGACACAAGTGCAACTAATGTGACATTTTATTGTGGCAACGTTATGCTCTCCAGGAGCTTTATCAAGCCATTACAAACAATACATGGACACAGAGGGTATATAAAGGTTCAGAGTGAGGTGCAATACCAGTGGTAGTAGTAGTAGTGACAAAAGTTGCAGTAGTAGTAGTAATACAATATGGTAGAGCAATTAATTCGTACATGAGTAAAAGGATATAAAAGCTATTACTTGGGTAACATAAAAATAGGTTGGACAAATATAGACTGGATAGAGGCAGCCTGTTTCAGTGTTCACTCTTTAATGTGCTTTGTGTAGTATAACAGGAGAGATTATGTGATGGCAGGGTTTACTGTTTTCAGGAGGATTCTTGCTAAGACTTCAGAGATGGTGAAGCTGCCGTTGTTTTGTTTAATTGTATTCGAAACAGCGATCAGTGCTGATTCAAATTTACCACCAACATACACAAACCTAACTATCAACTCAATCTAATTACCAGGAACCATAGACACAGTGAAAGCAACTTCTAGAAGGGTTATATACAGGGCCTTCTCACTGCAGCTTTATGTGAACCTTCTTCTTCCAATCTTCCTAGACGATACATCTCTGCCCTTAAGGACCTCGCCAACGACCCCAACATTATCGTCACCACCGCCGACATAGGAGGTGGAGTCGTCATACTCAACACCAGTGACTACAACACTAAATGATGGACCTTTTGAATGATCAATCTACATACGAACCCATCAGCACTCAACAGTGGGAGACGCTCACCAAAGATTTTCTATACAAAACCAGACAAATACTCAAACGCACTGGAGAAGGGAAGAAACTTCCGTACTTGTTACCAAACAACCCTAAGCCAACACACATGTATGGTTTACCCAAGACCCATAAACACAATATTCCTCTCAGACCAATCACGTCAGGAATAGACAGTGCTCCACACAAACTAGCCGGAGTTCTTGCCAAACATCTTTCCTGCCTTCTGGGGACCATCAGCCCAGCTCATCTTAAACACTCAGGCGACCTTCTCAACCGCATCCGAAACCTCTCCATCCGTAACAAGAAACTAAGCAGTTTGGACGTGACTTCCCTCTTCACAAAAGTACCTACCACAGAAGCCATCAAGGTTCTACGACGTAAAGTCAACCAGGACCTTAATCTTCCTCTACCTCCCAGAGATTTTGTTGACTTGATTGAACTCTGTGTTAATTTCAACTGTTTTTCTTTCAATAACAACTCTACAAACAAACCTACGGCATGGGGAAAGGGGTCCCCATCAGTGCCGTCCTAGCCAACTTATACATGGAACACCTAGAGTCCGAACACTTCGCCAACATCATCCCTTCAAGCGTCACTTGGGTACGTTACGTGGACGACGTCCTCGTAATAACTCCCAAACGTTTTGTTGTACGGAATCTTCAGGCAAGGCTCAACGCAGTTGAACCGGCGATCCAGTTTACACTAGAAGAAGAGTCCAATGACAAGCTACCTTTCCTCGACGTCCTCATTCACAAAGTAGACAACAACCTAAGATTTCAAGTTTATCGGAAACCTACTAATAAAAATGATCTCACACACTTCTATTCCAAGTCAAGATACCAAGACTAAAAGAGGCATCATCATCGGGTTTTTCCTAAGAGCATACCGAATTTGTAGTCCTGAGTTTCTTGACGAGGAATGTACATACATTCACCAAACATTCACTGAGTTACATTTTCCTTCTTTTTTCACCAAAGACTGCAAGAAAAGAGCTCTTCAGATCATTAATTCTCCACGCACCAACACCACTCCCAACAAAGTTATAATTCTTCCCCAACAGCCAGGTTGCACTGAACGTTTCTAAAGTACTTTCACAAGCTAACACCAGAGTCGCCATCGCTTCTAGCACTTCAATAAAGGATCTAACCAGGACAAAATCAAAGCACCACGAACCAGTCAACGCAGGAGTTTACACTATACCCTGTGGAGGCTGTGACAAGATTTACGTAGGTGAAACAGCAAGAAACCTTGACACCCGCCTCAATGAACACATTTACGCATGTAGGAACGATAACTTGAACAACGCCTGTGTACAACATCGAAATTCCACCAATCATCTCATGAAATTCAGGGACGCCCAATTAGTGATCAAAGAAACTAATTTCCGCAGACGCATGCGCCTCGAATCAGCACTGATCGCTGTTTCGAATACAATTAAACAAAACAAAGGCAGCTTCACCATCTCTGAAGTCTTAGCAAGAATCCTCCTGAAAACAGTAAACCCTGCCATCACATAGTCTCTCCTGTTATATTACACAAAGCACATTACAGAGTGAACACTGAAACAGGCTGCCTCTATCCAGTTTATACTTGTCCAACCTATTTTTATGTTACCCAAGTAATAGCTTTAATATCCTTTTACTCATGTACGAATTAATTGCTCTACCATATTGTATTACTACTACTACTACTACCACCACTAGTATTCCACCTCACTCTTAGCCTATATATACCCTCTGTGTCCATGTATTGTTTGTAATGGCTTGATAAAGCTCCTGGAGAGCGAAACGTTGCCACAATAAAATGTCACATTAGTTGCACTTGTGTCCTTTTACTTTACCTTCACCATGGTAGTTGTGAGAGGCAGTACTGTCACCAGTCACCTTCACCATGGTAGTTGTGAGAGGCAGTACTGTCACCAGTCACCTTCACCATGGTAGTTGTGAGAGGCAGTACTGTCACCCGTCACCTTCACCATGGTAGTTGTGAGAGGCAGTACTGTCACCAGTCACCTTCACCATGGTAGTTGTGAGAGGCAGTACTGTCACCAGTCACCTTCACCATGGTAGTTGTGAGAGGCAGTACTGTCACCAGTCACCTTCACCATGGTAGTTGTGAGAGGCAGTAATGTCACCCGTCACCTTCACCGTGGTAGTTGTGAGAGGCAGTAATGGCAACAGTCACCTTCACCATAGTAGTTGTGAGAGGCAATACTGTCACCAATCACCTTCACCATGGTAATTCTGAGAGGCAGTACTGTCACCAGTCACCTTCACCATGGTAGTTGTGAGAGGCAGTACTGTCACCAGTCACTTTCACCATGGTAGTTGTGAGAGGCAGTACTGGCAACAGTCACCTTCACCATGGTAGTTGAGAGGCAGTACTGTCACCAGTCACCCTCACCATAGTAGTTGTGAGAGGCAGTACTGGCAACAGTCGCCTTCACCATGGTAGTTATGAAAGGCAGTACTGGCAACAGTCACCTTCACTATGGTAGTTGTGAGAGGCAGTACTGTCACCAGTCACCCTCACCACAGTAGTTGTGAGAGGCAGTACTGGCAGCAATCAAGATGGTAGCTGTGAGAGGCAGTACTGTCACCAGCCACCCTCACCACAGTAGTTGTGAGAGGCAGTACTGGCAGCAATCAAGATGGTAGTTGTGAGAGGCAGTACTGGCAACAGTCACCTTCACCATGGTAGTTATGAAAGGCAGTACTGGCAACAGTCACCTTCACCATAGTAGTTGTGAGAGGCAGTACTGTCACCAGTCACCCTCACTACAGTAGTTGTGAGAGGCAGTACTGGCAACAATCAAGATGGTAGCTGTGTGAGAGGCAGTGCTGTCAACAGTCACCTTCACCATAGTAGTTGTGAGAGGCAGTACTGGCAACAGTCACTTTCACCATGGTAGTTGAGAGGCAGTACTGGCAACAGTCACCTTCACCATGGTAGTTGTGAGAGGCAGTACTGGCAACAGTCACCTTCACCATGGTAGTTGTGAGAGGCAGTACTGTCACCAGTCACCCTCACCATAGTAGTTGTGAGAGGCAGTACTGGCAACAGTCATCAAGATGGTAGCTGTGAGAGGCAGTACTGTCACCAGTCACCTTCACCATAGTAGTTGTGAGAGGTAGTACTGGCAACAGTCACCTTCATCATGGTAATTGTGAGAGGCAGCACTGGCAATCGTTATCATGAAGATGGTAGTAGTGAGAGGCAGTACTGGCAACAGTCACCTTCATGATGGTAGTAGTGAGAGGCAGTACTGGCAACAGTCACCTTCATGATGGTAGTAGTGAGAGGCAGTACTGGCAACAGTCACCTTCATGATGGTAGTAGTGAGAGGCAGTACTGGCAACAGTTACCTCCGTTAAGGTAGTTGTGAGAGGCAGCGAGACAACGAGAGAATAAAAAAAAAAGTAAATCCTATATTCCAACTTTTCCCTTAGAGCTGACATGACACTCTCCTTGAACTAACTTTAAGCTCACCTTGTGCTCACCCTGAGCTCCCGCTTGACTTCACCTTCAGCTCACCTTGAGTAACCCGTCAGTACAGCAAAGGCTAACACACTACTTTTGTTTTTGTTTACCACGGTCATCAACACTCGTACGTAAGAGTGTAACAGTGACGTTGTTCGTGTCCACGCTACTACTGTAACAGACTGCTGCGTGCGGTAGATCTCTGCTTACGAAATACTACGAATTTGCAGTAGCGTCTCTTAGCAGTTACATATACAAACAGAGATAGACTATCCTATTCCGTAGATCAACTTCTATAGCTCATCAATTTTTAATGAGAGTATTCAGCACCCTCGCACGTTCATGAGGGTGTCTTCATTTTGTTCACATACGTCATGTATGTTTTATTACGTTTATATGTGTATGTGTATGCCTTGTTGATATTCATATACAAACATCAACATATAAAAATATATTAGATGTAGTTATAGCATAGTAAGATCATATTAGTTTCTGAATCTGTGTATATATGGTCTTAAATTAGGGGGAAGGGAGGAAAAGAGAGAGAGAGAGAGAGAGAGAGAGAGAGAGAGAGAGAGAGAGAGAGAGAGAGAGAGAGAGAGAGAGAGAGAGAGAGAGAGAGAGAGAGAGAGAGAGAGAGAGAGAGAGAAATATTAATCACAGCCAGGGGCAGATACCATCCTGGCGGCCTCAGCACTACCATACACGGAGAATGAATAGCACTTCCCAGCCCACGCCCGGAAAGGTCATTACAAAACGCCCGCGCCCGCCCACCGCCTGCCCCACGTCACCCTGTGTACGCCCACGCCCTTCCACGTCACTATGTACGCCCATGCCTTACCACATCACCCTGTGTACGCCCACACCCTCCCACATCACCATCTGTACGGCACGCCCTCCCACGTCACCCTGTGTACGTCAACACCTTCCCACGTGACTGTGTACTTGGAGCACATAGAAAGTGTGAAGAGGCAAAGAAGTTCATAATGAGAACATAAGAAAGGAGGAACACTGCAGGAGGCCTGCTGGCCCATACTAGGCAGGTAAATGGTAAAAAAACAAAAAAACAGAGACACTGTGGTTCAACCAAGGATAGGCAGAGGAAGCAAAACACAACAACAAACAGAAAAGCGAGCAGAAGAGCCAGCAATGAATATTACAGGGCGAAAAGATCGATAATTTAGTAATTACAGCAGGTCAAATGTGAACACAACTCACATCAGTGAGAGACCAGATGGTGAGGCTGACGACGGGAAGTAGAGAGCTCACGAAAGACTAAATCTGTGAGGCGCTTAACAATCTATTTAAAGAGATGTTACCAGGGGAAACAGAGACGACACTACTGTCGAAGGGAAAAGATACATCATCAGCTGCTCTTACACACAACAGAGAGACAGATGAAGAAGCTACTGGATGAGCTGCTCACATCTAAGGCACTCACACCTGATAAATTTTTATTATCGAGTCTACAAGAAGGTGTTGGGACAAAGTTCACACTGAATACCGGGCAACTGACTAAGATCTGGAAGACAGCAAATGTGGACACCAATTTTAAGAAAGGACACAAACAGGAAGCTTTAAACAGGACGTTAGTAAGACTTACACGAAGACTGTGTAAGACAATGAAGTAAATAACCAAAAGGAAAGTATTGGTGCACCTGGAGAGCAGTGGTGGTGCACCTGGTGGACAGTGGTTGTGCACCCGGTGGAGAGTAGTGGCGGTGCACCCGGTGGAGAGTAGTGGCGGTGCACCCGGTGGAGAGTAGTGGCGGTACACCCGGTGGAGAGTAGTGGCGGTACACCCGGTGGAGAGTAGTGGCGGTGCATCCGGTGGAGAGTAGTGGCGGTGCATCCGGTGGAGAGTAGTGGCGGTGCATCCGGTGGAGAGTAGTGGCGGTGCATCCGGTGGAGAGTAGTGGCGGTGCACCCGGTGGAGAGTAGTGGCGGTGCATCCGGTGGAGAGTAGTGGCGGTACACCCGGTGGAGAGTAGTGGCGGTACACCCGGTGGAGAGTAGTGGCGGTGCATCCGGTGGAGAGTAGTGGCGGTGCATTCGGTGGAGAGTAGTGGCGGTGCATCCGGTGGAGAGTAGTGGCGGTGCACCCGGTGGAGAGTAGTGGCGGTGCATCCGGTGGAGAGTAGTGGCGGTACACCCGGTGGAGAGTAGTGGCGGTGCACCCGGTGGAGAGTAGTGGCGGTGCATCCGGTGGAGAGTAGTGGCGGTGCATCCGGTGGAGAGTAGTGGCGGTGCACCCGGTGGAGAGTAGTGGCGGTGCATCCGGTGGAGGGTAGTGGCGGTGCATCCGGTGGAGGGTAGTGGCGGTGCATCCGGTGGAGAGTAGTGGCGGTGCATCCGGTGGAGAGTAGTGGCGGTGCATCCGGTGGAGAGTAGTGGCGGTGCACCCGGTGGATAGTGGCGGTGCATCCGGTGGAGAGTAGTGGTGCATCCGGTGGATAGTAGTGGCGGTGCACCCGGTGGATAGTAGTGGCGGTGCACCCGGTGGAGGAGAGTGGCGGTGCATCCGGTGGAGGATAGTGGCGGTGCATCCGGTGGAGACTAGTGGCGGTACACCCGGTGGAGAGTAGTGGCGGTGCACTCGGTGGAGAGTAGTGGCGGTGCATCCGGTGGAGAGTAGTGGCGGTGCATCCGGTGGAGAGTAGTGGCGGTGCACCCGGTGGATAGTGGCGGTGCATCCGGTGGAGGGTAGTGGCGGTGCATCCGGTGGAGGGTAGTGGCGGTGCATCCGGTGGAGAGTAGTGGCGGTGCATCCGGTGGAGAGTAGTGGCGGTGCATCCGGTGGAGAGTAGTGGCGGTGCACCCGGTGGATAGTGGCGGTGCATCCGGTGGAGGGTAGTGGCGGTGCATCCGGTGGAGGGTAGTGGCGGTGCATCCGGTGGAGAGTAGTGGCGGTGCATCCGGTGGAGAGTAGTGGCGGTGCATCCGGTGGATAGTAGTGGCGGTGCACCCGGTGGAGGAGAGTGGCGGTGCATCCGGTGGAGGATAGTGGCGGTGCATCCGGTGGAGGGTAGTGGCGGTGCACCCGGTGGATAGTGGCGGTGCATCCGGTGGAGAGTAGTGGTGCATCCGGTGGAGAGTAGTGGCGGTACACCCGGTGGATAGTAGTGGCGGTGCACCCGGTGGAGGAGAGTGGCGGTGCATCCGGTGGAGGATAGTGGCGGTGCATCCGGTGGAGGGTAGTGGCGGTGCATCCGGTGGAGGGTAGTGGCGGTGCATCCGGTGGAGAGTAGTGGCGGTGCATCCGGTGGAGAGTAGTGGCGGTGCATCCGGTGGAGAGTAGTGGCGGTGCATCCGGTGGAGAGTAGTGGCGGTGCATCCGGTGGAGAGTAGTGGCGGTGCATCCGGTGGAGAGTAGTGGCGGTGCATCCGGTGAAGGGTAGTGGCGGTGCATCCGGTGGAGAGTAGTGGCAGTGCATCCGGTGGAGAGTTGTGGCGGTGTAACTGATGGAGAGTAGGGGCGGTGCACCCGGTGGGTAGTGGCGGTGCACCCGGTGGGTAGTGGTGGTGCACCCGGTGGAGAGTAGTGGCGGTGCATCCGGTGGAGAGTAGTGGGGGTGCACCCAGTGGAGAATAGTAGCGGTGCATCCGGTGGAGAGTAGTGGCGGTGCACCCGGTGGAGAGTAGTAGCGGACACCCGGTGGAGAGTAGTGGGGGTGCACCCAGTGGAGAATAGTAGCGGTGCACCCTGTGGAAATAGTGGCGGTGCACCTGATGGAGAGTAGGGGCGGTGCACCTGGTGGAGAGTAGGGGCGGTGCACCTGGTGGAAAGTAGTGGAGGTGCACTTGGTGGAGAGTACTGGCGGTGCACCCAGTGGATAGTGGCGGTGCACCTGGTGGAGAGTCGTGGCGGTGCACCTGGTGGAGAGTAGTGGCGGTGCACCTGGTGGAGAGTAGTGGCGGTGCACCCGGTGGATAGCGGCGGTGCACCCGATGGAGAGTAGTGGTGCACCCAGTGGAGAGTAGTAGCGGTGCACTTCGTGGAGAGTAGTAGTTTCGCACCTGGTGGATAGCAGGGGTGCACCCGGTGGAGAGTAGTGAAGGTGCACCCGGTAGAGAGTAGTAGCGGCGCACCCGGTGGAGAGTAGTAGTGGTGCACCTGGTGGAGAGTAGTAGCGGTGCACTGGTAGAGATTAGTGGCCGTGCATCCGGTGGAGAGTAGTAGCGGTGCACTTGGTGGAGAGTAGTGTCGGTGCACCTGGTGGAGAGTAGTGTCGGTGCACCTGGTGGAGAGTAGTAGCGGTGCACTTTCAGAGTAGCGGTGCACCTTCAGAGTAGCGGTGCGCCTGGAAAGTAGAGATGGCAACTCTTCTCTCACAAACCTGCTGGAGTTCTGTGACAAAACAGCAGAAGTGAGGCAAGAGAGAGATGGGTTGACTACATATATTTGGACTGCACGAGGATTAAACAGGGAATGTACTACAGTGGGTCAGAGAGAACCTTATGGGAAGAAAACAGTGATTATCCGAGCATAGGTATCAGAATGGACAAGTGTAATTACTGAGGTTCTACAAGGATCAGAAGTGGGACCTGTACAGTTTCTGCCTTATGCTCATAATATATCAGAAAATATAGTCTGGTGTATCTCTGTTTGCAAATGATTTAAATGGATCTGGACATATTGCAAGATTGATCAGACAAGTAGCTACTAGAATTTAACTCCAGCAAATGCGAGCTTATGAAAATTGGGGAATGAGGAGGAGGATTGGAAACTGAGTATTGACTCTTGGGACAGAGGCTGCAAACCTCACTTACGAAGAAAGACCTAAGGATGAATAGAGCGCTGAGCATCAATCAGATAACTGCAGCAAATGATCATTTGTTAATCTACAATTGCTTTCAGGAACTTAAAGAGTAATTCAAGACCCTTTATACGACATATGTCGGGCCATTTAGGAGTATGCAGCACAGGGATGGAACCCACACCTGATAAATCATATCAGGACACCGGAGGTAGTGCAGAGGTTTACGAAGAGACTAGTACCAGAGCTAAGAAGAATGAAGAGAAACTGAACAAACTGAAGAAAGAACAGGACAGAAGAACTATGGGAGACATAACATACAAAATGTTCAGAGGTCATGACAAGGTGGACAGGGATTAACTGTTTGAAAGGCAATAAACTCGAGGGCACAGTTGGAAGCTGAAGATACAGGGCATCTGAACTGTGATGTCAGCATGTTTCTGGCAGGACATTCATTGAATGAATGGTGGTGAAAGAGTTTCTTCCTTTTAGGATCACACTACCCTGTTAGGAGACGGCCGATCTGTTAAATATAAGCCAGTTTAAGCAAAGTGACTTTCATTTACACGATGTGGGCAGTGCAAGACTGAGCCGGATCTTGCAGGAGAGACTAAGGAGAGGTTAGTAGTAGAGGGGAAAACTTCTGGGTAGGAACGGGGTAGGAAGAAGCAATCAACTTACTACAGGGTAGATAATCAGTGGGATGAGAAATTTAAACTAATTAACCCAGGTGGTAAAAATCAGCTGGGTCAACTGTGTTCTTTAAACAAATGCTTGTAGCATTTCCCCACAATGGGTGAATAACTTGTATACACCTTAAAAGAAAATCCAGACAATATCGCAGGCCTAAGCTAATCTTAATTTAACCCAAATTAATACCAAATGGCAGAAATTGTCCTGACTGGATATAATATTTTTATCAAGACTTGCAGTTCTAAGACAGGTTGAGTGACTATATTAAACAATGAACTGCTTGTAACAAACTCAAAAACGTTAAATAGTGCGATATGACTTATGTAAAATTCAAGTTAATGGGAACGTGAAAATTATATTCGGTGTAGTATATCGTCCATTAACAAAATCAGTACGATGACGCAAGTTTGCATTACAAAATTAATGGCAATCTGTATAAACAAAGAGGCAATATTACTTGATAACTTTCACGTCTATAACAAAACTGAAAAACTTTGTCGTGGGAACCAGGTAGCTGCAAGTATTGTCATAATCTTTAAGTACAACTTTAAGTCACGCTGTGATGGTCACCTTTGATAAGGACGCGCCGAGATATTAGTAGCGTAAACTGCTACTATAATGTAGAAAATGCAGAGCAGATTTAAAATAAAAATTCTAAGTATCACAAAGAATAATATACCAAGAAAGACAAAACGTGAAAAAAAAGATGAAAGAAAGCCAGGCTGGTTAAAAAAAAAAAATGACTAAAACACGTAATGTATAGAAGAAGTTTAAAGTGAAAACCTCGAAGACGATGACAGAGAGAATGCAAGTAATAAATAGATCAGAAATGCTGAACTAGAATTTGAAAGACGAATTGCACAAAACATCGAAGGTGATCCAAAGCAATTCTTTAAATACATCCAGGAAAAAGGGGGGAAGGGTAGGCAATAACTAGTGATAACGGCAACAGGGACATTAGCTAAGCAAGAGGAACGAAAAAGTAGGTAGATACCAAATTGCTTACCCACTAAGGGTAATATTTAACAAATCACAAGAAGGTATAGGGACAACAAACTGATAACTAATTAATGTTACCCCCTATCGTCCCTTCAGATTAACGTCAATTTTAGGTAAATAAGAAGATCCCACACCAAAGATCATGTTTGGAATGAAAATATACAATCAGATTTCCAGAAGACCATTGACAAAGTATCCCCATCGAACACTGATTGCTAAATTAAAAGCAAACTTATGTCTGGATTAGTGACTGACTCACAGACAGGAAACAGACTGGTACTCAAGAAAGAGGAATCTGAGTGATTTCAACAGAGTGGAGCTCCCCAGGGATGGGTTCTAGGCCTAATCCTCTTCACAATATACATAAATGATCTCTAGGTATGGCTAACATCTAAGATAATAAAATTTGCAGATAACACCAAATTGGGAAAAGGGGCAACACACAAAGATGATCTGAGATCTGAGCATTCAGAGTGATCTGGATAGGTTGCAGCTGTGGTAGGATACGTGGAAGACAACTTTCAATGTAGACAGCTGAAAAGCAATGCATTTCGGGTTTATCAGTCTCAGTCACGTATACAGAATTATTAGCAACAAACTTTCCGAAACAAAAGGAGAAACGAACGAAGTGTCTAACTTCGAGCATCAAAACTAGCAGAATGCCAGGTTTCATAACTAAATACTCGAGCACAAAACACCTGGTATTATATTTACCATAATGCACTTGTCAGTCTATACCTTGCATATACTCTCCTGATTTGGTCTCCAACTTACATAAAATAAGATATATTAGAGAGCTGAGAAGAGCTTCCAGACTCGCTCCATCACTCTGAAACAAACATTATGAAGAAATACTCGAGCACTCAACATGTTTTTCTTTTAGGTACAAGAGACTACGAGATGTCATATTCAATCAGTTAAGATACTGATTGGCTTCGACGCACTCAAGCTATTTTAAATGTTGAACGAT
The DNA here is from genome assembly GCF_026875155.1 of Cherax quadricarinatus. NCBI lineage: Eukaryota > Metazoa > Arthropoda > Malacostraca > Decapoda > Parastacidae > Cherax > Cherax quadricarinatus. Next base: position 12,537,846 of record NC_069432.1, on the reverse strand, counting down.
TCCCTAACTCGAAAGATTGGGATAAAGTTGGAGCAGACAAATGCAACTACGAACGTAAGCAATTTTTTTGGAAACAGATTAATAGTCAGAATAAATAATGGCTACTAGTTTAAAGCAAAGAAAGCTTCACCAGACCGCTCACACTCTAAACAAATACAGCTTATGAAGATAATACCAGAGCCTCAAACAGGTATAATTCAGTTTATGGTAAGGACACAATTGTCACGTCAATCAGTTAAGATTACAGTGACTCGACAGCACAGAGATATGTGATGAAAGAGGTAGCAGAAACCATAGATTCCCCTAACCCCTCGAAAGTCAAAAAACTGCGAGGTATTAAAATCAGGAATCACGAATTTTTTCGAAGTCAATATCTTTTGTAACAGGTAAGTTAATACAGGCAAAATAATTACTGCTACTGTTAAAGTCTAAAGACCAATCCTCACATCATTTCAAGCAACCCCTGGGCGACTACAACGTCGCTACCCATTTTATGATTGGAATACGATATACATGAGAGACTGCCAGAATTTCATGGCAGTGATTGAACCAGACAAACTTGACAGGCACTACAACTGGGGGATATGCAGTATATAATATAGTCAAGATGCTGCGCACGCACTACGCGTGGGTACAAGGAATAAGTTGTTTTCACGTCAGTGTAAGTGTAAGTTAGTGATCTCAGTACAGGCACAGTAGTATGGTCGGATGAGAGAGATGCCAGCAGTAACATAGTCTCGCTACCGTCCACAGTAGTAACGCATTCGCACAGTGTCAGCATAGTATGGTTCGATCGCAGCAGTAGTCACAGTATATGTTTCGGCGCAAGGATCAGCATAGTATTCTCTGGCAACGAGGTCCACATAAGTATGTACTCAGTAGCCAAAGTAGAATATCTTCCCAGCACAGTAATATGTCTGCAGCATCGTCAGCTCTTATCTACCGCTCATCAAGCCCAACCCTGGTATGCGACTCACAACAGTTCCACATACACATAGGTCCTACTTGCACAGTGTTAGCAGTAGAATGTTCGCAGCATTACCAGAGTAGAAGGTTCTCTGCACATGTCCGCATAATGTTCTCACACATGTGCCAGTGAATTGTCTCGGCACAGAGCCCAGAACTATGGTTTTGAGCTGAGGTCACATATAACTGGTCCGGAATAATGACAGTAATAGCTTGGCAACAGTGTCCACAAGTAATGCTCTGGCAGCAGTCCAGCTAGATGTCCGTGGCACAGTAGTCCACATAGTATGGTTCTCTGGCAGCAGTGTCCAGCAGTAGTATGGTTCTTGGCAGCAGTGTCCAGCAGTAGTATGGTTCTCTGGAGCATGTCCAGCAGTAGTATGGTTCTCTGGCAGCAGTGTCCAGCAGTAGTATGGCTCTCTCTGGAGTAATGTCCAGCATAGATAGGTCTCTGCACATGTGCTAGCAGTAGTATGCCTCTGCAGCAGTGTCAGCATTAGTATGGTTCTCTGGACAGCAGTGTCCAGCATAGTATGGTTCTCTGGCAGTATGTCCAGCAGTAGAATGGTTCTCTGGCAGCAGTGTCCAGCAGTAGTATGGTTCTCTGGCAGCAGTGTCCAGCAGTAGTATGGTTCTCTGGCAGCATGTCCAGCATAGTATAGGTCTCTGGCAGCAGTGTCCAGCAGTAGTATGGTTCTGGCAGCAGTGTCCAGCAGTAATGGTCTCTGGCAGCAGTGTCCAGCAGTAGTATGGTTCTCTGGAAGTAATGTCCAGCAGTAGAATAGGTCTCTGGCAGCAGTGTCCAGCAGTAGTATGGCTCTCTGGCAGCAGTGTCCAGCAGTAGTATGGTTCTCTGGCAGCAGTGTCCAGCATTAGTATGGTTCTCTGGCAGTAATGTCCAGCAGTAGAATAGGTCTCTGGCAGCAGTGTCCAGCAGTAGTATGGCTCTCTGGCAGCAGTGTCCAGCATTAGTATGGTTCTCTGGCAGCAGTGTCCAGCATTAGTATGGTTCTCTGGCAGTAATGTCCAGCAGTAGTATAGGTCTCTGGCAATGTCAGCATAGTATGGTCTCTGGCAGCAGTGTCCAGCATTAGTATGGTTCTCTGGCAGCAGTGTCCAGCAGTAGTATGGTTCTCTGGCAGCAGTGTCCAGCAGTAGTATGGTTCTCTGGCAGCAGTGTCCAGCAGTAGTATGGTTCTCTGGCAGCAGTGTCCAGCAGTAGTATGGTTCTCTGCAGCAGTGTCCAGCATAGTATGGTTCTCTGGCAAGCATGTCCAGCAGTAGATGGTCTCTGGCAGCAGTGTCCAGCAGTAGTATGGTCTCTCTGGCAGCAGTGTCCAGCATAGTATGGTCTCTGGCAGCAGTGTCCAGCATTAGTATGGTTCTCTGGCAGCAATGTCCAGCAGTAGTAATGGTTCTCTGGCAGTATGTCCAGCAGTAGTATGGCTCTCTGGCAGCAGTGTCCAGCATTAGTATGGTTCTCTGGCAGCAGTGTCCAGCAGTAGTATGGTTCTCTGGCAGCAGTGTCCAGCAGTAGTATGGTTCGCTGGCAGCAGTGTCCAGCAGTAGTATGGTTCTCTGGAAGTAATGTCCAGCAGTAGAATAGGTCTCTGGCAGCAGTGTCCAGCAGTAGTATGGTTCTCTGGAAGTAATGTCCAGCAGTAGAATAGGTCTCTGGCAGCAGTGTCCAGCAGTAGTATGGTCTCTGGCAGCATGTTCCAGCAGTTAGTATAGGTCTCTCTGGCAGCAGTGTCCAGCAGTAGTATGGTTCTCTGGCAGTATGTCCAGCATTAGTAATGGTTCTCTGGCAGCAGTGTCCAGCAGTAGTATGGTTCTCTGGCAGCAGTGTCCAGCAGTAGTATGGTTCTCTGGCAGCAGTGTCCAGCACTAGTAAGGTTCTCTGGCAGCAGTGTCCAGCAGTAGTATGGTTCTCTGGCAGCAGTGTCCAGCAGCATGGTTCTCTGCAGCATGTCCAGCAGTAGTATGTCCTGAGAATGTCCAGTAATGGTCTCTGGCAGCAGTGTCCAGCAGTAGTATGGTTCTCTGGCAGCAGTGTTCAGCACTAGTATGGTTCTCTGGCAGCAGTGTCCAGCAGTAGTATGGAGTCATGGCAGCAGAATGGTCCTCAGTAGTAGTATGGCTCTCTGGCAGCAGTGTCCAGCACTAGTATGGTTCTCTGGCAGCAGTGTCCAGCAGTAGTATGGTTCTCTGGCAGCAGTGTCCAGCACCAGTATGGTTCTCTGGCAGCAGTGTCCAGCAGTAGTATGGTTCTCTGGCAGCAGTGTCCAGCAGTAGTATGGTTCTCTGGCAGCAGTGTCCAGCAGTAGTATGGTTCTCTGGAAGTAATGTCCAGCAGTAGAATAGGTCTCTGGCAGCAGTGTCCAGCAGTAGTATGGCTCTCTGGCAGCAGTGTCCAGCATTAGTATGGTTCTCTGGCAGCAGTGTCCAGCAGTAGTATGGTTCTCTGGCAGCAATGTCCAGCAGTAGAATAGGTCTCTGGAAGTACGTGCCAGCAGTAGAATAGTCTCTGGCAGCAGTGTCCAGCATAGTATGGTCTCTGGCAGCTGTGTCCAGCATTAGTATGGTTCTCTGGCAGCAGTGTCCAGCAGTAGTATGGTTCTCTGGCAGCAGTGTTCAGCACTAGTATGGTTCTCTGGCAGCAGTGTCCAGCAGTAGTATGGTTCACTGGCAGCAGTGTCCAGTAGTAGTATGGTTCTCTGGCAGTAATGTCCAGCAGTAGAATAGGTCTCTGGCAGCAGTGTCCAGCAGTAGTATGGCTCTCTGGCAGCAGTGTCCAGCATTAGTATGGTTCTCTGGCAGCAGTGTCCAGCAGTAGTATGGTTCTCTGGCAGCAGTGTTCAGCACTAGTATGGTTCTCTGGCAGCAGTGTCCAGCAGTAGTATGGTTCACTGGCACATGCAGCATAGTTGTCCTTGGCAGATCAAGTAGATAGGTTCTCTGGCAGCAGTGTCCAGCAGTAGTATGGCTCTCTGGAAGCTATGTCCAGCATTATATGGTTCTCTGGCAGCAGTGTCCAGCAGTAGTATAGCTCTCTGGCAGCAGTGTGTCCAGCATAGTATGGTTCTCTGGCAGCAGTGTCCAGCAGTAGAATGGTTCACTGGCAGCAGTGTCCAGAGAGTATGGTTCTCTGGCAGCAATGTCCAGCAGTAGATGGTCTCTGGCAGCAGTGTCCAGCAGTAGTATGGTTCTCTGGCAGCAGTGTCCAGCAGTAGTATGGTTCTCTGGAGTAATGTCCAGCAGTAGTATGGTCTCTGGCAGCAGTGTCCAGCAGTGTATGGCTCTCTGGCAGCAGTGTCCAGCATTAGTATGGTTCTCTGCAGCAGTGTCCAGCAGTAGTATGGTTCTCTGGCAGCAGTGTTCAGCACTAGTATGGTTCTCAGGAAGATAATGGTCCTCAGCAGTTAGAATAGGTTCTCTGGCAGCAGTGTCCAGCAGTAGTATGGTCTCTGGCAGCAGTGTCCAGCATTAGTATGGTTCTCTGGCAGCAGTGTCCAGCATACTATGGTTCTCTGGCAGCAGTGTTCAGCACTAGTATGGTTCTCTGGCAGCAGTGTCCAGCAGTAGTATGGTTCACTGGCAGCAGTGTCCAGTAGTAGTATGGTTCTCTGGCAGCAGTGTCGAGCAGTAGTATGGTTCTCTGGCAGCAGCGTCCAGCAGTAGTATGGTTCTCTGGCAGCAGTGTCCAGCACTAGTATGGTTCTCTGGCAGCAGTGTCTAGCAGTAGTATGGTTCTCTGGCAGCAGTGTCCAGCAGTAGTATGGTTGTCTGGCAGCAGGGTCCAGCAGTAGCATGGTTCTCTGGTAACAGTGTCCAGCAGTAGTATGGTTCTCTGGCAGCAGTGTTCAGCACTATTATGGTTCTCTGGCAGCAGTGTCCAGCAGTAGTATGGTTCTCTGGCAGCAGTGTTCAGCACTAGTATGGTTCCCTGGCAGCAGTGTCCAGCACTAGTATGGTTCCTCTGGCAAGCAGTGTCCAGCAGTAGTATGGTTCTCTGGCAGCAGTGTCCAGCAGTAGTATGGTTCTCTGGCAGCAGTGTTCAGCACTAGTATGGTTCTCTGGCAGCAGTGTCCAGCAGTAGTATGGTTCTCTGGCAGCAGTGTCCAGCAGTAGTATGGTTCTCTGGCAGCAGTGTCCAGCAGTAGTATGGTTCTCTGGCAGTATGTCCAGCAGTAGATAGTTCTCTGGCAGCAGTGTCCAGCAGTAGTATGGTCTCTGGCAGCGTGTCCAGCATAGTATGAGTTCTCTGGCAGCAGTGTCCAGCAGTAGTATAGGTTCTCTGGCAGCAGTGTCCAGCAGTAGTATAGTTCTCTGGCAGCAGTGTTCCAGCAGTAGTATGTTCTCTGGCAGCAGTGTGCAGCAGTAGTATGGTTCTCTGGCAGCAGTGTCCAGCAGTAGTATGGTTCTCTGGCAGCAGTGTCCAGCAGTAGTATAGTTCTCTGGCAGCAGTGTCCAGCAGTAGTATAGTTCTCTGGCAGCAGTGTCCAGCAGTAGTATAGGTTCTCTGGCAGCAGTGTCCAGCAGTAGTATGGTTCTCTGGCAGCAGTGTCCAGCAGTAGTATGTTCTCTGGCAGCAGTGTCCGATATGGTCTTGCAGCAGTTCCAGCAATAGTATAGTTTCTCTGCAGCAGTGTCCAGCAGTAGTATAGTTCTCTGGCAGCAGTGTCCAGCAGTAGTATGGTTCTCTGGCAGCAGTGTCCAGCAGTAGTATAGTTCTCTGCAGCAGTGTCCAGCAGTAGTATGTTCTCTGGCAGCAGTGTCCAGCAGTAGTATAGTTCTCTGGCAGCAGTGTCCAGCAGTAGTATAGTTCTCTGGCAGCAGTGTCCAGCAGTAGTATAGTTCTCTCTCAGCAGTGTCCAGCAGTAGTATAGTTCTCTGGCAGCAGTGTCCAGCAGTAGTATAGTTCTCTGGCAGCAGTGTCCAGCAGTAGTATAGTTCTCTGGCAGCAGTGTCCAGCAGTAGTATAGTTCTCTGGCAGCAGTGTCCAGCAGTAGTATAGTTCTCTGGCAGCAGTGTGCAGCAGTGTCCAGCAGTAGTATAGTTCTCTGGCAGCAGTGTCCAGCAGTAGTATAGTTCTCTGGCAGCAGTGTCCAGCAGTAGTATAGTTCTCTGGTCAGCAGTGTCCAGCAGTAGTATAGTTCTCTGGCAGCAGTGTCCAGCAGTAGTATAGTTCTCTGGCAGCAGTGTCCAGCAGTAGTCCACCATCAAACTGATCCTCAGGTTTTCCCTGATATATCATCTTCCTGATGGTTGTCTTAGTGACAACCTTCAACGTGGGGCTCAGGTAGTCAGTAACTACGTGTCGGAGTATAACAAAGTTCATGTATGCAGTCGTATCCGAAACCTTAAGAAATGTTTTACAAGAACATGTTAAGAACTCGTTACAAACACATTGTTTGGCCATACAGTTTTTTTTAAGCTCATCGAGTTATTACCCGTTTAGTTTTGACAACGTTTATAGTCATTCATCACAACACATTTTTAAAGAACATATCTATATTCCTAATTATTTCTTCAATTAACTACGTTTACAAGATATCTTACAGCTCTTTGAACACTCTTATGATCACCTTACATTTAATTCACGACTACATCGTACAAGTCGAAACCAAGAAATTTTTTTATAACTCCAAGTTATGCTCACTTTGGTTTTTTTTCATTGTTTCATTACAAATTATACTTGGATATTTAACCTCTATGTTTTGCACGTTTAGTTATTTAAACCGATTACTTCTTCTATTAAGATTCTAATTGCTAGTTGGTTCTTTTGCATGTCATCGTCCAATGTTAATCTCTTAGAGTCTGCCATTATGATCATTATCAATCCACGACTACAACCTTAAACAATGAATCGAAGTATCCACTATGTCTTCCAAAGATTGTTCACCTACAAATTTAAGTTGGATTTGTTAGTTTGCAATATTTAAGATTATTAAACCGTTACTCTCATTGAGATCAACTTGAGCGCTAGTGGCTCTCATGTAACTCAGAGCGCTAGTGGCATCTGACTACACACCATCTCTACTGGGCCATGTATCCATCATATATTTTTACTTCTTGGTCAGTTGCTATTGTTTTATGTCTTTCTTCTTGGTTGCTATTGTTTTCTTCGCATTTTTTCCGATTCTTACTTACGTCTTATTTTAACCTTATTTCAGACTTGCATATTTTCTTTTTTTCCTTTGATGCATTTCGTCAAATTTAAATGTGTGTTCGCGATTGTAACTACATTTTTTAGCTGTTGATATTAAATTTCCTGTATAATCATACTAAGAGGCCATTATAACCTAAGTTAATACTGAGAAAAAAATTAAGTAACACTCATAAAATCGAATAAACACAAAGTAGAAAGAGAACGACAATATATTTCTTTCAGATACCATACACAGGAGAGACTAAGCTCTTTCTGCTAATCCTTATGTATCAGGGAGAGTTGATAGGCCTATCTCTGTGTAAGTGTGACAATCAGTATGTGTGTGGAGGTCGCTACCCTCAGTATTAAGCAATACATCGAGTGTCTCCTTATCACATCTAGGCATTTAACATTGTTGACAGTGAGAAATCTTCGTGGAGCTCGTCATCCTGGCTGCCTTATGTCGCCACTTCAGTATGTCAGTGTGACAGACTCTTAATCTGCTTGAAGACGAAACGCGATAATCTGCCCACGTGCACTGCACCACAATGAACAGCATCACCCAAGCTGTACACGTAGATACGCGATGATGCTGGCAATAACACGTGGCTTCCCGGACTTGACCTTTGTGGGACGTGTGATAGAGCTCTGACTTGTTCCTCGTTGGACTTATGATAGAGTGTAGTTCTCCATAACCCCTTCTAACTCATTTAACTTCTTACTACTGCTTCTGCTGCTACCGTTGCTGCTAGTGCTACTACTATAACTGCAAATACTAATAGTTGGTGGATACTAATAGCTGCTAGTGGATACTAATAGTGATGGATGGTGCATGAGTGTGTGGGGGGGGGGAGGGGGGTAGATGGAATAGGGTCTCTTTGGGTGTTATTGCGAGTAGGAAAGATAATTAATTTTAAAATGGTGCGCGACTGAGTTTGCATGCAGGTGCTCGTGTTGGACTAAGAGCCAGACTCTGGTTTGCAGTTGTTTTGTTGATGTGCTCCACGAGATCCTTCTCCACGAGTAACTCTTGCAATCTGTGTCCCTTCTTCTACCACTCTACTGACCACTAAGAGTGAAGAAATCCTTCATAACATTCTCGTGACTAGCCTATGTTTTCAAAATCCAGCTGTTCCTTAATGTTACTGGGAAGATATACTAGCGTGTCAGCGTGCCTCGTTGTGCTCCCGGTTTTTCTGGTGTTTTCACGGTCGCTCTTACGTGCTAGAACTTTAATTTGTGTCATCAATCCTATACGATACATCCCTCTAGCGCCTGGAACCAATCTTGGGCGGAAAACATTATATACTGAGTAAAAAAAGGAGAATTAGTGTGCACTTCCTAGCAGAGTTTACTGCCAGAGGGGAATCATAGGCCTGTCCCGTGTGGAAAAAATAATAATATTGAACTTTGTGTCAGAGAAAGGAAGTCTCCCTGAAAGCATTGAGTATACATAGTGTATAGTGTATACTACAGTGGCTCCCTATATATTGATGATAAAGGCTAAAGTGTCATTTGAAAACAGGTGAATTTGTAAATGAAGTGATAAGCCTATAGAGGCAGGTGCCAGAAGTCGCCAGAAACTTACCACAGGTCAGCTGTTTTAATAATCTTCCTGGCCTGCTAGTGTACTCGCATATAATCTAGTGATACCAGTGAATAGCAGAATACAGTGTTGTAGTAGCAACTAACCAGTATTATAATGGTACTTAGTGAAGTGGAGTGACTTTCATTAGTTTCTTTTTCTTGAAATACCAGACGTTACTGTGAATTTCATATAACCTGTAGTTACCAGCGGTCGCAATATACACAACGAGAAGCAATTATTACTACAAAAAAAGCGCCCTTCCTCCAAAATTTGCACCAGTCAACTATAGTGATAATATAGCATTTATTGTGGTGGAGACGGAAAAAAAAAAAAATAGAGAAGCTAGATACAGCGATTGATAAACAAAAGTGGAGGCTCGACCGTTCGTCATTGTAGGAGTGCCAGCAGTCACCGGCTCTTCAACACGCAAGTTATACTTTTGTACAATCAAATCACATATTACTCGGGTAGATAATTTCCAGTAGATCCTTCATGTGTTAGCTCAAATCACCGACCAGTATGGTTTAAATAAGTGACCCACTGATCAGATCAGATAGACTGGTCCGAACCCTTGACTGGTCCGAACCCTTGACTGGTCCGAACCCTTGACTGGTCCGAACCCTGGACTGGTTTCAAACGGTTTCGTTGTGCACCACCTAGCAGGTTATTAATAGAATATTCAAGAGGTTGCTAGTAGAATTGCAGTAAATCAACCATTCAAATCATTATGAAGCTGTGTGTAGTCTGTGGTCAGTCAAACAAACGGCTTCCACATGCATAAATTGTCATTTCTGTGGAAATTGGTGTCACGCCCCTTGTGCAGATATCCAAGAACTAGCTACAAGCAGTATTAAAACAGGGAAGTGTTTTTGGGTATGCCCAAATGAGATAAATCTGTGGACTAAAATCACAAGGGTATTAAAAGAGGTCAACATCAAAGCTGCTTTCATAGAAAACCTGGAAGCTTTCTACAACAGATGGGGAACATAAAAAGTCCGGCTGAATGGTACTGCCCTTGATACTGGCCATGTAGTCAGAAACTGTAAGGCTGGAGATGATGTCCTGGTAGTCAGTAAATGGGGGCTGATAGTGCTGTCCTGGGAGACAGTAATGGGGAAGCTGGAGGTGCTGTCCTGGGGGACAGTAATGGTGAAGCTGGAGGTGCTGTCCTGGGAGACAGTAATGGTGAAGCTGGAGATGCTGTCCTGGGAGACAGTAATGGGGAAGCTGGAGATGCTGTCCTGGGAGACAGTAATGGTGAAGCTGGAGATTTTGTCCAAGTAGTCGGGAATTATACGCAGGAAGGAATACATATGAATGACCTCATAGGGGACAGGAGCCATAGTAGGGAAACAAGTGTAGTCAAAGATAAGATAAAACCAATATTGCAAACTAGAAATACCGCAGGAAATAGCAAACAAGAGGACTCCACTAGCAATAGTGAGGATATATACCAAAAACAAATGGTGGGAGCTCCATTGTTGTGCTAGGAGGATAGAAGTAAGGACAGGGAAATAACATTGCACAACAGGGAATACAGTACAGAAACCAAGGCAAACGGAAACCAAGCCGTGGCACATACTATGCACTCGGTTATCTGCTGGCATGGGAAATTGAAAAACAGATGGGACGTGCACTATGACCACCCTAGGAAATGGCCATGCCATATGAAACAGGGAAAATGTACAAACTCACTTACTGTAAGCTTTTTCACTGAACTGTGTACCTCTTCTGTTACGGAAAAGACTGTGCTATAACTTAAATTGCCAAGGCATACCTCTAAAGGGGACAAAAGATTACCAAAAACAGTCCAGGCCAGGGAAAACTGGTAGCCACAAGCCACTCAAAGGAGAGGTTTTTAGTGCCAGGAAGGAAAAAATCTGGCAGGAAATGCAGAATCGTACACCAAATCCAGTCATTCCTGGAGTAGGAACACAGTCGATGGCCTCCACTCCTAACCAACAGATACAGTAACTAATGCCGGAAAAAAAATCCCCCAGCTACCAACATACACAGTCGAAACATTCTTCTTGCAAAATACAGGGTCTAAAGCAAGCAACAAACAACAAAATACCTTTTCATCGTGGATGCTTGCAGAGGCAAAGGCAATGTTCGAGGCTTTCACTGAGACCTCATAAAAAGGATCACTTGGACAACGAAAATATGGTTACAGGTTTCAACCTATACAGATGTGACAGACGTGAACAGGCCAAAGGGGGGGGTTGGCCTGTACATTGCCAGAGTCACTTGTTTGCACAGAACTGCTAAATGCTCATATGATGTAGTGGAAGTTTTAGCGTAAAGACGAGAACAAAAACCAGTCAATTGTGATAGTCTACAAGCTACGGATGCAACATCCCTGCAATTCCAGGAACAGCAGTTGTTAAAATTTTACCACTGGTTGGAAAAGCTTTCAGCTTCCTGACACCCACATCTTGTCTCTGGGGATTTCACTTAAGGCACTAAAATGGAGGATATAGCAAATAATATTGTTGCAGAAATAAACACCAGGAGGCAGCCTGATGAAAATCACCACTCACGCGAGTTTTAAAATCTATGCACAAAAAATTCAATTTTAAACAGCCAAATTATAGAGCCTAATGGACTGGAGAATACTCTGACCTCATCTTTCAACTAACTATGTTGATATGATAAGAAATATCCACCATATCAATAAATAATTACTCAGATCAAACATAATTGAGGTTCAGTATGTATGACGCGGAGCCCCAGACCGGACATTAAGGAAGATTAGTCACGGGGAGCATTACACCAAATTCAAACTTCAATAACAAAACATAAAGTGGACCAAGTAACCACGTCCTAACGATATAAGCTGGGAGATATACTAAGCAACACAGACCCCACTTATGCCTATGAAACAGATTATCTCGGTAGCACTCGATGTATTTGCACAAGGACTTATTCCTTAAGAAAAAGGTGGAGTAGATGTTAAAACAGAAAGGAGACAGGCGCTCCCTTTACAGGCGACGGAAAGAATACAGAGCGGCTAAAGTGGTCTATATAGCTGAAATGCGTTAGGGAGACAATGGTCAGAGAATATAGCATGCATCGAAACTAAGCTAAAAGTATCCTTTAGGGAGTCAGGATTCGCGGGTAAGAAATAAAGCTAAATTGCAAATCGAAAGAAACCAAAGTATTTCTTCTCCTATGCCAAATCAAAAATCGAGACAACGTCAGTATTGGGCCCCTACTTAAAACAGATGGTGTCTTCACAGATGAAACAAGGAATGAGTGGAGCTACTCCGTCCCAAAATATGACTCAGTTTTTAGCAAGCCGCTACAGACAGGAGTCGAAAGATCAAAATGAATTTTTTATGAGAGAGCACAAAATTGATTAACACAAGCTATACCGATGTTATCCTGACGCCAAATGACTTCGAAAGGGCGATAAAATGAAATGCCAATGCACTCTGCCCCGGGGCCAGACTCATGGAACTCTGTTGTTCGTCAGAAATGCAAGAAGGCCACTATCACTCAGAGCCTTTTCCATCCTATGGAGGGAGCATGGACACGGGGGTCTCCCACAGTTACTAAGAAACACAGACATTAGCCCCACTCCACAAGGGGGCAGTAAAGCAAACAGCAATACGAACTACAGACCCAAATAGAACTTAACATCCATATCATATAAATCTTTGAAAGGGTCCTAAGAAGCAAGATCACCACGCATCTAGAAACCCATCAGTTACAAACCCAGGGCACATGGGTTTAGAACAGGTCGCTCCTGTCTGTCTCAACTATTGGACCACTACGACAAGGTCCTAAATGCACTAGAAGACAAAAAGAATGCAGATGTAATATTACAGACTTTGCAAAAGCTTCGACAAGTGTGACCATGGCGTATAGCGCACAAAATGCGTGCTAAAGGAATAACAGGAAAAGTCGGTCGATGGATCTATAATTTCCTCACTAACAGAACACAGAGAGTAGTCGTCAACAGAGTAAAGTCCGAGGCAGCTACGGTGAAAAGCTCTGTTCCACAGGCACAGTACTCGCTCCATCTTGTTCCTCATCCTTATATCCGACATAGACAAGGATGTCAGCCACAGCACCGTGTCTTCCTTTGCAGATGACACCCGAATCTGCATGACAGTGTCTTCCATTGCAGACACTGCAAAGCTCCAGGCAGACATCAACCAAATCTTTCAGTGGGCTGCAGAAAAAAATATGAAGTTCAACGATGAGAAATTTCAATTACTCAGATATGGTAAACATGAGGAAATTAAATCTTCATCAGAGTACAAAACAAATTCTGGCCACAAAATAGAGCGAAACACCAACGTCAAAGACCTGGGAGTGATCATGTCGGAGGATCTCACCTTCAAGGACCATAACATTGTATCAATCGCATCTGCTAGAAAAATGACAGGATGGATAATGAGAACCTTCAAAACTAGGGAGGCCAAGCCCATGATGACACTCTTCAGGTCACTTGTTCTATCTAGGCTGGAATATTGCTGCACACTAACAGCACCTTTCAAGGCAGGTGAAATTGCCGACCTAGAAAATGTACAGAGAACTTTCACGGCGCGCATAACGGAGATAAAACACCTCAATTATTGGGAGCGCTTGAGGTTCCTAAACCTGTACTGGAACGCAGGAGGGAGAGATACATGATTATATACACCTGGAAAATCCTAGAGGGACTAGTACCGAACTTGCACACGAAAATCACCCACTACGAAAGCAAAAGACTTGGCAGACGATGCACCATCCCCCCAATGAAAAGCAGGGGTGTCACTAGCACGTTAAGAGACCATACAATAAGTGTCAGGGGCCCGAGACTGTTCAACTGCCTCCCAGCACACATAAGGGGGATTACCAACAGACCCCTGGCAGTCTTCAAGCTGGCACTGGACAAGCACCTAAAGTCAGTTCCGGATCAGCCGGGCTGTGGCTCGTATGTTGGTTTGCGTGCAGCCAGCAGCAACAGCCTGGTTGATCAGGCTCTGATCCACCAGGAGGCCTGGTCTCAGACCGGGCCGCGGGGGCGTTGACCCCCGGAACTCTCTCCAGGTAAACTCCAGGTAAACTGTTTACGGTCTCTCTAACAGTCTGTCCTTGTTCGCATTATGAATTATTCTCAATATTTTGCACGTGTTTATGTCACCCCTAGTCCTTCCTTTCTCTGTCACAAGGTTTAGTACATAACCCTCTGGTTCCTGGATTAGTCTGGTTGAAAACCTCAACACTTTCTCCAGTTTCCTGACATGCTTCAACATGTGTGAAATCTAAACTGGTGATACACACGGGTTTCCTTTAAGTAGTATAGTGTCCTGAATGACGCCTTGACTGGGTTCCTGAAAGCTAATCTTAGAGTTTCCAGATACCAGATGCGTGTTTGTTGCAGCAGTTATTCGGTTGTGCGTCTCAGGAAATATGCTCGGGAAAATACTCGCCCCGAGGTCCTTCTCCCTAGATGAAGTTTGCAACCTTGCGCCTCTTTTTCCTAGAGCCTGTACTGCGTCTGTGGATTCATTTGCTCCTCCCCAGTCTTCACAACTTTGTATTGGCTGGGATTAAATTCTAGCAGCCACTTGTCAGACCTGCAGTTTATCCAGGTCCATTTGTAGTCTCCTGTCCTCATCTGTTTGTATTCTCATTAGTTACATTTCATATGCGAACAGTGATACCTTTAATTATACCTTTCATTATGTCACTCATAAATACAACAAATTGTACAGGTAAACCATACCCCCGGCCGGGATTGAACCCGCGGTCATAGAGTCTCAAAACTCCAGCCCGTCGCGTTAGCCACTAGACCAGCTAGCCACAATAAGATTCATCCAACTAGGTATATTTCTACACCATAGGAAGGTTAGCACAGGCACCTCTGTGACCACAAATGCAAGTTTTTACAGACGAATCTCCAGCTAGCGTGGCCGTGACGAACTCTAGCTCAAGTCCCTTCACTGCCGTCAACTAACCTGTGCTAACCTTCCTATGGTGTAGAAATATACCTAGTTGGATGAATCTTATTGTGGCTAGCTGGTCTAGTGGCTAACGCGACGGGCTGGAGTTTTGAGACTCTATGACCGCGGGTTCAATCCCGGCCGGGGGTATGGTTTATTTGCAATCGTGTCATTACGATTTCTTAAGTCAAACTGTACAGGTCCTAGTATTGATCTTTGTGAAACCCCGCTCGTAACACACGTCCTTCATCCTACACTTGTTTTCGGATAGTCACTTGTTTTCTACCTATTAAGTATTCCTTGATCTATTGTAGTGACTTCCCTGTTATTCTTGTTTTCTTGTGTTTTTCGCCTTCCATTTTTTCGGTTCTCAAGCACTTTTAGCTAGTGCTTCTCCTCAGCTCTGGGTGAACCATGACTTTCCTCTGTTCTTTCCTTTGCTTCTTAAAAAAAAATAATACCACGGGTGGGGTCTGAATCCGCGATCAGAGTCTCTCAAAACACCAGACGCTTCTTTTACTCCCAGGCTTGAATTTCTCCATTGTCTCCAAGCACTTTCCAGCTCATACTCCATCTCCTCCTGTCTTCCCTTCCAGTTTCATTTCTCACATCACGTCATTCTGGAGTCTCCCCATGCCTGTGTAGTCTCTGCATTGAATTTTCGCTTCTCTGATCATTCCAGTGATGTCTGTCTCCAAGTTTACTGCGACAAGGCATCATGTGGCCACTTGCACCGAGGGGTCTTCAATGTTCATTATCCCCGTGTCAGAAATGTTTAGGGTGAATACAAAGCCCAACATTACCAATTCATTCCTTTCTCTCTGGTTGTGTTTTTGACGTGCTAGTAGCTCCAGGTTCTCCCATTGTTTCCTTGTGGTTCAACTCTCTCATGATCAAGAGCTTTGCCAATGCTCACTTGGTCTCTTTTGGCTGAATCCGCAATTGAATCAACCATCGGTCTGAAGAATTGAGATACTTATGCAACATATGGGAATCTTTATTAAAGAAACGTTTCGCCGCACAGTGGCTTCATCAGTCCAATACAAAGCAGGAAGGTATAAGGAGAGGAGGAGTTTGAGGTAATCAGTCTTTCAGCCTGGAAACGATGTGTTCAGTCCATCACTCTTGTAGGAAGTATAGCATAAGGCAAGAGAGGTGGCTTATACACTGTAGTCAGGTGAATCGAAGCAGGAGGCGGGATCACAGTGGGACCTGCCACTAGTGTAAGTAGGTCTTCGTCCCAAGGTTGGACAAGTGTTGAAGAATTCTTTGTATCAAGATAACATGATGTTACAGTCACTGACAGTTGTGATGAATGATTTTGAAAACCGACAAGTTGAAAAATTGAGACACTTATGCAACATATAGGAATCTTTATTGGAGAAACGTTTCGTCACACAGTGGCTTCATCAGTCCAATACAAAGCAAAGAATTCTTGAACAAATGTCCAACCTTTGGACGAAGACCTACTTACACTAGTGAATGGTCCCACTGTGATCCCGCCGCCTCCTGCTTCGACTCACCTGACTGCAGTATATAAGCCATTTCCCTGGCCCTATGCTGTACTTCCTACAAGAGTGATGGATTGAACACATCGATTCCAGGCTGAGAGACTGATTACCTCAAACTCCTCCTCTCCTTATACCTTCCTGCTTTGTATTGGACTGATGAAGCCACTGTGTGGCGAAACGTTTCTTTAATAAATATTCTCATATGTTGCATAAGTGTCTCAATTCTTCAACTTGTCGGTTTTCAAAACCATTCATCACAACCATCGGTCTGTTGTTATCAGCATATTCTTGTCTTGGTCTGATGCTATTTAGTGGAGGGTTGTGCATAACTGCTTTCTTACCACTTGGCACCTTCAGACTAAATGTGTCCCTACTATGCGGTAATTTGCCTCCTCTCTGTTTATTTCGTCTCCTCAAAACTCCACTGGTTTCTGATTAGGAGTGTTACTCCTCCACCTCCTCTGATTCCTTTGTCTTTCCTTATGTGTGCGAATGTAGTGGGAGGTTGTGGGAGTGAGTGCATTAGGTCAACTTAGAGCAGGTCGACGACCATGAGTCAGAGTCTCAACGGTTACTCCTACACTATCTTTACTCTCCCTGGATGATGTACTTAACACCAAACACTCCTCACACCGTGGAAGCAACGGCCGCTGTTATTGCCATAGCATCTGTACAAGGAGACACACTGTACACAGTTATACGTGATATCAGAATGAAGGTTGAAGCGGTTCTACGCTGGATTTCTCATTGCTATATTTTCTCTCTCTCAATAATTCCATATCTGATCTTTGCTTTGAGACTTTAGTCTTTATTTTTAAATGACATAAAATGTTTATTTTTAAATGACATAAAATGTTTATTTTTAAATGACATAAAAATGGCGGGCTTGTTTGGCACTAACTGTATATGTAATGTGATGACCTGTGTGGTCATCACATTGATGACCTGTGTGGTCATCATAGTGCTGACCTGTGTGGTCATCACTGTGATGACCTGTGTGGTCATCACAGTGATGACCTGTGTGGTCATCACTGTGATGACCTGTGTGGTCATCACAGTGATGACCTGTGTGGTCATCATAGTGCTGACCTGTGTGGTCATCACAGTGATGACCTGTGTGGTCATCACAGTGATGACCTGTGTGGTCATCACTGTGATGACCTGTGTGGTCAGCACAGTGATGACCTGTGTGGTCATCACTGTGATGACCTGTGTGGTCATCTCAGTGATGACCTGTGTGATAATTATAGTGATGACCTGTAAATTCTTCAAAATAATGACCTATGGGCACCTCAAAAAATAGGTTTACTTCTTCAAATGATGACGTGCTCTTCAAAGTAATGTATTTGACCTGTTCTTCAATACTGGGATCAGTCAGTCAATACTGGGATCATTCAGTCAATACTGGGATCATTCAGTCAATACTGGGATCATTCAGTCAATACTGGGATCATTCAGTCAATACTGGGATCATTCAGTCAATACTGGGATCATTCAGTCAATACTGGGATCATTCAGTCAATACTGGGATCAGTCACAATACTGGGATCAGTCACAATACTGGGATCATTCAGTCAATACTGGGATCATTCAGTCAATACTGGGATCATTCAGTCAATACTGGGATCATTCAGTCAATACTGGGATCATTCAGTCAATACTGGGATCATTCAGTCAATACTGGGATCATTCAGTCAATACTGGGATCAGTCACAATACTGGGATCAGTCACAATACTGGGATCATTCAGTCAATACTGGGATCATTCAGTCAATACTGGGATCATTCAGTCAATACTGGGATCAGTCACAATACTGGGATCAGTCAGTCAATACTGGGATCATTCAGTCAATACTGGGATCATTCAGTCAATACTGGGATCATTCAGTCAATACTGGGATCATTCAGTCAATACTGGGATCATTCAGTCAATACTGGGATCATTCAGTCAATACTGGGATCATTCAGTCAATACTGGGATCAGTCACAATACTGGGATCAGTCACAATACTGGGATCATTCAGTCAATACTGGGATCATTCAGTCAATACTGGGATCATTCAGTCAATACTGGGATCAGTCACAATACTGGGATCATTCAGTCAATACTGGGATCAGTCACAATACTGGGATCATTCAGTCAATACTGGGATCAGTCACAATACTGGGATCATTCAGTCAATACTGGGATCATTCAGTCAATACTGGGATCAGTCACAATACTGGGATCATTCAGTCAATACTGGGATCAGTCACAATACTGGGATCATTCAGTCACAATACTGGGATCATTCAGTCAATACTGGGATCATTCAGTCAATACTGGGATCAGTCACAATACTGGGATCATTCAGTCACAATACTGGGATCATTCAGTCAATACTGGGATCATTCAGTCAATACTGGGATCAGTCACAATACTGGGATCATTCAGTCAATACTGGGATCATTCAGTCAATACTGGGATCAGTCACAATACTGGGATCATTCAGTCAATTCTGGGATCAGTCACAATACTGGGATCATTCAATCACAATACTGGGATCATTCAGTCAATACTGGGATCAGTCACAATACTGGGATCATTCAGTCAATACTGGGATCAGTCACAATACTGGGATCATTCAGTCAATACTGGGATCATTCAGTCAATACTGGGATCAGTCACAATACTGGGATCATTCAGTCAATACTGGGATCAGTCACAATACCAGCTGGGATCATTCAGTCAATACTGGGATCATTCAGTCAATACTGGGATCAGTCACAATACTGGGATCATTCAGTCAATACTGGGATCATTCAGTCAATACTGAGATCAGTCACAATACTGGGATCATTCAGTCACAATACTGGGATCATTCAGTCAATACTGGGATCATTCAGTCAATACTGGGATCAGTCACAATACTGGGATCATTCAGTCACAATACTGGGATCATTCAGTCAATACTGGGATCAGTAACAATACTGAGATCATTCAGTCAATACTGGGATCATTCAGTAACAATACTGGGATCATTCAGTCACAATACTGGGATCATTCAGTCAATACTGGGATCAGTAACAATACTGGGCTCATTCAGTCAATACTGGGATCAGTAACAATACTGGGATCATTCAGTCACAATACTGGGATCATTCAGTCAATACTGGGATCATTCAGTCACAATACTGGGATCATTCACTCACAATATTGGCATCAATCAGTCCCAATTTTGGTATCAATCAGTCAATATTGGGATCACTGAATCCCAATTTTGGGATCATTCAGTGCCAGTGATTCAACAAATGTGGAAGTGTTCTTGATATTTAAATCTAATGAAATGCTAGTTTCTTGGTAAAGGGACTGTGCTCGGTCCAGGGACTGTGCTCGGTCCAGGGACTGTGCTCGGTCCAGGGACTGTGCTCGGTCCAGGGACTGTGCTCGGTCCAGGGACTGAGCTTGGTCCAGGGACTGAGCTTGGTCCTGGGACTGTGCTTGGTCCAGGGACTGTGCCTGGTCCAGGGACTGTGCTTGGTCCAGGGACTGTGCTTGATCCAGAGATTGTGCTTGGTCCTGGGACTGTGCTTGGTCCAGATATTGAGCTTGGTCCAGGGACTGTGCTTGGTCCAGGGACTGTGCTTGGTCCAGAGACTGAGCTTGGTCCAGGGACTGAGCTTGGTCCAGGGACTGTGCTTGGTTCAGAGACTGCTTGGTCCAGGGACTGTGCTTGGTCCAGAGACTGCTTGGTCCAGAAACTGTGCTTGGTCCAGGAACTGAGCTTGGTCCAGGGACTGTGCTTGGTCCAGGGACTGTGCTTGGTCCAGGGACTGTTCTTGGTCCTGGGACTGTGCTTGGTCCAGGTACTGAGCTTGGTCCAGGGACTGAGCTTGGTCCAGGGACTGTGCTTGGTCCAGGGACTGTGCTTGGTCCAGGGACTGTGCTTGGTCCAGGGACTGTGCTGTATCCTGGGACTGTGCTTGGTCCAGGGACTGTGCTTGATCCAGAGATTGTGCTTGGTCCAGGGACTGTGCCTGGTCCAGGGACTGTGCTTGATCCAGGGATTGTGCTTGGTCCAGGAACTGAGCTTGGTCCAGGGACTGAGCTTGGTCCAGGGACTGAGCTTGGTCCAGGGACTGTGCTTTATCCTGGGACTGTGCTTGGTCCAGGGACTGTGCCTGGTCCAGGGACTGTGCTTGGTCCAGGGACTGTGCTTGATCCAGAGATTGTGCTTGGTCCAGGGACTGAGCTTGGTCCAGGGGCTGTGCTTAGTCCAGGGACTAAGCTTGGTCCAGGAACTGAGCTTGGTCCAGGGACTGAGCTTGGTCCAGGGACTGTGCTTGGTCCAGGGACTGTGCTTGGTCCAGGGACTGAGCTTAGTCCAGGGACTGTGCTTGGTCCAGGGACTGAGCTTGGTCCCGGGACTGCTTGGTCCAGGGACTGAGCTTGGTCCCGGGACTGTGCTTGGTCCAGGGACTGAGCTTGGTCCAGGGACTGTGCTTGGTCCAGGGACTGTGCTTGGTCCAGAGACTGAGCTTGGTCCAGGGACTGTGCTTGGTCCAGGGTCTGAGCTTGGTCCAGGGACTGTGCTTGGTCCAGGGACTGTGCTTGGTCCAGGGACTGTGCTTGGTCCAGGGACTGTGCTTGGAGATTGTCCCCAAAGCTCAGTCTCCAAAGTCGTCCTCATCATGTTGACGGGGCACAGCCTCCTGATGGGGTGGGAGTGGGAGAAGGGAGGCCTATCAAAAATTATGATTTATGTCTGCTCTTCAAAACAAGACCAGTTTGCTCTTCAAAACAATTTCCTAGGGCTCTGGTGGCCTGGTGGTTAACGCTCTCGCTTCACACGGCGAGGGCCTGGGTTCGATTCCCAGCCAGAGTAGAAACATTGGACGTGTTTCTTTCCACCTGTTGTCTATGTTCCCCATCAGTAAAATGGGTACCTGGGTGTTAGTCGACTGGTGTGGGTCGCATCCTGGGACACTGACCTAAGGAGGCCTGGTCACAGACCGGGCCGCGGGGGCGTTGACCCCCGGAACTCTCTCCAGGTAACTCCAGGTATGCCTATGAAAGTAATGTTCTATTTGTTTTCCAGTGTAATAACTGGTGTTTGCTTCAAAGTAGACATCTGTTTGCTAATAAAAGTAATTCCCTAATTGATTTTCAAAGTACTGGCCTTATTCTTCTTCAGTGATTTACACTGTCTTCTCTCCTATATTATGGGTGTGTGTGGGTGGTAGTACTGTAAAGCAGTAAGCCTCTTACAGTGTGTTAGGAGTCAGGTGACACTTCACTGGGTGAGGTGTCACCTGCTCTGAGGTCCTCTTTAAATACGTGTGTAATTACCCACATGAAAGTACTCGGGTGTTCTTCCTATTTTCTCTGTGATATTTTTATCTATTATGAATGGTATACAGTACTAAGAAGTTCGTGGGTAAGATATATGTGCAACATTTAGGAATCTTTTTTGGCGAAATGTTTGGGCAATAAAGATACCAACAGGTTGCATATGTGTCTTGTTCATCAACTTGTTAGGATTGTATACCATTTAAAATATATTTGACTGATCACGGTGTTTTGGTCTTCTTTAACTCGATTACATTCAACTGTTTGCACCTGTGGCGTCTTGTCTTGTTGTTATACCTAATGTCTGTTGTTCTTGTTGTAATATTCGTCAGGGCAGAGTCCTGACACCGGTCTTGATCTTTCGACGACCAATTTTGTAGGAAGGGACTGACCACATTTTTATACCTCAAAATTACGTCTTCAGTAGTCTACTGCCTCTACGGTTATAATTGTCTGATTTAACTGAGGAAGCCACCAGGCTTCCTCAGTTAAATTCAAACAATTAAATATAACCAAGTGTTGCACGTGTGTTACCCATCAACAACTCACAGTCATAAGTTCAATTTCCGGACAGGGTGAAGCGTATGGATAAGTCTATGTACACAAATAACCACTTTTTACACGAGAATTTCCAAATGCTTGGCGACGTCCACTTCTTTCTACCCCGGATACGTATACTCGTACATAACTCCTCTAGGTAGGCTACGAGGAGGCTCAACAAGCATCTAAATATCTATGAGATAGAGGCATTGACGGAAGTAAGCTGTTGATTCTTGTCCGTTTGAGGCTTTTCTATAGAAATGATCATTATTATTTATTAACACTTTATTCCTAAAAGACAGTAGTACGCTATTTCACCAACAGGTGGCATCAACAAGAGAAACTTGGAGCAGAACTGACACTAGAGGAAGAGCAGACTACATATCCTGGGCCTCGAGATATGTAAGAAAAAGTTTCTGAAACTAAAATATAGAATTCTCAAAAAGTTTCTCTCCTTTTCTAGGTGTGAGTTATGTCTCTCATAAAAAGACATTGATTGTCAGGCTGCATAATGTGAACCTAAATATGTAATAACTGCAAGAAATGTGACTTTAAGTTTATATATAGTTCGCATTTCCTGTGGTAGTTTTGGCAGATTTGGCCACGAGGTCTGGTGTTTTCGGTACCATGTTTGAACATGCTGAGCGGGAGACGTCCCAAGATTCTCGGGAATATCAAAGACTTAAACTGTAGGTAAAATTCAGTCTAGCTATATAAAATATCTTACGAGTATATCCGAGACGTAAATTATGCACCGTGGGTGTCCTCGAACATTTAATAAATTCACTATAACTTTCAAGTTTCTGTCACTCATAAACGAGGAGTCTGAAGATAAAATCCATCATGGAACCATATAGAAATAAGCAGGATACTGCGGTACTTACACACCCCATAAAAAAAACCTGAGTAAATGTGGTGTTGCCCTACTGGCGCCATCAACAAACATCACCAACAATTACTAGTTTTTCAAGCAACAATTACTTGAAGTGTAGGTCTGGTCGGTGCCTCCTGCCGTGTTCGTAAACATTAGTAGCTGTGAGTGTGGTGGGCGAGGCGGGAGGGCGGGCGAGCGGCACGCACCCTCCCACACCCCCTTCCTTAACCTTGTTATTGACAAAAGAATATTATGGAAATTCTCTCCGAGCCTGCAACACACACCCAGTATGCGCAGCTTCTACTTCCTTGCACCGTCAAGTCTCTTCAGCACAGCGGGCGGACCCTGAGTGCCTGCTTGTCCTCGAGGGCAGACGAGCACTGCAAGACCGGCAAAGAAATTGATCTACAATTGGCCTAAACAAGGCATTAGAAGTCTGGTTTTACTGTCTCTGGACAGTGTTGGGAGTCGAACCTCCCGTACCCTCTCCTTTCCACCATTGCTCACTGCATTAGTAAGACCAAATATGGAACCCTCTCTTTATGGATAGAAACTGACTCCGTGCTTCTTGTCGCCTCCAGCTAGTCGGGTAAACCCTTATTTAAACCCTTAATGAACCACGATAATTAGCCTCCATTTGTTTGTCGAGAGTCGTAGATCACAGCGAGACGTGTGGTCCACTTGCTAAGGCCATAAAAAGACAGGTTGCTGCTAATTCGTCAGGTTTAATGCCGACCGCAAACTTTTTTAACGTTCTCTCTTATTTTTTTTGAACGTTTTGGGAGCGTCATCGCCGAGTTGTTCCGACAGGTAAACAGATAGTACCTTCCTGCGCTCTTCGTTGGCTGAGGATAGTACCCGACCCCTCCTATGACCGGTGGGAAAATTTGCTTTGGAAAAAATCTAATTAAGACTATATTTTCCTCTTTTCGGAGAGGGAAGGAAAACAATTACGAATATTTCAAAGCACTAAATGCATGAGATAAGGAAAATAAGATTGTATCGGCTAGTCAATAAGCTCCACGCATCTTACTCATTTACATCTTATTAAAAAAAAAAACACAATATTAGGTATTCTTCACATTTTCATCACTCTGTGAGGAAGAATGGTAATCAACTTAGCGTGAAGTGTTGAAGACATTTACTGCTTCATTAACACGGAGGGCTGGAGACATTTAGTGGTCACACTTAACACGAGCTGTGGAAACATTTACTCTAGGCTTAACAAGAGGTGAAGATGTTTACAGGCGATACTTTGACGTGGAACACTAGAGGCCGTTAACGATTAGAGCGTGTTACAAGAGTGAATGTTGTTAGTGTGTTAGCAGTGCTGACATCCCAGGTGTGAGAGTGTTTGCAGTGTTATGAGGCTGACAGTTTGCATTGTTAGTGTTTAGAGCATATTAGAAGGCTTATAAGTTAGAGAGACAGAGAGAGAGATAGAAGAGTGTGTTGGAGTGAGTTGTAGAGGATTGACTGCAATGTGTTAGGAACTAGACGTTTGTGTGTGTTAGAATTAAAGGGAATGTCTAGGAGATAGTTACATCGTCAAGAACATTTTACCAGGTGCATCACGCCTCTCGTGAGAGGCTGATTGATCAATACCATAGAACACTGAAACTCTCAAACAAAACACTAAAAATCTTGACAATAAAAATGGCCAGACAAGCAGTTTAAGACGCAAATTTTTAACAAATTTCAGCGTCATTTGGCATCGAAGTGTCGAGATTTCGTTTATATATATATATATATATATATATATATATATATATATTATATAATATATATATATATATATATATATATATATATATATATCAGATTCCTGTAGGAATCATGAAAATACCAATTGAGAAGTCTTCAACTCACAGGAGTCGTGAAGCATCAGGGATGAAGGAGGTAATTAGGTTTGATTCAAGGAAGATGACTCCAGTTCCTTTGATTGAAAGCCCTTCACCAGTCTTCTCTAGAGAGAGATTTTCCCTTCTCGGAGATTGCTGCGGAAAATAATAAAAGCTTGGGCTATTTCTCAGCACTAGTTCTGGATAATCTACTGTATATTCCCCTTGACCTGACCATATAGCTTCTTATACGTCTTATAATTCTTAGAACCATGGAAACCTGAGCAGTATAATTTTTAGTACGATAGTGTCCTGAGCAGTATAATTCTGTTTAGTACCATGGTGACCTAAGCAGTATAACTCTGATAAATGCCAGTGTGCATATAATCTCCTATAATACTACATAATGTAATATACTTCAGCTTCACAAACTTGAGTAAATGATTTATAAATATTTCGAGTACACATGCAGGATAAATATTCACTTTTTTAAAAAAAGGCAGTGCGTCATAGTGGACCGTCTTATTTCCATTGGGGTCCTCAATCTTGTCCCCCAGGATGCGACCCACACCAGTCGACTGACACCAGGTATCTATTTGCTGCTAGGTGAACAGGACAACAGGTGTAACGAAAAGCGTCGAAATATTTTCACCCCGCCGGGAATCGAACCCGGATCCTTCACGTGTGAAGCGAGAGCTTTGCCAACCAGGCCACGGGTGGAACCCCCTTCCACAAGGCTGCACCACAGTGATCATGTCCCACACACAGAACACAATAAATTTACACATGACCCAGTCCTGACACTAACTCCACAATATTATCATACAATTTGTGTGCTCATGAAAGCGTAGCAGTGTTTTCAAAATCCTCTTGAGTGAAGTCAGAGTGACTATCAGTCGTAGTAGCGGCATTGCCCACAAACTCATTCAAAAGACCATAGACGTAGGTTACCGACACAAGAAATGTAGACATTTTAAGTCCCGAAGGAAATATTGCGTAATGTGCATACGGATAAGGAAGCGTTTAATGGAGAGTGACTACAATTCGTAGTCGTTCGTACGGCTCGTAGTCGCATCTTCCCACGAGATACTTTTGGTCCACTGAGCAGACTGATGGGGTGGAAAAAGGGGAAACAGACTGTTTGTAGCAACCGTTGTTACGTCCATTAAATGTTAACAATCTTACACTAACTTAATGGTTATAATTATAACTATGGCTTTAAAAAGAGGTGGACCGGGAAGCCGACGGAAGTCCTCGGTCAGATGGTCAAAAGCTCCAGCTGTTGGTCATCATATGAGCAAGACCCCCATCAGGAAACAACTGTCCTGTTTCCTGACAAGCATTTTACAGCAATCCTAGATTCAACATTAACAAATGAGAAGTAAATAGTGTATAAACGGCAAACAGTGTACATGCGAACACTGCACTGCACAAACCACTGTTCTTGCTTGTGCAACCACCAATGCACGGTCTACTACACATGCTTCTGCGTTCCATACTACAAGAATCACAGCGCATGCTTCTGCACCAGCCACTGAACCTGTCACTGTACGCGTCACTGCACATGTCACTGCACATATCACTTGACATCTCACTGCACCAGCCACTGCACCAGCCACTGCACCAGTCACCGCACCAGCTACTGTACCAGACACGGCAAGTGACACTGCACGTGTCACTGTATATCATCACGCCAGTCACTGCACCAGCTACTGCACCAGACACTGCAACTGTCACTGCACCAGCTACTGCATGTGTCACTGAACGTGTCACTGCACAATATACTGCACATGTCACTACACCAATCACTACAAATGTCACTGCACCAGCCACTGCACTAATCACTGCACCAGTCTTTGTACCAGTCATTGCACAAGTCATTGCATTAGCCACTGAACATGTCATTGCACGTGCCACTGCATCAGTCACTGCACCGGTCCAGTCACCGCACGTGTCACTGCACGGATCACTGACTCAGCCACTGCGCTTGTCAGTGAACGTGTCAATGTACAAGCCATTGCACATATCACTGCACCAGTCACTGCACCGGCCAGTGCACCAGCCATTGCACTAATCATTGGACCAGAAATGCACCAGTCACTGAACGTGTCACCACATGTGTCACTGCACCCGTCACTGCACGAGCCACTGAATCAGACATGTCACTGCACCAGCCACTGAGCCAGTCACTGCACAAATCACTGCACCGTTCACTGCACTAGTCATTGCAAGTGTCACTACACGTGTCACTACACCAGTCACTGTACCAGTAGCTGCACGAATCACTGCACCAGTCATTAAACGAGTCATTGCACTAGCCCAGTCACTATACGTGTTACTGCACCAGTCACTACAAGTCACTGCACAAGTCACTCCACCAGTCACTGCACCAGTCACTCCACCAGTCTAGTCACTGCACCAGTCACTCCACCAGTCTAGTCACTGCACCAGTCACAGGGAAGCTCCATCATAAAGGGATGAGTAGCAGTTTATGACACAACTTATGAAGCAATATATCATTACTCAGCAACTCTTAAAGTTACGCTTGACTGAGTTTTGTACTGAGGTGGTGAGGCTGTGACCAGCACACCTGTCCGCTGTACTACTGTGACCAGCACACCTGTCCGCTGTACTACTGTGACCAGCGCACCTGTCAGCTGTACTACTGTGACCAGCACACCTGTCAGCTGTACTACTGTGACCAGCACACCTGTCCGCTGTACTACTGTGACCAGCACACCTGTCCGCTGTACTACTGTGACCAGCACACCTGTCACCTGTACTACTGTGACCAGCACACCTGTCCGCTGTACTACTGTGACCAGCACACTGTCAGCTGTACTACTGTGACCAGCACACCTGTCCGCTGTACTACTGTGACCAGCACACCTGTCACCTGTACTACTGTGACCAGCACACCTGTCCGCTGTACTACTGTGACCAGCACACTGTCAGCTGTACTACTGTGACCAGCACACCTGTCCGCTGTACTACTGTGACCAGCACACCTGTCACCTGTACTACTGTGACCAGCACACCTGTCCGCTGTACTACTGTGACCAGCACACCTGTCAGCTGTACTACTGTGACCAGCACACCTGTCAGCTGTACTACTGTGACCAGCACACCTGTCAGCTGTACTACTGTGACCAGCACACCTGTCCGCTGTACTACTGTGACCAGCACACCTGTCCGCTGTACTACTGTGACCAGCACACCTGTCAGCTGTACTACTGTGACCAGCACACCTGTCAGCTGTACTACTGTGACCAGCACACCTGTCAGCTGTACTACTGTGACCAGCACACCTGTCAGCTGTACTACTGTGACCAGCACACCTGTCAGCTGTACTACTGTGACCAGCACACCTGTCAGCTGTACTACTGTGACCAGCACACCTGTCAGCTGTACTACTGTGACCAGCACACCTGTCCGCTGTACTACTGAGACCAGCAAGTTGTCAGTTGTATTACTGAGACCAGCAAGTTGTCAGCTGTACTACTGAGACCAGCAAGTTGTCAGCTGTACTACTGAGACCAGCAAGTGTAGCTGTACTACTGAGACCAGCAAGTTGTCAGCTGTACTACTGAGACCAGCAAGTTGTCAGCTGTACTACTGAGACCAGCAAGCTGTCAGCTGTACTACTGAGACCAGCAAGCTGTCAGCTGTACTACTGAGACCAGCAAGCTGTCAGCTGTACTACTGAGACCAGCAAGTTGCCAGCTGTACTACTGAGACCAGCAAGTTGTCAGCTGTACTACTGAGACCAGCAAGTTGTCAGCTGTACTACTGAGACCAGCAAGTTGTCAGCTGTACTACTGAGACCAGCAAGTTGTCAGCTGTACTACTGAGACCAGCAAGTTGTCAGCTGTACTACTGTGACCAGCAAGCTGTCAGCTGTACTACTGAGACCAGCAAGCTGTCAGCTGTACTACTGAGACCAGCAAGCTGTCAGCTGTACTACTGAGACCAGCAAGTTGTCAGCTGTACTACTGAGACCAGCAGTTGTCAGCTGTACTACTGAGACCAGCAAGTTGTCAGCTGTACTACTGAGACCAGCAAGTTGTCAGCTGTACTACTGAGACCAGCAAGTTGTCAGCTGTACTACTGAGACCAGCAAGTTGTCAGCTGTACTACTGTGACCAGCAAGCTGTCAGCTGTACTACTGTGACCAGCAAGCTGTCAGCTGTACTACTGAGACCAGCAAGCTGTCAGCTGTACTACTGAGACCAGCAAGTTTTCAGCTGTACTACTGAGACCAGCAAGTTGTCAGCTGTACTATGGAGACCAGCAAGTTGTCAGCTGTACTACTGAGACCAGCAAGTTGTCAGCTGTACTACTGTGACCAGCAAGCTGTCAGCTGTACTACTGAGACCAGCAAGTTGTCAGCTGTACTACTGAGACCAGCAAGCTGACAGCTGTACTACTGAGACCAGCAAGTTGTCAGCTGTACTACTGTGACCAGTACACCTGTCAGCTGTACTACTGTGACCAGCAAGTTGTCAGTTGTACTACTGAGACCAGCACACCTGTCAGTTGTACTACTGTGACCAGCAAGTTGTCAGCTGTACTACTGTAACCAGCAAGTTGTCAGCTGTACTACTGAGACCAGCAAGTTGTCAGCTGTACTACTGTGACCAGCACACCTGTCAGTTGTACTACTGTGACCAGTACACTTGTCAGCTGTACTACTGAGACCAGCAAGTTGTCAGCTGTACTACTGAGACCAGCAAGTTGTCAGCTGTACTACTGTGACCAGCAAGTTGTCAGCTGTACTACTGTGACCAGTACACCTGTCAGCTGTACTACCGTGACCAGCAAGCTGTCAGCTGTACTACTGAGACTAGCAAGCTGTCAGCTGTACTACTGAGACCAGCAAGTTGTCAGCTGTACTACTGAGACCGGCAAGTTGTCAGCTGTACTACTGAGACCAGCAAGTTGTCAGCTGTACTACTGAGACCAGCAAGTTGTCAGCTGTGCTACTGAGACCAGCAAGTTGTCAGCTGTACTACTGAGACCAGCAAGTTGTCAGCTGTACTACTGAGACCAGCAAGTTGTCAGCTGTACTACTGAGACCAGCAAGTTGTCAGCTGTACTACTGAGACCAGCAAGTTGTCAGCTGTACTACTGAGACCAGCAAGTTGTCAGCTGTACTACTGAGACCAGCAAGTTGTCAGCTGTACTACTGAGACCAGCAAGTTGTCAGCTGTACTACTGAGACCAGCAAGTTGTCAGCTGTACTACAGAGACCAGCAAGTTGTCAGCTGTACTACTGAGACCAGCAAGTTGTCAGCTGTACTACTGTGACCAGCAAGCTGTCAGCTGTCCTACTGAGACCAGCAAGTTGTCAGCTGTACTACTGAGACCAGCAAGTTGTCAGCTGTACTACTGTGACCAGCAAGCTGTCAGCTGTATTACTGAGACCAGCAAGCTGTCAGCTGTGTACTACTGAGACCAGCAAGTTGTCAGCTGTACTACTGTGACCAGCAAGTTGTCAGCTGTACTACTGAGACCAGCAAGCTGTCAGCTGTACTACTGAGACCAGCAAGCTGTCAGCTGTACTAATGAGACCAGCAAGCTGTCAGCTGTACTACTGAGACCAGCAAGTTGTCAGCTGTACTACTGAGACCAGCAAGTTGTCAGCTGTACTACTGTGACCAGCAAGCTGTCAGCTGTACTACTGAGACCAGCAAGTTGTCAGCTGTACTACTGAGACCAGCAAGTTGTCAGCTGTAATACTGTGACCAGCAAGTTGTCAGCTGTACTACTGAGACCAGCAAGTTGTCAGCTGTAC
Organism: Cherax quadricarinatus; assembly: GCF_026875155.1. Lineage (NCBI taxonomy): Eukaryota > Metazoa > Arthropoda > Malacostraca > Decapoda > Parastacidae > Cherax > Cherax quadricarinatus. The sequence continues at coordinate 12,507,316 of NC_069432.1, read as the reverse complement.
TACTGAGACCAGCAAGTTGTCAGCTGTACTACTGAGACCAGCAAGTTGTCAGCTGTACTACTGAGACCAGCAAGCTGGCCGCTGTACTACTGAGACCAGCAAGTTGTCAGCTGTACTACTGAGACCAGCAAGTTGTCAGCTGTACTACTGAGACCAGCAAGCTGTCAGCTGTACTACTGAGACCAGCAAGCTGTCAGCTGTACTACTGAGACCAGCAAGCTGTCAGCTGTACTACTGAGACCAGCAAGCTGTCAGCTGTACTACTGAGACCAGTAAGTTGTCAGCTGTACTACTGAGACCAGCAAGTTGTCAGCTGTACTACTGAGACCAGCAAGTTGTCAGCTGTACTACTGAGACCAGCAAGCTGTCAGCTGTACTACTGAGACAAGCAAGCTGTCAGCTGTACTACTGAGACCAGCAAGCTATCAGCTGTACAATTGAGACCAGTAAGCTATCAGCTGTACAGATGAGACCAGTAAGCTGTCAGCTTCACAACTGTCACCAACAAGCTGCCAGGATTAAAGTATTTTTATGACCAAATGCTTCCTAAATGTATGTTGCAAGTCCACCTTCTCAACGTAGCTATCAAAAGAATATCATCTTCATTTACTACAAGTACATGTACAAGTTATACAGTCCTAGCTGACATCAATGACATACTACTATATAGAAAGCCGCTTGTTATGCAGAGCATTTCCCGCAAATTAGGTCAGTTTTGTTCCAGGATGCGACTCACACCCACACCCAGGTACCCATTTTACTGATAGGTGAACAGAGACAACCGGTGTAAAGAAATACGCCCAATGTTTCTATCTTCGCTTAGAACCGTACCCAGCCCCTTGTGTGTGAAGCGAGAACTTCAGCCTCCGAGCCACGGGGCCTGGTGGCATTTGTGTTCACGGTTGTTAAGTGAGAACATTCCGCATCCACCAGACACAGTGCAGCACACAGCCTGGGGAAGAAGACACTAATGTACTTTTTAGGATATTTAGAGGATATGTTTCGCCATGAGTGACTTCTTCAGTCCTAATACAAAGATAACGTTTCGCCAATTGTAGCCTAGTATGGGCCAACAGGCCTGCTGCAGTGTTCCTCCTTTCTTATGTTCTGATGAAACGTTTCCTCTGTCATGAACCTTACACAAGTGTCTTATTCCTCATGTTGTCGGTATGAACATAATATTGTACAGCACACGGCACATACGTACTCCAGAAAGAACCTGTGTTGTTTCAAAATATGGCTATGTTGCATTTTTCACAATCATCCCCTGCTGCAACTGCCTTAGGGATGAGGACTGTTAAATCCACTTGGAATGTTCTCGCTAGTTCATACTCGTACTTATCTCATAAAATAATCCTTGAAGAGAGAAGTGAGCATTACTATCATCTCGCACACAAAGTTGGGAAGAATATTCCCATTACCTCTTTGTGCTACTGCAGTAGATGGCATGAATAAAATTGATGAGTTAATTTGAATGACGTGTTTGTCTTAATTTTGTTCCAGGTTTTAAGTCATTACATGTACACACTGACATTTCTTAACGGTTCCATCACTCAGTTTAACTGTCTATACTGCACTGTATCTCAAAGTCCATCTGAGTTTTATCACAGTTGATGCCATCACCTTCGGTAGCTGTCAGACCACCAGCCAGAGATCGAGGTTCATGAAATCCACTATCAACTTATATATCTAGAACCAGTCCAAGATTTGTTTTCATATCTTACATATCCAGCTTCCGTCTTGCTATCCCAAATTTCCTATGAAGAGACCTAGTAGTAGCGTGTTGTCTACTCGACAGCGTGTTTAGAGATACTGTTGTTTGACACATTCTGTCATGCCTCTACCTCTGCTGAGGCCCCTATGTCTCTTCAAGGACTTCGTCATGATTTGCTCAATCACAAGGTCAGTACGAAGTCTCACACTTCTTCGCTCTGCATGATGTTCTTCCTTAACAAATGTCTTGTACAACCAAAGAAGCAAACGAGGCAGTTTCTGCATCATCAGGACACAGAGACAAGCACTGTAGCATATTTGTGCAATATTGCACAAGTGTCTTCAACTTATCAGTTTTTAAACTATTTACATAACACACTTTAACATAGTTGATAAGCAACAAAGAGATTCAGTTAGCTTGTCCACGGCAGACAAATGACCCTCCCATTACCCTCGTTCCTCACAGATGATGAATCCCATCACACTAATGTACTTTAAATATAGTAATAATGTTGGTAATATTACCGACAATATATTAGGTAAAAGGAGACAGGTACAACTAATGTGATATTTTATTGTGGCAACGTTTTGCTCTCCAGGAGCTTTGTCAAGCCTAGGTACCGGCTGATAAAGCTCCTGGAGAGCGAAACGTTGCCACAATAAAATGTCACATTAGTTGCACTTGTGTCCTTTTACTTAACATAAAATATTGTAGTCACAACTTTTCTGTGCGTGATTGACTGCTCAATAAATTTTCCTGCTCTTTACAAAATCATCTAGTGAAACAATCACTGAAGATTCAGCAATGGCACCTGGAGGGGATGCTGAGCTCATGGACACCAAGAGTACTTCCAATTCTTGATCCACCACAGGAGTCTTTTAAGTCGGTAGAACTGGGTTCTTGAGCCACTTTGTAACTGTTGCAGAATCTGAATTTCCACAAAACTCAGAGGAGTCCTGCGGAAATAGTGGCATATAATTTGTTGCAAGAGCCATCTCTATCAGAGTCCTCGGAGAAAACTTGCATTGTCTTTACTGCTCATGTAAAAGAAAGTTAAATATACCCAAATCTCAACATTTGGATTGAGATTTATGATTGACAAGAGGAATGCATCTGACTTCCTGACAGTTTTTCCATTATTAGCGCTCAACCCATGTTGCATGAAGCCTGACCAGCTTCCTGTAGGAACTTCTGATCTGTTGAGAAGCCTAAATGGCATTTGAATAAAACTGCTAAATGGCATTTAAATAAAACTGCTAAATGGCATTTAAATAAAACTGCTAAATGGCATTTAAATAAAACTGCTAAATGGCATTTAAATAAAACTGTTAAATGGCATTTAAATAAAACTGCTAAATGGCATTTGAATAAAATACGGATGGCTGTTTTGTGTATGGAAACGGTAAAATTAGCGCTGGTTTAAGTATTGTTCCTAAAAGAGATGATGTTGGAGGTCCAGTGAATAGGATAATTGGTATCCCTTTATCTGTAATCAGCTCATTAGCTTCCTTGTTCTACGCTTGATGCGCTGACCAATCAAATGTAAATGGTGTTCGGTGAACATTGCTATTACTCCCACACAGTGGAATATCCATTTTTTAGTCTTTGTATGTGATCAATACATTGACACAACTGACAGCTGTGTGAATGTCGGGTATGATGGAGCTGTTAAAGTTTCGAAACACTCCTCTTGAATGACTTTACCCTTGAATAAACAAACTTTGGCATACGAAAGTAAAAAACCAAGCAGAAAAAGTTCATCTGTGAGCCATTTTGATCCATAAACATGGTCAGGCTTTCTCCTAATCCAAAGAGTATCGATGTCATTACTGTCCGAGGCCTCGCAGCCGGTAAAATACTTTGGTCTATATCAATCTGCTTGATAACACTTGATGAAATCAGTGTTTCAACAAACTTATGAGAAAATGGAGTTAAATACTGTCTCCCATTTCTAGATCTTGAATATCATTGACTGATGGATACTCCATGTGTTTGTATTTTGCTTCTCTAGTCTCTCAGAATCTTGGCAACAGTGTCTACAGTTTTATCTGTCTCTTGTGTTGAATTTTCCTTTCTATCTGAATGCTACTTGTCACTGATAATGAAAAAAGCCATATTTCAAAAACAGACCACATTCTTCATTTAACTGATTTCAGCAAAACAGACGTGATCACCACAGTGCTCCTGTAACTTCCGCTTGAGCCGCTTAATGCTGTAAACATCATCATTTGCTAGTTCAACCATGTGTACGTGAAGCTGGTCAGGAGTGTCTAACTGCTTCATGATCGTTCTCAGGCAGTCTACATAATTCCTCAAAATAATTCATTTCATTATGCATTGGTCGACCAACAGGTGTGGAACGGTTGAATACCTGATAGTAGGGAACGTGGTATCAACCCTCTGCTGCCACTGATACATCCCTCAAGCTGAGTATGAACATCGTATTTCCACGGGTGAGCCCGATTGTATTATTGCCTCATAGTGACACAGTCGGGATAATTCTTGGGAATTTCTGGTGGGAATTCCTCGTACAAGTATGAGAGGATTTGTCTGGGTGCCTGGGGCGAAGAACTGTCACTACACCGCAAAATATGCAATTCTCTCTCTAGCATTTTACATGATTTATCACTAGCATACATCTCCTTGACGCTCTTTCGATTATCGGTGTATTTCTTCCAGAAAATAGTATATACGTGAACCTTGCCCACACAGACTTGGGTCATAGAGACCGCAGACGCCACTCTAAGAAAACGACGTAAGAGTGAGCATAGTGCCAAGCACATCGCTGGATCCACAAATCAACCGAATAACTTTTGCAGCCAATACTCGTATGGTAGATCTAATAGGAGCTTTCATTTATCTTGAGAAAGTCATTCAAGACCCTCCATGTAACATGCGTGAGGCCCATCTTGGAGTACACAGCATTAACATGGAACTCACACCTGATAAATCAGGTTAAGGAACTGTAGAAAACGCAGAGGTAAGCAACGAGGTTGGGCCCAGAAAGAACAAAAGGGCACAATACCGTGACTGGAAAATGGTCCAAGTCGGACCGAAACATCATAAGCTTCTCTTTCCCCATCCACTGTATGCGGAGTATTTGTGTCATGGTACCAGAGTTAAGAGGCAAGAGCTGAGAGGAGAGGCTCAGGGAACTGTACCTGATGACATTAGAGGAAAGCTGAGCAAGGGAAGCCTTGATAGCAGTATACAAAATACTCAGGAGAATTAATAGCATAAACTGCTTGCGAGGCGAGAAACAGGCTCATGAGTGAAGGGGGAGGGGGTAAAGCTGGAAGTTAGTAACCCCCCTCCCTAAATCTCTTCAGTAGAGATTGAAAGAATGTTCACTATTGGAGGACCAATAACTCTCCTCGTAGGAACAGATCAACTTCCGAAAATACCTGGACGTTGATATTTCTCAACTTCAGTTTGAGAATTTTTATTTTTAGCTTCTAGAGTAATGGAAATGTGTTAGTTAATTCAGTTTAATAATGGAGAGACGTTGCTAAAGTTCTCAACTATACTTTAAGATGTTCATTTTCCACTTATTACAATAAAGTATGTTTTTCTCACTTTCTAAAATGTTTCTAATACTTACAATTAATGGCATTATGAGTCCTGAATAATTTTGTTTCATGATTAATATAACTGGAGTTCAAAGTCAGAAATTAGATGTTTCATTTATTTTTTTTTCCAATCTGGACGTCTGTAATTAGTAATAACATTTACATCTCAGTGTTATTACTCAATCTTTTCAGTAATAAGCATTTCCTTATATACTGAACTTAGGTCACTGCACGATTCTTGAATATAAAACACTGCAACTTCGAACTTTCGTGACTGCTAAGCAAGAATCATACGATCCCTTCATAAACATAGTAGCCAGAAGGGCCGGAGGGAGAGAGAAGCCAGTAACACGACCAGACTAAACAATGCCTCCACACGAAGCTACATATGGTAAGCCTGAGTTGCCTTAACCAGCGCTGGCAGTAATCAATTTATTGCTGCTGTTATTACTGTAATATAAAGAAGAATCAATTCAAGGTTCGTTAATTTAGAACGACAAGGTTCAAACCTTAAAACGAAAGCCTTTAAGAAGGTTGTAAGTGAACTTAAATTAAACGTAAGATTCTCAGATATAATACTACTACTACTACTAATACTAATACTAATACTACTACAAGTAATAACATATAATAATACATATAATAATAATAATAACTTTATTTCGACAATAGCCAATTTGTTTACAGGCTAGCTGACCCCACAGATAAACATTATTACTATAATGAAACGCACTGTGTTAAGTAGAGCAATTCGTACATTTCTAGGCAATCTGATTTCCAGGATTGCGACCACCACACCATCCGACACACACTAGGTGCCTATTTTATCTACTTAAAGAACATCGACAGCTTTGTCTTAAGTGAAATCACGTTCTCAATTGTTTTGCCCGTCACGTGGGATCGAACCATGACTTAATGTGTAAAATGAAGTGCGCTAACCAACAAGCTAACGGGACACCTCCTCGGACACGGGTCATTGAAGTCACCAGATGCTGTTTATTGAAATAATTTTGATTTCGTCAGACTTTATTTGCCCATGTAATTGAAACAGTGCAGAAAACTGTGGGTTTATGTTATCCGAAATTAAAGATTATGCCTTACATTGGGTGAATGCCATTGACCTGTAAATTAATAAAGGCTGAACTCAGTTGGTAAAACCTCAACTGAACACCTCCATAAGTCTACTGCAGTTGAAGATATAATGCCATTTTTATCGCAAGTATAGAAACTTCTGTGTTTGGTTACGGTAGATACTGTAACATGGCCTTATTTAAGCCCAAATCGTAAAATTTACCTATTCGGACGACATTCTTATTTATATAATATATAATATATATATAAATATAGAATATATATATATATATAATATATATATATATATATATATATATATATATATAATATATATATATATAATATATATATATATATGTAGTAGGTTGTAGACAGCAACCACCTAGGGAGTACTACCGTCCTGCCAAGTGAGTGTAAAACAAAAGCTGTAATTGTTTTACATGATGGTAGGATTGCTGGTGTCTTTTGTCTGTCTCATAAATATGCAAGATTACAGGTACGTCTTGCTTCTTCTACTTACACTTAGGTCACACTACACATACATGTACATGTTTATTTATACACACTCATCAGTTTTCTTTAATTTTATCTTAATAGTTCTTGGTCTTATTACTTCTCCCTTTTATATCCATGGGGAAGTGGAATAAGAATCTTTCCTCCGTAAGCCATGCGTGTTGTAAAAGTCAACTAAAATGCCGGGAACAATGGGCTAGTAACCCCTTTCCTGTAAAGATTACTAAAAAGAATAAAAAGAAGAAAATTTTTCAGTGGAAGTCTGAATGTGCGGGGATGTTGTGCAAATGATAAGAAAAGGATGATTGTGGATGTTATAATGAGAAGAAGCTGGATGTCCTGGCTTTAAGTGAAACAAAGCTGAAGGGGTGGGAGAGTATTCAATGGGGAGGAATAAATGGGATTAGGTCAGGGGTTTCAAATAGAGTTAGAGCTAAAGAAGGAGTAGCAATAATGTTGAAGGATAAGCTATGGCAGGAAAAGAGGGACTACAAATGTATAAATTCAAGGATTATGTGGAGTAAAATAAAGATTGGATGTGAAAAGTGGGTTTATAGTAAGCGTGTATGCACCTGGAGAAGAGAAAAGTGTAGAGGAGAGAGAGAGATTCTGGGAAATGTTGAGTGAATGCGTGGGGAGTTTTGAATCAAGTGTGAGAGTAATGGTGGTTGGGATTTCAATGCTAAAGTGGGTAAAAATGTTATGGTGGGAGTAGTAGGTAAATTTGGGGTGCAAGGGGTAAATGTAAATGGGGAGCCTTTAATTGAGCTATGTGTAGAAAGAAATTTGGTAATAAGTAATACATATTTTATGAAAAAGAGGATAAATAAATATACAAGGTATGATGTAGCACGTAATGAAAGTAGTTTGTTGATTTATGTATTGGTGGATAAAAGGTTGATGGGTAGGCTCCAGGATGTACATGTTTATAGAGGGCAACTGAAATATCGGATCATTATTTAGTTGTAGCTACAGTTAGAGTAAGAGGTAGATGGGAAAAGAGGAAGGTGCAACAACAAATAAGAGGGAGGTGAAAGTGTATAAACTAAGGGAGGAGGAAGTTCGGAGAGATACAAGCGACTATGGCAGAAAGGTGGGCTAGTGCAAAGATGAGTAAATGGGGGGTTGAGGAGGGTTGGAATAGTTTTAAAAATGCAGTATTAGAATGTGGGGCAGAAGTTTGTGGTTATAGGGGGGTGGGGGCAGGAGGAAAGAGGAGTGATTGGGGGAATGATGAAGTAAAGGGTGTGATAAAGAGAAAAAGGTAGCTTATGAGAGGTTTTTACAAAGCAGAAGTGTTATAAGAAGAGCAGAGTATATGGAGAGTAAAAGAAAGGTGAAGAGAGTGGTGAGAGAATGCAAAAGGAGAGCAGATGATAGAGTGGGAGAGCACTGTCAAGAAATTTAATGAAAATAAGAAAAAATTTTGGAGTGAGTTAAACAAGTTAAGAAAGCCTAGGGAACGTATGGATTTGTCAGTTAAAAACAGAGTAGGGAGTTAGTAGATGGGAGAGGGAGGTATTAGTAGATGGCGAGAATATTTTGAGGAACTTTTAAATGTTGAGAAGAAAGGGAGGCGGTAATTTCATGTACTGGCCAGGGAGGTAATATCATCTTTTAGAGTGAAGAAGAGCAGAATGTAAGTGTGGTGGGTACGTGAGGCATTACGTAGAATGAAAGGGGGTAAAGCAGCTGGAACTGATGGGATCATGACAGAAATGTTAAAAGCAGGGGGGGGGGATATAGTGTTGGAGTGGTTGGTACTTTTATTTAATAAATGTATGAAAGAGGGGAAGGTACCTAGGGATTGGCGGAGAGCATGTATAGTCCCCTTTATATAAAGGGAAAGGGACAAAAGAGAATGTAAAAATTATAGAGGAATAAGTTTACTGAGTATACCAGGAAAAGTATACGGTAGGGTCATAATTGAAAGAATTAGAGGTAAGACGAATGTAGGATTGCGGATGAGCAAGGAGGCTTCAGAGTGGGTAGGGGATGTGTAGATCAAGTGTTTACATTGAAGCATATATGTGAACAGTATTTAGATAAAGGTAGGGAAGTTTTATTGCACTTTATGGATTTAGAAAAGGCATATGATAGAGTGGATAAGGAGCAATGTGGCAGATGTTGCAAGTATATGGAATAGGTGGTAAGTTACTAAATGCTGTAAAGAGTTTTTATGAGGATAGTGAGGCTCAGGCTAGGTTGTAGAAGAGAGGGAGAATACTTCCCGGTAAAAGTAGGTCTTAGACAGGATGGTTAATGTCACCATGGTTGTTTAATATATTTATAGATGGGTTGTAAAAGAAGTAAATGCTAGGGTGTTCGGGAGAGGGATGGGATTAAATTATGAGGAATCAAAAACAAAATGGGAATTGACACAGTTACTTTTTGCTGATGATACTGTGCTTATGGGAGATTCTAAAGAAAAATTGCAAAGGTTAGTGGATGAGTTTGAGAATGTGTGTAAAGGTAGAAAGTTGAAAGTGAACATAGAAAAGAGTAAGGTGATGAGGGTATCAAATGATTTAGATAAAGAAAAATTGGATATCAAATTGGGGGAGGAGGAGTATGGAAGAAGTGAATGTTTTCCGATACTTGGGAGTTGATGTGTCGCGGATGGATTTATAAAGGGATGAGGTTAATCATAGAATTGATGAGGAAAAAAGGTGAGTGGGCGTTGAGGTATATGTGGAGTCAAAAAACGTTATCTATGGAGGCAAAAAAGGGGGAATGTATGAAAGTATAGTAGACCAACACTCTTATATGGATGTGAAGCTTGGTGGTAAATGCAGCAGCGAGGAGACGGTTGGGGGCAGTGGAGATGTCCTGTCAAAGGGGCAATGTGTGGTGTAAATATTATGCAGAAAATTCGGAGTGTGGAAATTAGGAGAAGGTGTGGATTTAAATTTAAAAGCATTAATAAGAGGGCAGAAGAGGGTTGTTGAGGTGGTTTGGTCATTTAGAGAGAATGGATCAGAGTAGAATGACATGGAAAGCATATAAATCTATAGGGGAAGGAAGGGTAGGGGTCGTCCTCGAAAGGGTTGGAAAGAGGGGGTAAAGGAGGTTTTGTGGGCGAGGGCTTGGATTTCCAGCAAGCGTGCATGACGTGTTAGATAGGATGAATGGAGACGAATGATACTTGGGACCTGACGATCTGTTGGAGTGTGAGCAGGGTAATATTTAGTGAACGTATTCAGGGAAACCGGTTATTTTCATATAGTCGGACTTGAGTCCTGGAAATGGGAAGTACAATGCCTGCACTTTAAAGGAGGGGTTGGGATATTGCAGTTTGGGGGAATATGTTGTGTATCTTTATACGTATATGCTTCTAAACTGTTTGTATTCTGAGCACCTCTGCAAAAGCAGTGATAATGTGTGAGTGTGGTGAAAGTGTTGAATGATGATGAATGTATTTTCTTTTTGGGGATTTTCTTTCTTTTTGGGTCACCCTGCCTCGGTGGGAGACGGCCGACTTGTTGAAATATATATATATATATAATATATATAATAATATATATATATATAATATATATATATATATATATATAATATATATATATATATATAATATATGCAAAACAACCACTGTGAAAGAATAGAGAAGTTTCAAGCGATTTCGTGACTACTCACATTATCAAGGAACATTGTTCCTTGATAATGTGAGTAATCACGAAAGCGCTTGGAACTTCTCTATTCTTTCACAGTGGTTGTTTTGCATATTCTGAAATCACCTGTTTACTCTGATCTTATTGCATATATATAATATATATATATATATATATAATATATATATTATATATATAATATATATATATATATATATAATATATATATAATATCAGGTAGATAAATCAAGAGATAGGTATACGAGGCTGTGAGTCAGTGGTTCAGTAAGAGAGCAAGGCCAGGTTCACCACATCCCACTTAAATATGCACACCACTGGCCGACAAGTATGAATTATGATGTGTATGTATTCATGTGTGCCGGGTGTGGCAGCTCTTCTGCAACCGTCCTGCAGAATTATCATTATTGCATATGTTATTAGGATGTGAGGGGCGCAGGGAAGCTGGGGTGGAGAGCTGCAGGAAGGGGACTTAACGTTTGAGTTTGTGTGTGTGTGTGTGTGTGTTATATAATATATATATATATATATATATAATATATATATATAATAATATATAATATATATATATATATATATATATATAATATAACAGGGCGCCGGACTGTCCAATTCAGGGGCTGCGGTTCGCGCTCCGTCCACTCTTCTGTTTATCCATTGACAGTTGTTTATTACAACTTAACTTGAGTTCACACACACAGCGCTTCATGCCACAAAGGCGTATATCAGCAACATACCTGAAGACAATGCAGTGGTAAAATTAGATTTCAAGAATGCATTTAATCTCCTAAAAAGGAGACGTGGTATTAAGAGCGGAATACGAACATTTTCATGGTCTCCTCCCTTTTGTTTTCAGCTGGATACAGCAAGGAACCAACGCTCCTGTTTGGAGAACATAAAATCACATTATCTGAGGGTGTCCAGCAAGGGGATCCTCTCCCCCCAGTTCTCTTCTGTATAGCCATTAGGGAAATCACAGTCAAACTGACCAGTGAGTTAAACATCTGGTTCCTGGATGATGGCACACTGGCGGGTACAAACGAGTCCCTCCTATATGATCTTAGACAGGTGATGACACAGGGACAGAAAATGGGTTTCATTCTCAACCTCAGGAAACCCCCGGGAAAATAATTTATTAAGGGTGCCGGGGGACTTTTCCCCCCCCGTCCTTTTAAATTTTATAGATTAAAAAAGGGGGGGAAGGGGGTAACTGCGGAAGGGGCAATTTTGGGGTTTTTTGGGGGTTTTTTTTTTTTAAATTATAAAAAAAAAATTTTAAATTTTAATTTTTAAATTAAATTATTTTTAATAAAATTTTAACAGGGGGGGGATGCAATTCAGGGCTTTGCCCCCCACTTTTTTTTTTTAATCCAGAAGTTTTTTTTAAATTAATAAAACAAAACCAAAATAAAATAAAAAACCGAAGCTGCATTAAAATTTTGTTTAAAATTCTTTTAACCCAAAAAAGGGGGTTTTAAAAGCAATCAACACTTTTTCCCCCCTTTTTTATATAACAAAAAAAACCCCTTTTGGGAAAAATAAAATCAAAAAAATTTTCCACGGGGGCCCCCCCCCTTTTTCTTTACCTTAAAATCAAAAAACCCCATAAAAAATTTTTTAAAATCTCAAAAAACCCCAAAAAAAAAGAATATACACAAAAAAAAAATTTTCATTTTTCAAAAAACCAAATTAACCTTTTCCAGAATCAAAAGGGGGCCCCAGTGGATCAAAACCCACACGCCCCCCCCCCAAAAAAAGGGCCCCCCCCCAAAACCCCCTTTTGGGGGCCCAAAAAACCCCAACAAAAAACCAAAACCTTTCCCAAAAAATTTTTTTTCCCCAAAAACCCACCGCGAAAAATTTCCTAAACTTTTTCGAAAGTAAACCAATTTAAAAACCCCCCAAGAACAGGGCCGCAAGTAAAAATTTTACCGTTTTAAACCCCATGGTTGTTCCAAACGTGAGTATTTTTTTTGGGAAAGGTTAACCCATACCGATTTTCTTTAACCAAATCTGGGAAAAACGGGTTAAAAAAACCCCCCCCCCCCCCCCCCCCCCCAACAACACAGTCACACGGGAGGCCCAATAGTGGAGAAAAAAAAAAAACATGTGTGTCGGGGAAGGCCGGGCCCCCTTGGGGTGAAATTTGGGGGCCCCTTTTCCCCCCGGCCCCCCAAGACCATCTGCATTGGTGTTGCCCTTCGATTTCCCCCCCCTATTCCCGCCAAACACGGGTTTATTTGCGGCGTGTAGCAGCAACCGATTCGGGTAACAATCTGGTTTTTGTTTTTGGGGAAACATTAAAGGGCCCTTTTCCCTCTGACTGGTAGTTTAATAATATTTCAAAGGGGCCTCAAAAAAGCCCATGCCAGCCCAAAAAGGAAGCCATCTCAACTATACAGATCTGAGGGAGCTAAAAACGTCCATTGGAAACACTCTTCAAGCCCCGGAGAGCGGAAAATAGGTGGGGTGGACTACACACTCATCTACATGTTAGTCTGATACCTATTCCATACAAACCCTGAGGAAGGGGGGCAGCTGCCAGCTTCAGGGGTTCCCAAAAATATAGAAAATATGGTGAACTTGCCCACCTTTGTTTGTTTCCCCATGGGGTTTGGGGACCCTTTGGCCCCTGGGAAAAAAAAGCATCAAAGTTCCTTAATAAGGAGCAAGGGAAACGATTCACGGGGGAACCAGAGGCCCAGGGCGGGTATTTTCTATCGGAATCAGCCTGCAGTTCAAAGGGGGAATGCCCGCTGATCTAGGGCCCGCACCCCCACCAAAAAAGCTGGGTAAATTTTCACCGAGGTATTGATCAAAAACATTCTGCTGGGTGCGTTTCTCTTAAGGATTGTATGGGCCAGTGGATTAAGGCGTCATGAGTTTTCGCCCACCATAAGGCAGGCCAAAGCAGCATGAGTTCGAGTCCTTGGCTAGTCGCAGTGTTATTGATCAATACCACTCGTTCGTGGGCAAATTTATATAATATATATATATATATATATATATATATATATATATATATATATATATATATATATATATATATATATGTCGTGCCGAATATGTAAAACAGGTCAATTAGCAAGAACTCCTTTAAAATTAAGTCCTTTCTAAAAAATTTTCTTATACGTTTAAAGATATATTTTTTCATTAAGGTTAATGTAAAAATTTTTAATTTTGCACCAAAAGAATTTTAGAAACTTACGTAACCTTATTATAACAAGTGCAATTTATTTTAGCCTAACTCAACTAAATATATTTTAGATTTGTTTACAATAATTTCATACTAAAGAAACACAACGAAATATATTTTTTTAGTTAGGTTAAGAATGATTTTAGCGAAATTATTGCATACACAAATTTGCGCTTGTCCTATATGGCAAAATGAGCGTTGCTATTTAAGCCAAGATCGCAAGTTCTGCCTATTCGGCACGACATATATAACAGTAATTAATAGAATATGTGGAAAGTGAAGTCTGCTACTAGCGTAGTAGTGTAGGTGACTACTAGGCGAGTACCACAAGGTGACTACTACTGAGTACCACTAGGTTACTACTGAATACCAGTAGGTGACTACTACTAGACGAGTACTACTACGTGACTACTACTGAGAGAATACCATTAGGTGTCTATGTGACCACTACTGAGTACCACTAGGTGACTAGTACTAGGCGAGTTCCACTAGGTGACTAGTACTGAGTATCACTAGGTGACTAGTACTAGGGGAGTTCCACTAGGTGACAAGTACTAGGTGAGTATCACTAGGTGACAAGTACTAGGTATCACTGACTGCTACTAGGTTACTACTATTACTAGGTGACTACCACTAAGTGACTACTACTAGGCGAGTACCACTAGGGGAATACTAGGTGAGACCCACTAGTGGAGTCCTAGGTGAGTACCAGTTGACTATATGGTAAGTGCTACTTGACGAATAAAACTAGGTGAGTACGGCCTAGGTGAGAATCACTAGACGAATATCGCTAGTTGAGTATAACTAGGCGAGTTAATATGTTGGCCACTAGGTGAGTGCCACTTCGCGAGTACCACGTGGGTGAGTATCAGAGTACTATTAGGCGAGTACCACAACGTGAATGCCACTAGGTGAGTACTACTGGACGAGTACAAAGGGGTGAATGGAGCGGAGTACCATTAGGTGAGTACCACTACAAAAATTGTATTTGTTAAGTACCACTAGGTAAATTACACTGGGTGAGTGCCACTAGGTAAGTATAACAAAATAACATTGTGCCACACTATAAACACCATCAGACGAATACCACGACTCGAGAACATCTAGATGAGTACCTGACACAGTAGTCTCATCAGACTGAGGAATGTTCTACTGTTCTACAACACTGTCATTACAGTAACTATTTCGGACTCAATGATAATAGGTAACACAGTGACTCCCCCCCCCTAGAGTTACGATATTAATGACTACCAAACTTTCTCAAACTACCCAACTCAACTCACAAAATACATGAGACCATGGTAATTCCTATTAAGACCCAGAGTGCCTATATTAATGTACCTTGTACTTGAAGAGTTGGTGGTGCGTGGCGCTGGAGAGACAGAATTTAGAAGAAATCCTGTCAATCGCTGTGCTGGAGAGGACAGAGAGGTGGTGTTTGGAAGGCGCTTCCTGTCAATCGCTGTGCTGAGTAGACAGAGAGGTGGTTTGGAGACGTCCGTCAATCGCTGTGCTGAGAGGACAGAGAGGTGGTGTTTGGAAGAAGCTCCTGTCAACGCTGTGCTGGAGAGGACAGAGAGGTGGTGTTTGGAAGAAGCTCCTGTCAATGGGCTGTGCTGGAGAGGACAGAAGAGGTGGTGTTTGGAAGAAGCTCCTGTCAATCGCTGTGCTGGAGGACAGAGGTGGTGATGGAAGAAGCTCCTGTCAATCGCTGTGCTGGAGAGACAGAGAGGTGTGTTTGGAAGAAGCTCCTGTCAATCGCTGTGCGGAGAGGACAGAGAGGTGGTGTTTGGAGAAGCTGTAATCCCTGTGCTGGAGGGACGGGGAAATGGTGTTTGGAAGAAGCTCTGTCATCTCTGTGCTGAGAGGACAGAGAGCTGGAGTTTGAAGAAGCTCCTGTCAATCGCTGTGCTGGAGAGGACAATGAGTGTTTTGGAAGAAGCTCCTGTCAATCGCTGTGCTGAGAGGACAGAGAGGGGTGATTGAAAGAAGCTCTGTAAATGCTGTGCTGGAGAGAAACAGAGAGGTGGTGTTTGAAGAAGCCTGTCAATCGCTGTCTGAGAGGACAGAGAGGTGGTGTTGGAAGAAGCCCTGTCAAGTCGCTGTGCTGGAGAGGAACAGAGAGGTGTGTTTTGGAAAAAGGGCTGTCAATCGCTGTGCTGGAGAGGACAGAGAGGTGGTGTTTGGAAGAAGCTCCTGTCAATCGCTGTGCTGGAGAGGACAGGAGGTGGTTTCGGAAGAAGCCTGTCAATCGCTGTGCTGGAGAGGACAGAGAGGTGGTGTTTGGAAGAAGCTCCTGTCAATCGCTGAGCTGGAGAGGACAGAGAGGTGGTGTTTGGAAGAAGCTCCTGTCAATCGCTGTGCTGGAGAGGACAGAGAGGTGGTGTTTGGAAGAAGCTCCTGTCAATCGCTGTGCTGGAGAGGACAGAGAGGTGGTGTTTGGAAGAAGCTCCTGTCAATCACTGTGCTGGAGAGGATAGAGAGGTGGTGTTTGGAAGAAGCTCCTGTCAATCGCTGTGCTGGAGAAGACAGAGAGGTGGTGTTTGGAAGAAGCTCCTGTCAATCGCTGTGCTGAAAAGACAGAGAGGTGGTGTTTGGAAGAAGCTCCTGTCAATCGCTGTGCTGGAGAGGACAGAGAGGTGGTGTTTTGGAAGAAGCTCCTGTCAATCGCTGTGCTGGAGAGGACAGAGAGGTGGTGTTTGGAAGAAGCTCCTGTCAATCGCTGTGCTGGAGAGGGACAGAGAGGTGGTGTTTGGAAGAAGCTCCTGTCAATCGCTGTGCTGGAGAGGACAGAGAGGTGGTGTTTGGAAGAAGCTCCTGTCAATCGCTGTGCTGGAGAGGACAGAGAGGTGGTGTTTGGAAGAAGCTCCTGTCAATCGCTGTGCTGGAGAGGAAAAGAGAGGTGGTGTTTGGAAGAAGCTCCTGTCAATCGCTGTGCTGGAGAGGACAGAGAAGTGGTGTTTGGAAGAAGCTCCTGTCAATCGCTGTGCTGGAGAGGACAGAGAGGTGGTGTTTGGAAGAAGCTCCTGTCAATCGCTGTGCTGGAGAGGACAGAGAGGTGGTGTTTGGAAGAAGCTCCTGTCAATCGCTGTGCTGGAGAGGACAGAGAGGTGGTGTTTGGAAGAAGCTCCTGTCAATCGCTGCCTCTTAAAAAAGTTGTCCCGAGTTGGTAGCACCTGTCGCTTGCTTCCAAGGCTCAGGACGAGAATTCGCCATTTTTCAATATCTGGGTGCTTTTTATAATTCTTATCCTACAGTAATCTTCTCTTTCTTCCTTCTCATCGTTCTTCTCGTGCATTTCCCCTAAGTGCTGGAGCTCCTCTGTTGTAAACTCCTGTGGTCCTGAATTAACTCCACCAGGTTCTCTTCATCCACTTCCAGTCCCACTGCCTCATGAAGAGTGACAATCTCCTGATTTACATCCTCCTCCCCTCAAGGGAAAGGGTTTCTTGATTTTTGGTGGGGGCTTTTTTGATTTGGGGAATTGGATCTGTGCTCCACCCCCCGGGAAATTTAAAAGCCTAAATTTCCCCTCCCACATCCCCCCCCCAAGGCGTTTGTATAACCCTGGGGTTTTAGCGCTTCCCCCTTGTTTTATAAAAAATAAAATCTCCCCCGTCTAAAATCCTTCAAAGTAAAAAATGAATGAAGGCCCAATTTCCCTTCCCGGACGCATGGGGCCCCCGATTTTTTTAAATTTTCTTTTTCAGGAGCAAAACTTTTGAGCCTCGCAAAATTTTAAGGGTTGGGGGTTTAAAACTTTTTTCCAAAAAATTTTTTAAAGGTGGTGGTTTTCCCGGGTCACCTAAAGTCTCTGAAAAGAGCCTTAGCACTTCCCAAATTTTTTTAAAAAAAAAATTTGGGAAGACCCTTAAGGAAACTTTAGAAAAATTTTTGGGGTTTTGGAAAAAATAAGCTTTTTTTTCCCCGGATAATTTGACTACCCTACCTAAAATCATCTTTTAAAAAGTAGGTTGTAGTTGTGTGGGGGGGCACCCGGGGGGGGTAGTCTCCCCCCTTTTTTGGCCTTCCTGTTCCCCTTTTTATTTTTATAGTTCCTTTGAAAATGTGAGAAGTCAAAAAAGGGGTTTTAAAAATTTCGCTACTTTTTCAAAGTTGTTGTTTTGCATATTGTGATTCCCGTTTACTTTTAAAATCTTATTTTTAATCCCTTTTTAATTATATAAAATAATATATATATATTTATATATATATATATTTTATTTTTATATTATTTTTGTCGTCCCGGGAAATATTGAAAAAACTGGTAAATTTTAGCAAGAACTCTTTTAAAAAATTAAGGGTCCTTTCTAAAATTTTCTTTTTATACTTTTAAAAGTTTTATTTTTTTATTAATGTTAATAAAAAATTTTTTTTAAATTTTGCCCCAAAATGAATTTTAGAAAAAATTTCCTAATCTTTTTATAAAAAGAACAATTTTTTAGCCAAACTAAAATTAAAAATATATTTTAAATCCCGTTTACAAAAAATTTTTAGTACTAAAAAAAACAAAATAAAAATATTTTTTTTTTCTTTTAGGTTCAAAAAATAAAGCCCCTAAAAAACATTGCGAGAAAAAACAGATTATTTTTAAATTTTATTTTGATGTAAGAAAAATTTAGTAACATAAGAACATTTTATTTGTGGGGAATTTTTTTAAAAATTTAAAATTAAAAATTCATGGTACCCTTAGTTTTTTTAAAACTTTTAGAAAAGGAATGGAATGAGCTAGACTATGAAACTTGCAAGGAAATGGTTTCTATCTTTATTCTTAGACAAAAAAGATTTAAAATTTTTCAAAATACCCAAATACCAGTTTTAGCCCCTACTGGGATTTCTTAAGAAAAACTTGTTTCAAAATTTTCCCATCACAAATTACTATGGACGGGTGGGGGAAAGAAAGGTTTCCCCCATTCCCTTTACTAAATTTCTGAGTATAAAAACCCCGCATTAAACACAAACTTTCCCAACAACAATACAAATTTTTTACAAAAAGTTTAATGATAGTAGGTACGGGCAAGGGAAAAATTTTGGGAAACTTTTTGTAAAAAAAAAGAACCCCCAAATGTAACCATTTTTTTTAAAAATCATTATATATATATAATATATATATATATTATATATTTATAATATATTTTATATTATATATATTATTATATTATATTAATATGAAAAAAACCAATCACTCTGAAAGAATAGAGTTTTTCCCAAGCGCTTTTCGGACACTCACATTAAAAATTTTTAAAGGTGGGGGCCCCCCCCCCGAAAGCGCTTTGGAATTTTTTCTATTCTTTCAGAGGGGTTTTGTTTTGCATTTTTCTGAAATCCCCTTTGTTTACTGTGATCTTTATTGCATATATATATATATATAATATTATATTTTATATGTGTTTTGTGGGGGGTTGTGTGTTTTGTGTGTGTGTTGTGTGGGGTTTTTTGTTTTGGGTTTTGTGGGGTGAAAATTGGGTTCACAAAATTAAAATAGGTACGCATGCCTTTTTTCAGAGTTTTGAACCCCACAAATATAGGTGTGTTTTGGTTTTTGTGTGTGTTTTTTGTTTGGGGTTGGTTGCGTGTGTTTTTGTGTGTGTTGTTTTTTGTGTTTGTGTGTGGGGGTTGGGGTGTTTTTGTGGGGGTTTTTGGTGTGGTTTTTGGGGGGTGTTTTGTGATTTGGAATTTATAACGATTAAAATGAAAAATTACAGCTGCCTCCCGCAGGGTTTTTTAAAACCCAAAAGTTTTTTCCCTTTCAAAAATTTTTGCATAAAAATCTTCAGTTTCGGTTTGGCTTGGGGTGTTTTTGGTTGTTTGTTTTTGTGTTGTTGTGTGTTTTTGTGTTTTGTGTGTTTGTGTTTTGTGGTGTGTTTTGGGGTGTGTTGCCCCGCGCTCCCCTTTTTGTGGTTGCGGGGGTCTAGTCATAGCTGCTGGCCCCGCCTCTTCACTGTTCGCTAATAGGTCCTCTTTTCCCCATGCCCCCATGGGGCTTTTTTAAAACCTCGTCTTAAAAATATTTTAGGGTTTTCCTGCCCCCATTACTTTCATTTCCAGACTTTTCCCCACTTCCGGGACAACTCTAGGGCTAAAAAAAATAACCCAAAGGGACCCCTTTTTAAATCATTTGAGATTTTAATTTTTCCAAATTTTTGACCCTTTTTTTTCTTTTCCCCCATTCTGGAAATTTTGTCTCATTTCCCCCTTGATTTTTCCAGCAGTATTTTGTATGTCGTTATCAGGGTTTCCCCCCAAACCCCTCCTGTCATCCAGTTCGGACAGGCCGTTTTCCCCCTTAAACCCTTTCTTCTTTTAGCCCATTCCCTTTGTTTGGGAAAACTAACATTGTCCCCAAACCCTTTTGCACTTTCTTTTAATTTCTTGACATGCTTAAAATCAAAGGTAGGTTCCAAACAGGGTTGCTCCCTTACTCCAGTATGGGCCGGGCCGGCCCTTGGGTTTTGTTCAGTGTCTTGAAAAAAATTCCTTTAAAGAAATGGGAAAACGCTGTTCTCGGGGTTTGCCAGGCCCCCCCATATGCTGCAGCCATTTAAATCTTTTTGTTAAAGTTTTGCTTCCGGGGGAACGTGCTCGGTTTTTATACTCATTTAAAAGATCTTTTCCTTGGTGAGGGTTTGCAGTCTTTGGCCCCCTTTGGGGCCTTTTCTCTGTCTAGGGGACTTTTTCCCCTTTTCCCGATTTTCCCATGTTTTGGGCATTTGGCGGGGGTTTAAATTCGAGAAGCCAGTTGCTGGAAAAGGTTTTCCCAGTCTGTCCAGGTCTCTTTTAAATCCCT
Source organism: Cherax quadricarinatus (assembly GCF_026875155.1). Taxonomy (NCBI): domain Eukaryota; kingdom Metazoa; phylum Arthropoda; class Malacostraca; order Decapoda; family Parastacidae; genus Cherax; species Cherax quadricarinatus. The sequence continues at coordinate 12,486,834 of NC_069432.1, read as the reverse complement.
GCCTGATCTTCATCTTTAAATTTGTTCGCCTCATTTAAAATTCACATCATGTGCGGGAAAAGGGACACTTCTGAGTCTAAACCCTTCCATTACGTTTATCACCCTTTAAAACCCAAAAAAAGCAATGGTCGGAGGACGACCCCTGTGGGGGCTCCGTCGTCACAAAGGGGCCCCCCCTGTGATACCCCATCCCGTACCCCGACTCGTTTTTTGCCCGCCTGTCAGGTTTTTCTCTGATCCATTTAGGGGCCCTTCCTGTTATTTCGCGCCTGATCCTTTTGCTTCTGCAACCCAATTCTTTTGGGAACTGTGTTTAAAGGCCCTTTTTGCAGGCCAAAAAGATTTTCAATCAACCCACCCCCCCTCCCCTTTTCCCTTTTTTCTGTTACTTTTCATTTTAAAACTCCAAAAAGGGGTTTTGTGTGTGTGTGTTTTGTGTGTGTTGGGGTGTGTGTTTTTTGTGTGTGTGTTTTTGTGTGTGGGGTGTTTTTGTGTTTGTGTGTTTTGGGTGTACTCACCCCAGGGTTTTACTCCCCCCCCAGTGAGGTTGGGGGGGGGAGGTGGGTTTAAATCCCAGCTCCTGGCCCCGCCTCTTCATGATCGTTCTAGGTCACTCTCCTGAGCCGGGAGCTTTATCATACCTTTTGCTTTTAAAACTATGTTTTGGATCCCGCCTCCACTACATTTGGGTTCCCAAAACCCATTCCCCTTCGGACTACTCTGTGGGTGAAGGGAAATACTTCCTAAAATTCCCTGTGATTTTATCTTTTTGGGCTTCAAACTTCCAACTGTGTCCCCTTGTTTCCCCGTTTTTCCTCTCTGGAACATCCCGTTTTTTCCCCCTTTCAATTCCTCTCCCGTTTTTTGTTTTGTCGTTTCAGGGCCCCCCCTATCTCTCCTTCCTGTTTTGGGCAGGGGTTTTTATTTCCCTTAACCTCCCCTTGTAGGGAAAATTTTCCTTTAGCTCTGAGGGGTAAATCTTGTTGCAAACCTTTGCACTTTTTCTAGTTTCTTTACTTTCTTGGCTAGGGGTGGGGGGTTTCCAAAAAAGGTGCCGCCCTACTCCAATTTGGGCCCCAACGTTTTTGGTTTGTACAGGGTTTCCCGAACGATTTTTTTATTAAGATGTCCCGGGAATTTCGTTCTGAGGTTTTTCTAGGCGCCCCCTATGCGCGCCCGTTTTTTGGTTTTTAAAGTGGCGCTTTAGGAGATGTGCCTTTTTGGGGTTAACTCAACCCCCCAAGATCTTTTCCTTGAGTGAGGTTTTTTGTCTCCCCGACCCCTAGACTGTATCCGTTGCGGGCCCTTTTTTGCCCTTCCCCAATTTTTCATGACTTTGCACTTGGGGGATTGAACTCCCGGGAAACCCAAATTTCTGGACCAGGTCCCGCAGCCCCGTCCAGATCCCCCTTTTTTAGTTCTGCCTTTTGGGCTTTATCGAGTGTATTCTTCTCATTCAACTTCAAGTATCCTTTCAAAAAAGGGCACCTCGAGTCTATTCCCTTCCCTCATGTCGTTCCCAAATACCAGAAACGCATGGTCCTAGGACTGACCCCCGCGGGACCCCGCTGGTCACAGGTTTCCACTCTGGCACCTCGGCCCCGTACCCTTTACTCGCTCTGTCTTTTCCCGACCAAGATTTGATCCATTGTAGTGCCCCTTTTCCCCTTTTTAATCCTTTTTTTTTTTGGTCCTCCCCGTTTTTTTTCACCCCAAATTTTTGTGTGGAAAATTTTGGTTTAAACGCCTTCTTGCATCCCAAAAAATGCCCAAACCAAAACCACCCCTTTCTTTGTCTTTATGTTCCCTTTTTCAAAAGAAAATCCCCGTAGGGGTTTTTGACAAAAGGATTTTTCCCCTCCCTGAACCATGCTGGCTGCTGGGTTTATGAGGTCATTCCTTTCTAGGTTTTTCCCCCACTCTTTCCCGATAAAACTTCCCCCATTTATTTTGCTACTTTAAATGTCAGTGACACTGTCTGTTGTTTATTTTCTTTATTCTTTTTTCCTTTTTTTAAGAAATTTGGGGCTAAAATTTGCTGTCTTCCATGGCCCCAAAGGGAATCTTTCCCCGTTTCGATAGATGTATTTGAAAATTGTTTTTTAGGGGTACACATAGCGCCTCTTTCTCCCTCTCTCAATACCCATGGGGGATTTTTATCTGGCCCCATTTCCTTTTTTAGGTTTCTAGCTCACTCAGAAGCCCCTTCACTTCTTCCTCGGTTTTAAATTTTGCCCTTTGTGTCCCCGGGCCTTTGGGGGGGTGTTTTCCCCCCCCCTCCCTCTTTCTGGAGTCCTTTTTGTTCCTCTGTGAAAACTTTTTTTGAATCTCTTGTTGAGTTCTTCAAAATACTTCACGGGCATTTCCTGTTTTTTTCTCCTCCTTCCTTCCTTAGCCTGATTAACCCGGTCCTTGCTGTTGTTTTTTCCCCCTGATTTTGGCTGTTTCAAAAAGTTTTTTGGGTTTAAAAATTTTTGGGTTTTTGCTGCTATGTCATTTTTATATTTTTCTTTTGGGCCTCCCTTTTTATCTGTGCAATTCGTTTTTTGGGCCCCTTTCGGGCTTTTTCTCCCATTCTCCGGGGTCCTTTGCCCCTTTTTTTTTCTTCCCCCCCTTTCCCCAGGGAAACTTGGTTTTTTTTCCTCCCTCACCTTTTTTTGGGGAAACCTTTGGGGTAATCCTGGGGTTTTTCATTCTCCTTTTTTTCCCTTTTTGGGGACAAACCCCCTCCCCCAGCCTTTGCCTTTTTTTTGTACATATTCCATCCCTCTCATTAACTGTGTGTAGTTTTTGGTTTTGGGTTTTTTTGTGTGTGTGTGTTTTGTTTTTAATTTTTTTGTGTGTGTGTGTGGTGTGTGTTTGTGTGTTTTTTGTTTTTGTGTATGTGGGGTTTTGTGTGCGCGCGCCTTGCGTTAAGGGCAGTTTCTGGCCTCTGGGGAAAACCATATGTAGTATGTCCCAAAAGGAAAGGGGAAGATCCAAATTTTCGACCGGTGCCGATATTTTTTTATTTTTTAATTTATGATAACTATGTTCTTCATAGGGAAAGTTATTGCTTTTATGTTTTAAATACCCATGAAAGTTAAAATGAATAACTCAGTTTATCATAATGTCACTCCTTTTACTCGTCACAAAATTAAAGGCACACAGTTTTAAAAATTAAAAAGAAAATAAGTTTCTGACCGAATTATTTTTTAATTTAATGAAAAAATCAGAAATCCTTGCAAAAAAAAAGGAGTAATCCCCCAATTTATTTCATACATGAAACTAAATTTTCCGACGCCATAATACTATAAATTTTGATAATTAAAAGACTAAAACTATATAAAGAGTACTTTACTGTAAAACTGGAAATTTTAAACCCTGAATTATAGTTCAGAACCTGATCAAAATCTCCCCATGAAAAAAAATGAATTAACTGAATTTTTATATTATAGAGTTCAATTTTTTTTTTTTTTTTTAAACCTTGACGAGAAACTCGAAAAAAGGGGAAAAAATTTCATTATTTAATACCTTATATTATAAATAAAAAATATTACAGTTACAATAATAAAATTGAACAAAATCTTACACTGTATTTCGGAACTCAACTTCATAATGGGAGTTAATCTGTTGCTAAGGGAAAGTAGGTGTAAAGATGAAAAAGGCAATATAATGCAACCCTTTTTGAAAAGGGTTTCGCCCACACAGTAGGCTTTTCATGTCACAATATATATCTGTGGTCCGAATGCAAGAACTCATTTAAAATTAAGTCTAAGTTTTTCTCTTAAGTTTAAAGATATATTTTTCATTTAATTAATCAAAATTAAAAAATTTTTTTCCAAAAGAACCTTAGAAAATTACCTAACTTATTTTAACAAGCTAAATTTTTTACCCCTAATCCAGCTAAATATATTTTATATGGGTTTTCCAAATTTTTGTTCAAAATGATTTTTGCGAAATTATTGCTCCCAAAAAATTTTCGTTGCCCTTTTCGCAAAAAAAAGCGTTGCTATTTAACCCAAAACACAATTTTTTTCCCTATTCGGAAAGAAAAGCGTTGCTATTTAAGCCTTCCAAGTTTTACCTATTCGGGACGACGTTTACACAGTGAAACCTCAAATTCGTATGTCCCCATATTCGTACAAAAATCGATATCGCCCCCAAATTTTTGGAGAAAAAAAATTGACTTGGTATTTGACGTTTACCCCATATTGACTTAAACAAAAAGGGCCATCAGGACGAAAATCTCTCTCCCGGTTTCGTTTTGTTTAATCGTTCGAACAAGCTCTTGAAACTTTTGATATTTCACTATTCTGTTTTTTTTTTTTTTAATATTTTCATTGAAATAAATAATCATGGCCCCCAAAAAATGTAGTTCAAAACAAGCCTAAAAAGGGAAAACAGCGAGGAACAAAATTAAAAAAAAAAAAAAAAAAGAACCAAAGTTAAGTGAGAAAGTGAAAAAAGTGATCGGATTGTCCATCTAATATGGGTGCGAAACCCGTATCGTTTTATATTGAAAATAAAAAAGGGGAATAAAAAGGGTGATCTGGCAAAAAAATGAAAAGGAAAAAAAAAGGGAAAGCCTTTTGTTAGTGGATTTAAAGATAAATAAATTGGCCCGGTTGACAGTGTTTCCGAAAATAATTTGTGAAAAAAACAAAGCAGTTATAGGCGTGACGCCCCCGGAAACTATGAAAGTGATGAAGTTAAGACAAGTAGGGGCTGGTGTGATGGTTTTTTAAAAAAAAAGAGGGTGGGGTTCACGTGTAGTAAGGCGAGGAGGTTTTCTGGACAACGAATTCTGCCCCGAAAGAAAAATTTTGGCCAGACTTGGTGTTTTTTCAGAGTTTTGTAGGCTTTGAGGGAGAGCCGTAGTGAGAAATATTGTTTCTTGGGCCAGTCCATGAGTTTGGGGAAAGGGTGAAAAAAATGTGGTTTGAGGAGTGGTGGAGGATCATAAGAATGAGCTCAACCCCCAGAACTTTTTAAGACCGCATTAAGGGGCAGCAAGAAGTGGTTACAAAAATTTTTCTTCAGAGGAGGGAAGCGTAAGGGCAACTTTCCACTGCAGAAAAAAAGGAACTGATTACCACGGGCTTAAACACAGAGCCTGGTGAAAAAAAGATATCCCAATTTAATGTTGTGAAAGGGAGCATCAACCCGTTCAATGTTATTGATCACTTTAGAAAAATTTTGAAAAGTCGTCAAAAGCAGACAACATTGGACAGCTTTTCTTGCAAAAAAAAAATCAAATACGTGAAACCCCTTTTCTTCAAGGTTATGCAGGAAACGAAAAGAGAAGAAAACATTTAGCGGTCGTTACCTTATGCTTTTATGGAAGCTGACAATCTTTCCAAACAATAACATCTCTCCACCTTCCTCTCAGGCCATCAGCACTCCTCAGTAAAGGTAAAGCGTAGTTAAATTTCCATTTATTTCGTGTATTTATTGTTTTTCATTTATTTCGTGACTGATTTAATGCATGCAAATATTATGCAGGTTTAAATAAGAAATATTTTCACTTAAAAAGGTTTATGACTGATAATGTTTTGGGGTCAGAAATGGATGTTATTGATTCAATACCACTCGTTCGTGGTAGAATGAAACTTTACCACGAATGGGAGTAGAATGAAATTAGTTCAGAGGCAACCACACCACCGTATGTCCTCGGATTAAGGTAAAACACCTAGCTCTACCGGGTGCTTGATTCTTGTAGGATTGCTTGGTCCTGTGGGTTAGAGCGTCATGTGTGATTTTCGCTTAGCATGAGGTGGGCCAAAACTACATGGGCTCGAATCCTCGGCTAATTGTAGTGCTATTGATTCAATACCACTCGTTCATGGTTACAACATAAAATACTGTTCGTGGAGGCTAGTACACCAAACGGAGTAGAATGAAATTAGCTCAGACGCAAGCACACAACCGTATGTCTTGGGAACAAGGTAATACACCTAGCTCTGCTGGGTGCTTGATTCTTGTAGGACTACGTGGTCCCTTGGGTGAGAGCGTCATGTGTGATGACAAACACACACACACACAAGATATATATATATATATATATATATATATATATATATATATATATATATATATATATATATATATATATATATATATATATGTCGTGCCGAATAGGCAGAACTTGCGATCTTGGCTTAAATAGCAACGCTCATCTTGCCATATAGGACAAGTGAAAATTTGTGTATGCAATAATTTCGCCAAAATCATTCTGAACCTAACGAAAAAAATATATTTCACTGTATTTGTTTAGTATTAAATTATTGTAAACAAATCTAAAATATATTTAGTTGAGTTAGGCTAAAATAAATTATTCTTGTTATAATAAGGTTAGGTAAGTTTTCTAAGATTCTTTTGGTGCAAAATTAAAATTTTTTACATTAACATTAATGAAAAAATATATCTTGAAACGTATAAGAAATTTTTTTTAGAAAGAACTTAATTTTAGATGAGTTCTTGCTAAATGACCAGTTTTACATATTCGGCACGACATTATATATATATATATATATATATATATATATATATATATATATATATATATATATATATATATATATATATATATATATATATTATATATATATATGTCGTGCCGAATATGTAAAACTGGTCAATTAGCAAGAACTCATTTAAAATTAAGTCCTTTCTAAAATTTTCTCTTATACGTTTAAAGATATATTTTTTTTTAATTAATGTTAACGTAATTTTTTTATTTTGCTCCAAAAGAATCTTATAAAACTTACCTAACCTTATTATAACAAGAACAATTTATTTTAGACTAACCCAACTAAATATATTTTAGATTTGTTTACAGTAATTTAATACTAAACAAACACAGTGAAATATATTTTTTTCGTTAGGTTCAGAATGATTTTGACGAAATTATTGCATACACAAATTTTCACTTGTCCTATATGGCAAGATGAGCGTTGCTATTTAAGCCAAGCTCGCAAATTCTGCATATTCGGCACGACATATATATATAATAATAATAATAATAATAATAATAATAATAATAATAATAATAATAATAATAATAATAATAATCATTAACAGAACTGCAGCTTGGCCAGGGCTCGATCCTGCGTTCCCATGCCCAGCCTTGTGAGAACTGAACAAAGTACGAATGTCTCTATCCCCCTGACCAACAATTGTTAAACACTAGGCGCTCAGCAGTACTGAGCGGGTTTTCCCTGATGGAAAGATATGAGTGATCGTGGAGCCTCAGAGACTAATTTCCACCTCATCCCGTTCGGGGTACCAGCCTTCACGAGCAGTCTATATAATAATGAAATCACGAAACAAGTGATTTTGAATCGTTAAAGAACTGCAGCCCGGCCAGGACTCGATCCTGCATTCTTATGCCCAGCCCTCTGAGAATTGAACAAAGTACACATCACTCTGTTCGCTGGACCAACAATCCTTAAACACCAGGTGGTCAGCAGTACTGTGCATGTTTTTCGTGATGTCTGAGCGCCTGGTGTTTAAGGATTTGTAGATGAATGGTTCAGAGAACCGACATGTTGATAAATTAGACACATGTGCAACTCTTGGGTATCTTTATTGAGGAAACGTTTCGCCACACAGTGGCTTCATCAGTTTCTCCTACGTATGGACTGATGAAGCCACTGTGTGGCGAAACGTTTCCTCAATAAAGATACCCAAGAGTTGCACATGTGTTTAAGGATTGTTGGTCCAGTGGATAAAGACATGTGTACTTTGTTCAGTTCTCACAGGGCTGGGCATGGGAATGCAGGATCGAGTCTTGGCCAAGCCACAGTTCTGTAATGATTCAAAGTCACTTGTTTCGTGATTTATATATATTATATATATATATATATATATATATATATATATATATATATATATATATATATATATATATATATATATATATATATATATATATGTCGTGCCGAATATGTAAAACTGGTCAATTAGCAAGAACTCATTTAAAATTAAGTCCTTTCTGAAACTTTCTCTTATACGTTTAAAGATATATTTTTTTCATTAATGTTAATGTAAAAAATTTTAATTTTGCACCAGAAGAATCTTAGAAAACTTACCTAACCTTATTATAACAAGAGCAATTTATTTTAGCCTAACCCAACTAAATATATTTTAAATACGTTTACAATAATTTAATACTAAACAAACACAGTGAAATATATTTTTTTCGTTAGGTTCAGAATGATTTTGGCGAAATTATTGCATACACAAATTTTCACTTGTCCTATATGGCAAGATGAGCGTTGCTATTTAAGCCAAGATCGCAAGTTCTGCCTATTCGGCACGACATATATATAATCACTGATTTCAATTAATAAAATATATAAATTGACGTTTTAGGTATGCTGAATTTGACTTCTTTGTTAAACTTATAATAGGTTAGACAAATATATAGCTGAGAATAGGTTGGATCTGAGAAGGACATGTCTACCAGAGGCCAGTATTACTCCAAACTTTAACCTGCTGGTATGTGGGATAACAATGAACAAATTTCCTGGCAAGAGACTCAGCTATGTTGTAGAATCCGTTGCTCTGGTTAAGTTAAAGATGCAGATGAGTGATGAGTGATGGTTGCAAGACTGCGTCTCTGGGTGTCTTCCTTTTTGGCGATGAGTCGTGCATCTCTAATTTAATGGTTTACCTGGAGATTACCTGGAGAGGGTTTCGGGGGCCGATGCCCCCGCGGCCCGGTCTGAGACCAGGCCTCATGGTGGAACAGGGTCTGATCAACCAGGCTGTTACTGCTGGCCGCACGCAAGCTGACGTACGAACCACAGCCCGGTTGGTCAGGTACTGACTTTAGATGCCTGTCCATTGCCTTCCTGAAGACAGCCAGGGGTCTATTGGTAATCCCCCTTATGTATGCTGGGAGGCAACTGAACAGTCTTGGGCCCCGGACACTTATTGTGATGTCTCTCAGTGTACTCGTGGCACCTCTGCTTTTCATCGGGGGAATGTTGCATCTCCTGCCGAGTCTTTTGCTTTCATATGGAGTGATTTTCGTGTGCAGGTTTGGTACCAATCCCTCCAGGACCTTCCAATTGTATATCATGTCTCTCTCTCGCCTGCGTTCGAGGGAATGCAGATCAAGGACCTTCAACCGTTCCCAGTAATTTAGGTGCCCTATCGCACTTATGTGTGCCGTGAAAGTTCTTTGTACACTCTCCAGGTCTGCAATTTCGCCAGCCTTGAAGGGGGCCGTTAGTGTACAGCAGTATTCCAGCCTAGTGAGCACAAGCGATTTGAAGAGTCATCATGGGCTTGGCGTTCCCAGTTTTGAAGGTTCTCATTATCCATTCTATCATTTTCCTAGCAGATGAGGTAGATACATTGTTGTGGTCTTTGAAGGCGAGATCCTTTGACATTGTCACTCCCAGGTCATTCACATTACTTTTCCGCTCTATTGTACGGTTAGAATTTGTAGTATACCCTGACACATTTTTAATTTCTTCAAGTTTTCCGTATCTGAGTAGTTGAGTAGTGGGAGCTTCCGTGAAAAACACAGGCGTTCTTCGTCATCTGTTCTGCTGGTATAATGTTGTTCAGAAATGTGTCTTTGGAGATGTCTAGATGGTTCGCCCAAGTATATATGGTTGCAATCGTAGCAAGGGATTTTGTATACCCCTGTAGATGATTGAACCTCTTGGTGTCCCTTACTGGTGGTGCCCTTTACTGGTGGTGCCCATTACTGGTTATGTCCGTTACTGGTAGTGTCTCTTACTGGTGGTGTCCTTGATTGTGGTGGAGGTAGTTGTTGCTCCTTGGAAGTCAGTGTTGGAGAGAATGTTGGAGACTTGTTTGACAGCGAAATTGGTCAGGAGGAATATATATCTTCTTTCGGTGGAATCACGTCTGGGTGAGTTGAATATGTTATGTGCATGGTGTATGCAATCTTTGATGAAGTGGCGAAGATAGTGAAGCTTGGAAATTCTTGTTCGATGAAAAAGCACTCTTCTCCAAGGAATTCATTACTACAGATACAAAACAACCGTAGGAAGACGCCTGTGATTACGCCACGTTTAATTTTGGTAACGTGGTGTGACGAAGTGGAGAAGATAGTGTTGGTTAGTGGGCGTGCAGTGGACTTTAAAACGAGTTCATGGTCAGCGTTGTAGAAAACATCAAGAAAATGAAGTGTCGTCAACCTCTTCGAGCGTAAATTGGAATGAGGGCTCAACCTGGCTGAGTTTGTGCTGGAGTGCAGAGAAGCTGTCTAGTGTAGAACAGTGGTTCTTAACTGACTGTAGGTGGCGCCCCATATCACAGTTTCTCCTCATCTCCAAGCCTCCCTTCTTACCCCTTATATAATTCTGAATGTAAAATTTAATAAAAAGTCATCTTGATAAACTAGTTTTCATTTTAAACTATTATTTTTAACTATTTAAAAGGCTGTTTAAGGAGCAAATATGCAACGTGTAAAGAGAGAACATATTTATCGAAAATTTTAACACTACTGCTGCCAGATTCCCAATACGTGAGCACAGTAATAATAATATTATTTATTTCTACAAGTACATATACAAGGTATACAGTCCTAGCTGACATCAGTGACATACTACTATATAGAAAGTTGCTTGCTATACAGAGCACTTCGGGCAAATAAAGTCAATTTTGTCCCAGGGTGCGACCCACACCAGTCCACTAATACACAGGTACCCATTTTACTGATGGGTGAACATAGACAACATGTGTATGGAAACACGCCCAATGTTTACACTCTTGCCGGGAATCAAACCCGGACTCCTCTGCATGTGAAGCGAGAGCTTTGCCTACCAGGCTACGAGCCATCTTAACGTTCAACCAATCAACTCAAAGTGAGAAAGTGCAATCTCGCCAGAATAAAAATGCTAGGTTTACTTAAATTTAGTCACTTTTTGTGAAATTCCACACTTCGATTAACTTAGTTACCACCTACGACATTTCGAACTATAGTTGGTGATTGAGGCCTTCCCGTCCCTTTCCGTGATTTGGTTACACCATTCCTTATTTTTGCTCTGGGTTAGCCTCCCACCAGGAAATAACTCAAGTCCCCTCTAAAACGGGCGATTTTTACCGGTTAAGAACAGCTGGTCTAGGAGTTATGGTGCGAATGTCGTCAACATAACCAAGCCAGGTGATGGAAGAGGGAATAACAGAGGAAAAGCTTTTGGCTTCGAAATGTTCCCTGCAGTCCGAAAATCTGATGAAAAAAATATAATTTTCATGAGAAACATGCAAAACCAAAATAGTTCAACGAGGTTAATAGAATCGCTGGCTAGAACTGGAAGGGCGAGGGAGTCGTTAATTTTTTGGCACAGGAGATCGATGGTTTGTGTTGTGGGAACCTTGGTAACTAGGAATGTCAAGTTCTTTACACATATGCTGCTATGTATGATAATCAATGTAACTGTATTTGTGTATATCTGAATAAACTTACTTAAGTCTAGGCTGAAGATTTTCTTGCTCCTGGCTTTGATTTTGAGGAAGCAGTTGAAATCCCCAGTGTTTGTGCTCAAGAGTTTACACAGGAGTTCTGCTAGAATCCCTAACAGTTGTGGGGGATGGGGGGTGCTGCCTATTCTAGAGATGTGAATCAATGGAATTCCTGCTTTGTAAGTCTTAGACATTATTGCAGGTCTGGGGTTGCTGGGATGGTGTGTAAAATTTCTTCCTTTGTTCTGAGGTCGTCAGAATGTAGCGAGTTCTGGTTGGCTTGTCTACTTGGTTTGTTGTGACACGTTAGTGTCTGGGTCGTTTAGCAGCTTGAGCATTTTGTTCCTGTAGCCGTCTCTCTTCAAGATAACACTTTCCTTGACGACACTTGTGGCTCTGATATTTGTGTCTTCCGCTAAAATATTGAGGGCAATGACGTAACGACGAGGCAGGACTAGTGAATTGTGTGCTGAGATGGCCGCGGGAGTGATGCCTTGAAGATGGCCCTTCTGAAAGTCGGAGTTTTGGTATCTGCAGTTTTTAATGATGTGGTGGAATTCTTGTCTCGGTTTCCTAGTGCTTGTAGCAAATTTGAGGCACAAGCTGAGGGCTTCGGTTTGTGTGTTTGACATTGGGCGAGACGACAGATTTTAAATAATAAAAGCCCACTGTGTGGGCGAAGCGTTGTCAATAAAGGATCGCATTATACTGTATTCATGTATATTTCAATTGTTTTGGTATTTTATACTATTTACAGTACCACCAGCAATGTTCATGTTGGCTCTGAGGAAGACGATGGTGGGGTGGACAACACAACGATCAATGCTGCAGTTATCCTGGAAGTGTAGCTGAGTAGAGTTTTCCTCTTGGAGAAGTGAGTGAAGTGTGGTGGGAACTAAAAGGGGCAAAGAAAGCATCATCGATGTATTTCTGCTTCTCCACAAAGAATTTTTCACTGCTAACCCTGCGAGCACTTGACAAAAAAACCTGTGACTACTTTAAGATTGCTCTTGGGATCACAAAAAAAATAATGTATCATATCCATTAGTGGATTTTTTTTATAAATGGTATATTTGAGAGTTCCCTTTCTTGGTGAGGAGAACGTCAAGGGGTACCAAGTCATCCTCTTTCTACCTCCCAAGTTAATAGAATGATGGGTTATGAGCTAAATGGGTCCTGAAGTTGAAGGAAACATCAAGGGACAAAGATCAAGACATCTTCGACATCTAATCCATATGCTGCTGCTTGTTATGATATTTTTGACACAATTTTTCTTTAAGTTTTCAAGGTAGTGTTGGCCAAGACGACACTGAGGGGTGAACCCATCGCCATGCCATATTTCTGTCAGTAGCTGCCATCACCGAAGAAAAGTGAGTTAAAACTTGCATATTTATCTTCACCTGAGTCACTTCTACCCTAATTTTTTCTTTGTGAATGTTTCTAAATAGACTATTGCTATATTCATTGAGAAGCGTCAAACTCATAGGGGTATTCAGTGTCCGAGGAAAGTAATCAGGTTTGACCTCTGCATGGGAAAGGTAGCTCCAATTCCTTAGATCAAGAGCCTTTAAAAAGGAATCAGGTAATTCCAGTGACAAAAATAAACGGACGATACTTGAATGCCATAAAATTTAATGAAAGGTAAATAAATTCGAAAATTGTTTTTATATGTTCTCAATTATTTAAAACAATCAATCTATGTTGAGTAAGTAAGGAGGCTTCATGCAAGACGGCGTCCATTACTCAATGGTTACAGGGTTTCCGGCACTTTATAAATACCACCTTTACAAAGCAAACTACAAAAGAAGTTCCTGAACAATCGCGCACCAGTATAGAGAGATGTATCTTGTCCCCCGAGGCCAGGACCACCCGCTACACTAGACAAGTGAGCATCGCTGGATCCCTCATACTGTAGGATCCAGTGTGGAGCTCAACACCCGTCTGGCTACCCGCACACTCATCTTCTGGCATCTATGATTTGCCCCTATATCAGTTAGCTAATTCCGCTTGACGATGTGCGGATATTTTGAATCTATAGTTATCCTTCATGTAATTGAGCAAAAAGAGCGGAAGATCAGATTGGATTATATGAATAGCCCGTCAATGCAAGGTGGAGTCGGGTAACTATTTATATCATAAAAGCTACCATCAGATTGTGGCCTCCTGGCGGCGCGGGGCCATACTATCTTGCGAAGGCCAACACGCGCAGGCGTCGTGGTGCGCCGCCATTGTTCCCCCTACCAGGCTTTCATATAATCATTTATCATTCCAAATCTTCTCTTGTTTCCCTTGCCAACTTATGAAGGCTTTACACTTCTGGCTCCACCAACAAAAAAAAAATATAGTAGTGGTAGTTTAGTGTATTTGATAACCGTGGTTCAGAAAACTGACCACAACCGCGGACCAAATAGGCGTTGTAGATGCTCATTTGACTCTCCGGAGAGTACCGCATATTATTGTCACTCTGGCTAAACTTACGAGGGATATATCTCGCCCCAGACAGCCTGAATCACCCGAAAAAGGGCGTAAATAAGGTGTAACTGAAGGATAGTCTCGAATATTATAGAGTAAAATAAGTAACTTCACACGCTGTGGCACTAGCCAGGCTGAATATACACTGAGTAGCATCATTACTCTCCTTGAGCGGTTATACCGTTTGAATATATCGCTGGTTGTCGAAGCCTTATCGCACAGATTAAACCCTCTCGCACACTATTAGAACTCGCCCGTTTTGCACTATGTATCGATCAGTTCAGCAAATAACAAATCTCAGAACTTAACATCCAAACCACTGATATTCCACTTGAGGCTGTGGTGAATCATTCTAATAGTTTCCTTAATTCGCGCAATGCCAGAACTTGGTTGTAATATCTGGCATTCACTGTTGGTTACCTACATAATTAGGATGTGTGTGTGTGTGTGTGTGTGTGTGTGTGTCTGTTCTCAACACACTGGCGTGTGCTCTGTCATTAAGACTGGAGGGGTAACCTAGTATTAGTGAGTCTTCCACCTCAGTCTTGCCTTCTTGACCATGTCTGCTGCTACTCTATATTATCACCTAAACTTGCCACCCTGTGTGTGTGTGTGTGTGTGTGTGTGTGTGTGTGTGTGTGTGTGTGTGTGTGTGTGTGTGTGTGTGTGTGTGTGTGTGTGTGTGTGTACTCATCTAATTCACCTTACTGTGGTTGCAGGGGTCGAGAGACAGCTCCTGGCCCCGCCTCTTCACTGACCACTACTAAGTCCTCCCTCTCCCTGCTCCATGAGCTTTATCATACCTCGTCTTAAAACTATGTATGGTTCCTACCTCCACTACATCACTTGCCAGATTATTCCACTTCCTAGCAACTCTGTGGCTGAAGAAATACTTCCTAACATCCCTTTGGCTCATCTGAGTCTTCAACTTCCAATTGTGACCCTTTGTTTCTGTGTCCCATCTCTGGAACATCGTGTGTCTGTCCACCTTATCTATTCCACGCAGTATTTTGTATGTCGTTATCATGTCACCCTGACCCTCCTGTCCTCCAGTGTCGTCAGACCAATTTCCCTTACCCTTTCTTCGTAGGACATTCCCCTTAGCTCTGGAACCAGCCTTGTTGCAAACCTTTGCACTTTCTCTAATTTCTTGACGTGCTTGAGCAGGTGTGGGTTCCAAACTGGTGCTGCGTACTCCAGTACGGCCGCAGCAGTTATCTGGTTAATGTGGGCTTCCAGGGACGTGTTCGGTGTTATACTCACCCCGAGATCTTTCTCCTTGAGTGAGGTTTGCAGTCTTTGGCCACCTAGCCTCTTCTCTGTCTGTGGTTCTTTGCCCTTCCCCGATATTCATGACTTTGCATTTGGCAGGGTTAAATTCTAGGAGCCAGTTGCTGGACCACGCGTCCAGCCTGTCCAGGTCTGTTTGTAGACCTGTCTGTTCCACATCTGATTTAATTCTCCTCATTAACTTCACATCATCTGCAAATAAGGACACTTCTGAGTCTATCCCTTCCGTCATGTCATTCACATATACCAAGAATAGAACTGGTCCCAGGACTGACCCCTGTGAGACCATACTCGTCACAGGCGCCCACCGTGATACCTCATCACGTACCATGACTCGATGTTGCCTCCCTGTCAGGTATTCTCTGTTCCACTGCAGTGCCCTTCCTGTTATACGTGCCTGATCCTCTAGCTTCTGCACTAATCTCTTGTGAGAAACTGTATCGAAGGCCTTCTTGTGGTCCAAGAAAATGCAATCGGCCCACCCCTCCCTCTCATGTTTTCAGTTACCTTGTCATAAAACTCCAGTAGTTTTGTGACACAGGATTTGCCATCCACGAATCCGTGCTGGCTGTCGTTTATAACCTTGTTCCGTTCCAAGTGCTCCACCACTCTCCTCCTAATAATCTTTTGCATGACTTTGCATTCTATACACGTCAGTGACACAGGTCTATAGTTTAGTCATTCATTTATGTCCGATGTCTCAAAGAAGAGGATCACATTTGCCTTCTTCCATACCTCAGGTAGTTGCCGAGTTTCATTCAAGGCATGTGTTGAAGATTGTGGTTAGTGGCACACACACTGTCTCTGCTCCCTCTCTAAGGACCCACGGAGAGATGTCCAGTCCCACCGCCTTTGAGGTATCAAGGTCACTTAGAAGCTTCTTCACCTCCTCCTCGGTTGTTTGTATTTCATCCAACACTTGTTGGTATATCTCTCTGTTTTGTCTTTCCAATGTCCCTTCTGCCTCCACTGTAAATACTGTGTGTGTAGTATGTGTGAGTAGTGTGTGAGTAGTGTGAGTAATGTGTGTGAGTAGTGTGTGTGTGTGTATGTAGTGTGTGTGTGTAGTGTGTGTGTGTGTGTGTAGTATGTGTGTGTGTGTGTGTGTGTAGTGGGGTGTGTGTGTGGTGTGTGTGTAGTGTGTGTGTGTATGTAGTGTGTGTGTGTATGTAGTGTGTGTGTGTAGTGTGTGTGTGTGTAGTGTGTGTGTAGTGTGGTAGTGTGTGTGTGTGTGTGTGTGTGTGTGTGTGTGTGTGTGTGTGTGTGTGCGTGCGTGTGCGTGTGTGTGTGTGTTGTGTGTGTGTGTGTGTGTGTGTGTGTGTGTGTGTGTACATGACCTAATTGTGGTTGCAGGGGTCGAGACTCAGTTCCTGGCCCCGCCTCTTCAATGAGTGTTACTAGGTCCTCTCTCTCCCTGCTCCATGAGCTTTGTCATATCTCATGTTAAAGCTATGTATGGTTCCTGCCTCTACTACCTCACTTGCTAGGCTATTCAACTTCCTGACTACTCTATAACTGAAGAAATACTTCCTAACATCCCTTTGACTCATCTGGGTCTTCAACTTCTAATTGTTTCTGTGTCCCCTCTCTGGAGCATCATGTCTGTCCACCTTGTCTATTCCAGGCAGTATTTTGTAGGACATTCCCTTTAGCTCTGGAACTAACCTTTGCACTTTCTCTAATTTCTTGACGTGTTTGATCAAGTGTGGGTTCCAAACAGGTGCTGCATACTCCAGTATAGGCCTGACGTACACGGTGTACAGTGTCTTGAACGATTCCTTACTAAGGTATCGGAACGCTGTTCTCAGGTTGGCCAGGCTCCCATATGCTGCAGGAGTTATCTGGTTGATGTGTGCTTCCGGAGACGTGCTCGGTGTTATATTCACCCTAACCCTTCCATCATGTCATTCACATATACCAAAAATATCACTGGTCCTAGGACCGACCCCTGTGGGAACCCCGCTAGTCACAGCTGCCCACTGTGTGTGTGTGTGTGTGTGTGTGTGTGTGTACTCACGTAGTTGTACTCACCTAGTTGAGGTTGCAGGGGTCGAGTCCAATCTCCTGGCCCCGCCTCTTCACTGGTCGCTACTAGGTCACTCTCCCTGAACCATGAGCTTTATCGTACCTCTGCTTAAAGCTATGTATGGATCCTGCCTCCACTACATCGCTTCCTAAACTATTCCACTTCCTGACTACTCTGTGGCTGAAGAAATACTTCCTAACATCCCTGTGATTCATCTGTGTCTTCAGCTTCCAACTGTGTCCCCGTGTTGCTGTGTCCAGTCTCTGGAACATCCTGTCTTTGTCCACCTTGTCAATTCCTCTCAGTATTTTGTAAGTCGTTATCATGTCCCTCCTATCTCTCCTGTCCTCCAGTGTCGTCAGGTTGATTTCCCTTAACCTCTCCTCGTAGGACATACCTCTTAGCTCTGGGACTAGTCTGTGTGTGTGGGGGGGGGGGGTTGCAGGAGTCGATTCACAGCTCCTGTGTTAGTTTGTGTGTGTACTCGCCTATTTGGGGTTGCAGGGGTCGATTCACAGCTCCTGGCTCCGCCTCTTCGCTGGTTGCCACTAAGTCCACTCCTTACTCTATGAGCTTTATCGTATGTCTTCTTAAAGCTATGTATGAATTCTGCCTCCACTATATCTCTCTCCAGATTGTTCCATTTCCTGACAACTCTATGAGTGAAGAAATACTTCTTAACATCCTTGTTACTCATTTGAATTTTCAACTTCCAGTTGTGATCCCCTGTTGCTCTATTCCATCTCTGAAACATTCTATCCCTATCTACAATGTCGATTCCTCTCAGTATTTTATATACTGTTATGTCCCCTCCTGTCCTCTACAGTCGTCAGACTGATTTCCCTTAATCCCTTCTCACAAGACCCTTAGCTCCGGGACCAATTTTCTGCAAACTTTTGCATTTTCTCTAATTTCTTGATGTGTTTGGCCAGGGGAAGGGGCTCCATACAGGTGTTGTATATTCCAATATGGGCTTGACGTACACGGTGTGCAGAGTCTTGAATGACTCCTTTCTCAGGTGTACTCACCTAATTGTACTCACCTAATTGTGGTTGCAGGGGTCGAGACTCAGCTCCTGGCCCGCCTCTTCACTGATCGCTACTGGATCCTCTCTCTGCTTCCTGAGCTTTGTCATACCTCTTCTTAAAACTATGTATGGTTCCTGCCTCCACTACTTCACTTGCTAGGCTATTCCACTTGTGTGTGTGTGTGTGTGTGTGTGTGTGTGTGTGTGTGTGTGTGTGTGTGTGTGTGTGTGTGTGTGTGTGTGTGTGTGTGTGTGTGTGTGTGAGATTATAAGAAACCCAAAAATTCTTCCTTGAAGCCTTTTTATCCACTACTCCGAGGCTATGGGTCCCATAATATACACCAGAGGTGGACCCCATTTATCTATTTCTCTCTCTCTCTCTCTCTCTCTATATATATATATATATATATATATATTATATATTATATATATTCTCTTTTTTAGTAAATGTCTACAGGAGAAGGGTTACTAGCCCATTGCTCATAGCCCATGATTGGTGTCATTGGTACAAGAGTAAATTCTTGGGCAGCTTTGGGTAGAGGTCGTTTTGATAAGGACTTGCCTTGCATGGGCCAGTAGGCCTTCTGTAGTGTTCCTCCATTCTTTTTATAATATATATATATATATATATATATATATATATATATATATATATATATATATATATATATATATAATATATATATATATATATAAATCACCGAGGCAAGGTGACCCTTAAAAAAAAAGAAACACTTTCACCATCATTCAGTTCATCACAGTGTTGCCAGTGGCGCGCTCCAGTACTAAAGTTGCAAACCACAGATATCCCAACCCCTACTTCAGAGTGCATGTATTGTACTTCCCACCTCCAGGACTCAAGTCCAGGTAACCGGTATCCCTTCATACATGTTACTTTGCTCACACTCCAACAGCACGCCAAGTCATAAAAACCACTCTTCTCCATTCACTCTCCAACACGCTCACACACATTGTTAGAAGACTAAGCCACCTCGCAAACAAAATCTCCTTTATCCCCTCTCTCCAACCTCTCCTAGAACGACTCTACCCAGCCTTCCATCCACAACACATTTATACGTCCTCCAAGTCATCGAATTTTGTCCCGTCCTCTCTCAACATTCGAATTACCTCAACAATTCGTCTTCAGCCCTCTGGATTATAATACTTTTAATTACCCCGCACCTCCTAATCTCCAAGCTATGAATTCCTTTCCATAATATTCAGACACGACATTTTCACTGACTCCAGCCTCCTATTCCTTGCTGCAACATTCGCCACCAATGCTTCCCACCGTACAGGAGCGTTTTTTTACCACTATATTCACACACATTCCCCTCATTTGCTTCCATGGATAACGTTTTTTAGTAGATAAATGGTTCAGAGAACCGACAAGTTGATAAATTAGACACATGTGCAACACTTGGGTATCTTTAATAAGGAAACGTTTCGCCACACACTGGCTTCATCAGTCCATACAAAGGAGAATGGTGAAGAACATGAGTAGTTTGAGGTAATCAGTCCCTCAGCCTTGATTCGATGTGGTCAGTCCATCAATCTTGAAAAGAATACAGCATATGTGGGAAGAAGTGGCTTATATACCGTAGGCAGGAGAGGTGCAGCAGTCGTAGGTGGTGCCACATTTGTCCAATGTGGAAGTAGGTCGTGCCCAAGGGTTAGGCAAGTGAAGAATTCCCTGTATTAAGATCCCAAGATGTTGTTGTGTCAGACAGGATTGTAGATGAATGGTTCAGAGAACCGACATGTTGATAAATTAGACACATGTGCAACACTTTTGTATCTTTAATGAGGAAACGTTTCGCCACACAGTGACTTCATCAGTCCATACAATCCTTTGTATGGACTGATGAGGCCACTGTTTGGCGAAACGTTTCCTCATGAAAGATACCCAAGTGTTGCACATGTGTCTAATTTATAATAACGTTCTTTTACTCCATAGATTCCTCAATGTACCACTTACCATCTTTTTCCTCTTTAATTCGATGATTCACTTCGTCTTTCAAAGACCCATCTGCTGACAAGTTCACTCCCAAATATCTGAGCACATTCACTCCTCCATAATCCCTCCAGTCTAATATCCAGTCTTTCATTACCTAAATTTTTGGGTTACCCTCGCCACCTTTCTCTTTCCTTCTTTTACATACTCTCCCAAATTCGTCAACCAACCTTTGCAACTTCTCCTCAGAATCTCCCAAAGATGTGTTTGTTTGTATATATATATATATATATATATATATATATATATATATATATATATATATATATATATTATATATATATATTATATTATTATATATCGTGCTGAATAGGTTAAGCTGGTCAATTAGCAAGAACCAAATTTTCTCTTATACGTTTAAAGATAATTTTTTTCATTTATGTTAATGTAAAAATTAATAATTTTGTACCGAAAGAACCTTAGAAAACTTACCTAACTTTATTATAACAAACTCAATTTAATTTAGCATAATCCAACTAAATATATTTTAGACAAGCTTTAACAATTTAATTAATAAACAAACAAAATATATATTTTCGTTAGGGTCAATATGATTTTTGTGAAATTATTGTTTACACAAATTTTCGCTTGCCTTATTCGGCAAGAAAAGAGTTGCTACTGTTGCTATTTAAGACAAAATCTCTCAAGTTTTACCTATCCGGCACGACATATATATAATGTCTTGCCTAATAAGTAGAACTTGCTAAATAGGCCAAATTCCCTTGAAAATCGGACTTCACCCCCACCCCCCCAAAAAATTACATATTAGTAGATATATTTTTTCAATGACAGTGATATAAAAAATTGACGAAATCTAATTTAGAAACCTCTTTTCTCAAGATTAATTTACTGAACGCATCGATTCAAGACTCAAGGACTGATTACCTCAAACTCCTTATCTTCCATTATTTATTTCTGTACCGGACTGAGGAAGTCACTTCTTGGCGAAGCTTTCCACGAGAAAGATTCCCATATGCTGCAAAAGTGTCTAACTCTTCAAGTCATCCTTCACCGAACGTTTTCCACTCATTTAAAATTAAGTTCTTTCTAAAATTTTCTCTTATACGTTTAAAGATTTATTTTTTTTCAATTATGTTAATGTAAAATTAATAATGTTGTACCAAAAAACCTTAGAAAATTTACCTAACCTTATTATAACAAGAACAATTTAATTTAGCCTAATCAAAATAAATATATTTTAGATAAGTTTACAATAATTTAATAATAAACAAACACAATGAAATATATTTTTTTCGCTAGGCTCAGAATAATTTTTGCGAAATTATTGGATACACAAATTTTCGCTTGCCTTATTCGGCAAGAAGAGCGCTGCTAT